>WKFP01014554.1:95996-128620 GCA_011057875.1 Pterocles orientalis | reverse complement strand
TACAGCTATAGTTGGAAAGAGGGAAAAGCTAATGTCTTCAGCAATGTTCTGCAGATTTTAGAAAATAATCTATTTTGTTTTTTTCAGGTACTTATCCAGACATCTGAAAACTGAAAAAAAAAAACCCAAAACCCAAACATTTTTGATGTGTCGCTTGTTACAGAGTTTTTTAAAACCAAGCTAACAGCAACAAAAAACTGGCTGGGTAAAAAGAACAAATCCAAACCCATTTAATTCTTAATTCGGTGTGTTAGGAAAGAGTTGAGGTAACTATTAAATCTGTATATAAAGAATACTAAAAGCTACAAAAAAACAATTATGTTAGTTATTTCTGTAAAATGTTCTTGATTAAGGTGTCATATGTAAGAATCTTACCTCAGTTTGGCAACATTCAATATAAATTTATTACAAAAATTGATAAGGCTTTACAAGCTGTCTCAGGGACTAAAGCATAGAAGTTTCACCAGAACTAAAAATACGGACATTTTTTAAAAATATGAAGGACACAGTTTACAACTCCACTAAGAACACTGGTCAATTTTGGAGGGAAAATAGAACTGCTGGAAAAGTTGTCAGTGTTCCTGGCAAGTATGTTTCAGCCTTAAAGTAGCATAAGTTATGTTTAATATTTTTTTTTAAATGGGAAGTGCCTACAAGTTACTATTTTAATAACTTGAAACTTAAACAGGTATTGTTCAGAGGATTGTAAAACTTCTCAGTGAATTTTGCATTGAAATAACTACAGGAAGGAATAAGGGTATTGTGCATAACTATATTTTTGTAGAAAGAAAATCTATTTAAATAAAATTTTGGATCCTCTAATTTGATAATCAGTATGTAATGACACTTTAATTCTGGTCACAAGGCAAAACTCAATATAAATTTGAAAATAAAAGGTAAGCCACAGTAGTCTCATTTGAAATGGTTTTGGGAAATGACAATCCACCTTGGACATCTACCTGTTTATGCGCAGAATTCCTCTGTCTCTTGAAGCATGACGGCGCCTTCCTTCTCCTGCACATGCATTGCATCCTAACAGCTGACAGTGAGAAATAAGCTGCGCTGTACATTTTTGCATGGATTTTTATTAAATTTGTTAAATTAATGTATATTTTTATTCTTAATACAAGAATATTTTTATTTAGAGTATGATTAAATTTATTTTCTTACACTAAAACAGTTTGGAAGGGTAATTTTTTAAAGACCACCTCTAATCGTATTTTGATAATTTATGGTATTCTTTATATACTGTGGTATGAGAGAGATATATCTGCACATGTATGTATGTATTTCTTGGACCAAATATTGCAGCCTTCATTAGTTTGAGAGTTTACTGCAGGTTAAGAATTAAGCAGTAAACCAGAGTCTTAGAGATCGTTAAAAAGCGGTGGCTAAAATTGCAATGAAGGAAAGAAGGGAAATAAAGTGGCTCTGGATCGAACTACCTGGCATGCGCAAGGCAGAGCCGCCTCCCTCTGACCCTGCTCAGGATTGCCTTTCAGATCATCTTTTTCTCAGCTGATACAGGAGTCTGACTGGCATTTAATCGTGAAAACGTACCTGCCTTAACAAGAATTGATTGGCTTATGTGTGAGGGGATGGCCGATGCTGCAGTGACACGTTCCCTTGGCTGCACAGGAGTGTACTTTCTGAAGGCAGTCTCCTGTGAATAGCTGCAGACGCACCCTTCAAACAGATTCAACAGGAGGAAAGGCAGGGGCTGCAGGTATGCGGTTCTTCTCACAAATGCTGGTGTGATGGTTGGTGTTCAGAGTGAACAGGGAGCCTGGACTGAGGATGACAATCCCCACAGCCTCTGGCAAGGGGCTAGGACCTCAAGTGATGCAGCGTCACCTCCAACCCCCTGGCCAGTCCAGCAGGCTGGGGTGAGGCCGGGGAGAAAATCGGTCAGGAATTAATGCAACAGCTGCTCCACGGGGCGACCCCTCCATCGCAGCTTGGAGCGCCAGCCTGAGAGGAACAAAGGGGTTTGATAATTGGAGCAAAATGGCTCCAATGAGCGATGGAGAAGAAGCCCCGTCTTTTCCCCATACTGATCGCCGGCCGCAGGTGGGTGAGGCACGGCGCCACCAGCCCAGGCAGCCCTTGAATGCAGCACGGCCCTGCCTGCCCGGGCCCGGCCGGCGTCGCGGCGGCGAAGCCGAGGGGCAGCCTGGGAAGGAGCCGCCGGGCGATTGGCTCGGGCACCACGTGCGGGGCGGCTGGGAGCGGCGGCTTGAGCGGCGATTGGCGCACGCGGCACCCAGGACTCCCTCGATTGGCGGAGCTACCTGCCCGCCCTCCCACACACTCTCCGCGGAGGCTCGCTGAGGTCGTGATTCGGGCGCGGATTGGGCAGGGCCGCGCCTGCTCGCGCTTTGATTGGCTTGGGCGGAGCGGCGCGAGAGGCAGCACCTGCTCTTCGGCTCCCGCATCCCTGGGAGAGCCGGGGGAGCCGGCGCGCATGCGCAGCCGGTGATGCCCTGGGAAAAGCGGCCGCGTTGGGCTAGCGGGGCGCGGAGGGCATCTCGTCGCCGGTAATTCGCGGGGAGGGGGTGCGCTGGGCCTGTCGCTGCGGTCCCCTTCCGCGGGGGCTGGCTGTCGGTGCGGGGCAGTGATAACTAGGGCGGGGGGGGTGCAGCGGCCCTTGCAGCAGGTGCGGGGCCGGGTCGCGGTCGGGGCTCTGTGTGGCGAGAGGCGGGGGGACAGCGGCTCTTCCACCCCCCTTCCCTCACGCGGGGTGTCCTCGCGCGCCGTTACTGGCCGTTGGGCTGCTCGCGGCGGGAGGGCGGGAAGCGCGAGCCTGGGCTGTGGCATCCGCGGCTCCTGAGGGGGTCTTCGGCGGGGGGCAGCCGCGGGGGTGGGTGGAGGAGAGGCGCGGCCACGCGCGGTGGTGCGGTCAGGGCAGCCGGGGTCGGCCCTGAGGCGGCCGTCCAGCCTTCGCGGGCTTCCTGAAGGAGCTTTCCGTGTAAATTAAAAACCTCACGGTTTTTTCTTCTATCTGAAAAATAACGTTTTCATGGAGGTTCTGCTTAAGCTGGCTGTAGCAACAAAATAGCTTGGAAGGGCACCTGTGCTAATGCAGTGTTATGGCTGAGTTATCACACACTTAAAGCTTTCAGTTTAGCACAATGTTTTTAACCCTTTGGCAAGAGATAAGATTAAGTGCAGTTTTCACACAAAATAAAGAAAAAATCCGAAGTTGTGTGAGCACTCCTGGGTTCTTTTCATGGAGCAGCTTCAGGTGGATGCTGTCCTTGATCAGGCTGATGGCAGCGCGGCTGTACGGAGGAAGAATACAGCAGCACAGGGTTGTGGGTGAAAGAAAAGGGGGGGAGAAAGAAACCACTTTCCGTTGCCCTGGGTGGAATTAGTGTTTGGCCCTAGGAAAAGCCCCGGTGTTGGTACTGGATGCAGGAGCTTTAGGCTTCTGAGTGAAGAAGGTGATTGATGGCAGTCTTCTCCCCTCTGCTTAAGAGTGCAGAACTCTGAGAGTTCAATGAAAAAGGCATGACCCTCTTCAAAGTCCAAGGAAAAGTTAATAATAACCTAAAATGTTCTGACCTCGATTTAGTTCTGCCTCAAATGGAATAATAATGCCATTAATTTAATGGAATGTGTAGAATGTACAAAAGACAATGGTGCAGAGATCTGAATATTGACGTGCACTGTGCAACCATCTGTAGAAATCAACTCATTCAGGTGGGACCCCAGCAGCTCTGTACCGCGGCCTGCTGGGTCAGCTGTGAGGCCAGCCCAGGTTGCTCAGAGCTTTATCCAGTCAGTCTTATAAAACCTCAGAGACAGGCAGCCTGTATCTCTGCTTGCTTGCCCTCATGGGGAAAAAAAAAATCTCATCTCTAGTCAGAATTTTTTTTCAGTGCATGTCTGTTGCCTTTCCTAAACCCTGGTGTGTGTCTCAGAAACAGTGCCTTGTTCCTTTAGGTGCAGTATTGTGCTGATGTTGCAGCACTGTTGCTGGTCCCAAGAGTATGCCCTACAATAGCACTGCTGGCTCAGATAGCTCTTCTGGTGTGTACATGTGCTGTAGTTACCCATGTTCCCATGGTAAAGAGTGACCAAGCTATGCAAAAATCAAGTTTATAATTACAGGTCTGAAGTTAATATATATTAACGGAGTTGTCAATGTATTTATTTAGAGAAAACTGAGTATAAGCTGCAGATCAATTTTGGAGGTGTGATTATTATCAGATAAATTTCTGTGACTCAGCCTCTATGATTACTGATTTTTGTACTGAAGAACGGCTGTCCAGATCTCTCATGGGTCACACTATAGCTATACCACATTTCTAATTGAAACTACTGTCAATATGTACAGTTTTGCAATTACCTATTTGCTGTAGCTTCCTGAAAGGTGGTTTAGAAGTCACGGATCTTTGGCGTTTAGGCCAAGACTGCTGTAAATGTGATCGGTGATTGGATGAGTTTGCCACAGACTGGGATAACTTGTTTTGTTCTGCTGAACTTTAACAGTGGGGATCCTTTTGGCTTGTTTTTGTGGTTGCCTTGAGGAAAGAATAAGAGAAGTTGTTCATAAATGTTAATGTGTTAATTAGGAAAGTTCAGTAGGCTTTAAAGACAATTAAAGTGAAGTGTGAAGTTCTGTTTTGAGACGAGAAACTCTTTGGCTTAGTTGAAAGATTTATTTTTACATTTTAAGACACTAATGCTGGCAGAGTTCATGAAAGTAAAAAATGTAATGGTCTTTTTTGAAACCATCTTTGCCTGGTAATTGAGTGATAACTGTAATTTTTCTTGATAATATATTTCAGTGTTTCTAGGATATTTTAAATTGGGATTGGTCAAAAGAGTGTGCCTTCTCTTGTTGAATGGAAAAGTAAGAGATGTAATTGAAGACGGATTGAAATTATGAATGTTCTAGGGGAGGATCAGGGAGTGGTGAGACTTGACATGACCAAAGTGAAAAAGCTTAATGTGCTGAAAGCATCAGGAGTTTTGGGAGGGAGCTGTGTGGAAAGGTGAGTACTACTAGTCTGCTTTCTCGGATGCTCTTGCTAGTCTGTGGAGGGAACAAAAGTGGAAAGGACTAATTACAGTAAATAACAGATATGTAAGTGAAAGGCTTTTCGGATCATATTTGAAATACACATGAACTGTATTGACAAAGAAAGATGTGTCTCTTCATCTGCTTTAGGAGAAGAGGAGGAGACCTTCTGCATGACAAAGTAGCTCAAGTAAGGTAGGCAAGTTTTATACTAAAAAATCAAGTCTAATACCTGATTAATGTATGCCAATTTACCTAAAAGCTAAGGAGCCCCAGAAGGTATTGATGTGAAATTCTTTGACTCTTTGTCCTAACATGATGATTAAGAACAAGAAAATGGGGGTGTTAAAACTGAGTGTAATAGCCTCCGGACAAAGGTGTTCAAAAGTACTGTAAGATTGAACGTTCATATATGATAAACTGAATTATTTTTAAATCTTCAGGGCAAGGTTTTTTTAAGTTCTAGATATGGCCAAGGAGGTCTATGAATTAACAGTATCTGTAGTTTTTAACTATAACAAAATTAGTAAAATTTGTAGATAACTTTTGAGATGTATCACTGTGTTCATAACTGAGAAAAGAACCATAGACTTGCTATCCTTGAGCAAAATACATGGCATGGTGAAAAGTCTCGCAGAGAACGGCATGGACTGTGGGTAACTGTGGGGGAGAAAAAGAGAAGCAGTTTTGTGGAAAACAGGCGTTGGTCCCGAGAAGGGAGGCTTTATTTCCTAGTTTTGACATAGTACTAGTGTGTGAAACACTTCTTTATGATACTGCTGGGTTTTGGCTCTAGATACAATCAGTGCAGTCAATATTAAATAAATAGATTTTAGAAGGAATAAGGAAAAAATAATTAGTTTCCTTTTCGGACATTTGCAGTCATACTGACATGTGGGGGTTTTTTTTGCCTTGATACTGTTTGATCTCTATGTGTTGCTTGATAGAACTTGCAGTGTTATAAATTGAATGATAAATAATTACTGGTGCAATTTTGATGCTTGAATTGCTTAGCAAATCTGATAGAGCTGGGAAGAAAGAAAGAGACTCACATTTCCAGTGTAAGGTGGTAGCTTGAATTGCTGGGATATTTAGAATTGGAGTGGTAAGTAGGGAATCTAATATCTAAAGAAAGATGATGCAATTAAGAGGGTGACTGCTTTCTCAGGCACAGAAAGCACCTCAGTAGCAGAATCTGTAGTATGATTAGTAGTGGGTAAAAGTAATGCAAAGTTTGCAAATGTGGTACAATAGCAAACTAAATATCAGTATCTGTCTGTCTTTTTAAACTTCCTGTGGGTATAAATTAATAAGAATCAAAGGATAAACACCTACACAGTTGTATCTAGAATCTGTCTTCCTTCTATTTCCAAATTCAGCCAAAACTAATTCAGAAAGAAGCATTATTGGCAAGACAGTTGAGGAAACTTGCATAGACACGTTTGATACTACACTGCTCCAAACCTCTGGATACTTTAGTATAAACCTGGAATTGTATGTGCCTTACTGTACACATGTGAAGCAAAAATTACTGGGCAACAATCTATTCTTTTTTGCAGCAGATTAGATTGAGAGGCTGGGGTGGTTATCTGCTATTAGCATTCATAAACTGGCTTACACAGTTTAAAGATTTTCCAGTTTCCCTGAAATCAGAAAATTATTTCCATTTAAGCTTAAACTTTTGCACTTATTGGATGATTTTGAAACAGAAAATGTTTTCTGAAACAATCTTTTACTTTCTTTTGACACTTACAGCTGGGGTTGATATAAACTCTGCACTCATCTAAATGTAGACAGTGGAAGAAGAGCCAAATACAAATGAGTAATTTGACAGTGCATAATAACATGACATAGTCTATCAATTTTATTTTCCCTAATGAAAGGGAAGTTACTTTTTTGCTACATTGTAGAGATTGAGTCAATTTGATTTCTTGTGCAGATTGTTAAGGAATGAGAAAAATAAAGGCATCTTACTTAGTTCTTAAAAATGCATATATACTGCAGCCAAATTATTGCTTGATTTGTGGCTTGGAGAGATAAGGGAACAGGCTACAAGTACTTCTGTAGGGAAAAGTGGAAGGAGGGAAAAAGAGCCTGAGTCAGGGCTGTGTAGTAATAATTTTTTCAAATTAAGATGTACCACTTTACTAAAATAGTGTAGTGACAACACTTATGGTCTTTATTTCTTATTATTTTAATGTGGTTCTTCTCTTGTAGATAAAGTCTTGGGTGAAATTGAAATTGTATTGATAATATCCTTGCAATGATACTTAATTTTTAAAACGTTCAGTTCTTCAGATAACCAGGATGCACTTCCAGTGGGACTGGTTGTGCTTGAGTGTCCTGATAATTAGCTCAGTGACTGCAGAAATTGAAAGTGAAGAAACTCTGGATGCAGATGTTGAAGTAGAGGATTTTGACAAGCAGTCTCAAGAGACTGATGTTGAAAGAGAGAAATCTTCCTTAGAGGTAAGATTACAGGTATCTTTAGTTAAAGCTTGCTTAATTATCATATACATAGTTACAACTAGTGGAGAAACTGCTGGACAAATGCATTTAAAAAAGAGCAAGTTAACAGACGGTTGTGAACTGAGTGGGTGTCAAACCTACCAATGTTAGTTTTTCAGTTGTGTATGACATGCAGGACAAGCTTAAAGAATGAGTCCACTATAGCAAAGTGCAAAATCTCCTACCTGTGGTGGATAGTCATGAAGACTTGCTAGTCTGTGCTTCACTCTAGATACAGAAGCTTTTGTTGTAAGTCCTCACATGCCATTTCTAGAGAAGAAAGCAGAAAGCATCTTGTTCTTACTGAGGTTTTGAATTTAGACCAGTTACTTGATTTCATCAGTCACAGCTTCCTCTTGACACTGTTTTTATTTCCAGAAAATCTTTCTGCATTTGTTATACTGTACTTCATAATTGATGTGGGCAATATTCATAAATTATTTTTTCAACTTTTTTTTACTGTGTAGCCAGGAAGACAGGAAAACAGAAGAATGGAAAACATGTATGGAAAGAAATAGGGAGGAAGCAGAGAATTGGTGCAAGTTCAGTGAATTTTCTGGGGTTTTGTACGTAAGATGTGTAACAGTACTCACTTACGTGCTTTGAACACAGACAGCAATTTTTAAAGTTGACAGATGTGAAATTTCTCAATGTTAAGAGGGATGTGCCCAAACTGTAGAAATGAAGGGGGCATGTAGGGGCAGGGAAAGGTGTTTTATGCTGCTAGATGTTTCTAATGAACAACATCTGGTGGTCTGGGTGGATGACTTCTGGAGGTGTGATAGTGTATTTCAAATGAAAAAATGTAATTCGTGTTAAAGCATGTATATGTACGTGTCTTTTAGGTTGTGTACCAGACTCCAAAGCCAACTGGGGAAGTGTATTTTACAGAAACCTTTGATGGAGTGTTGGCCGGGTAAGCTTATGCCTTAAAATTAAAAACTTTCACTTTCAGCAGTTTAACTTATAGTGTCAGGATTTATTTTCTAATCATTTTTCTGCTAGTATCTTTATAAAAATTAATTTTTACAGGGGTTAGAATTGGGAAGTCTGGTAATACTTCCTCCAAATACATCATAATGTTAAGCCAGACAGTTAAAATTTCAGGTTTGTTGCTATTTTTTGTGTTTTAAGGAAGCTTTTAATAAATTCTGGGTTTATGAACATTAAGAAGAATAATATAACTTAAAGATTTAGCCAGTTGAGTTTAACTAGCTGCAAGGTAAAGTGCTTAGCCATTACACTGCAGTAGCAGACTCTTTCTTCCTCTTCACCTACACTTCTTATGTGTAAGAAGGCAGTGCCTTCAGCATTATAGATAAAACCTCCACTGGGGAAGACTATCTTTTAGCAGATTTTTAATTAATTTGTTGTTTTGCTTCCCATAGTCAAAGGAGATTAGATATTTATGAGACTGCTGAAGTGTTCCTGGGTAGCTTGACCTTACTGCATTGAAATTTTTGAAAAATCTTCAGATTTATCTCAACAATTCTTAAGACAGAGATTTCTGTCTTGTCTGTATCTTCTAAGTTTTCCTCCAACAGTGTGGCAATGTAAGGTGTAACTACCACTGGGTGATTTGTGTTGCTCAATGAAAAGTTGTATATTGTGAGCTATAGTCAGTTGCAACCAGTGCACTGTCAATAAGAGTGAACATAATATATTGCTTTATGCTTGTGGAGTAGACTTTCTGCCTTTAGTTGGAAGACAACTTGGCTTTCAGTCTGCTTTCTAGCTCCTATATAAAAGATGTAGAATACCAAGGAAGAACAAATGAGTACAATGGAAATGTGATCGCTGACTTTTCTTTTTTGAATCAAGCCAGGCTAGCATACTGTTACTGGCTCAAGTTAAGTGAGTGTGCATCCAGGTAGAATCTCTGAATGCAGCAGAAATCTCTTTAGTAAGAGCTGGTGTGATGAATTGTTAGAAAAGCTTTTAAAATGTGAAAGTAAGTCTCTGGTTTTAAATGACAAATCAGGTCTTGTTGTTGTGTTTGGTTTGTTTCTTTTTCTGTCTGCTTTAATGCTGTTGAGCCAAAGAGCTATATCTTGATTTGTGAAGAATCATGAAGAAAGGTGCTTTCCTACATTAATAAAATTGATGCAACAAAACTAACTCTCCTGTGAGGAGCCAGCCAGAGGGATGAAAGGAGATGCAATATGACACATTAGTTATGGTAGAACTTAAAGCTGCCTATTTTTTACTTCTTGTGAGAAAACTGAGATCCAGCTTCTGTAGGAGTGAGGTTACACCATCATAAGAGGTGTATGTCTTGATGATGCATGATATAAAGTAGCATGGTAGCAGGCACTCGTAACTTTCATGGAGTGAATCTTAGTTCCTTTTCCCAATTGTTTCTAAACTTTATCTTCTGTAGATTTCCAGGGAACTTCAGGCCACTGAACTGTTATTACTCACATTATGTTCTTTCATATTTTCTTATTTTGTTACATATTTAGACCAAATATAGAAGGAAATAAGTTCTAACAAGCTGCTATCTTCAGTGTGTCATTTGTCTTAGTGATATGTCACTTCTAAATGTTAAGCAGTGCAGTACGAGAGCAATAGGATAGGAAAAATGATTAAATAGAAGAGGTGATAATGGCTTTTCAAAAAAACCCAAACCAACTGAAAATCTTGACTAACAAATGCAAAAATTTAACTGGGATATTTGAATGATAACGTCCATCCCAGTTTCTAGCTTTGTGAGATCTGTTCAAAGATCAGTTTGTCTTCCTACTAAATCTAATATTTAAGGCTTTAGCTACAATGCTTGGGATATTTTGGTCTAGATGTACATAATTTACATAAGAATAACACGTATAGAACTAAGATGTATGAGAAAGTAAGCAGCATGTTGCCTTGCTTCCCTAAAGATGGGGAAAAGAGTACATACAAATTAACTAGACCAATCGCCAGATCAGAGCAGCTTTTTTGAGAATGGGCCTGAAAATCTTGTGCATGACTTGTAGAGATGTGTTATTTCCTCACTGGTCTTTCTCCTGGTAGATGAAGGATCTAGTTTGACATTTATACTGTGAAGCTTTTCCAGCATCTCTGCTAACGGTGAACAAACCTGGCTAAAATTCAAGCAGAAAAGATAAAGTATTCATCCCTGAAATACTCCATGCAGAGGATGGTTCAGAATGAATGAAAGTAGTTCTTTACAGAATTAACTATGAGAATGTAGTATTGTAGTTAATGCAATGAAGAGTTCAGCAACACTGTTGGCTTAAGATACTCCCATGCATGGCTCAGATAAAACCACTGTATAACTAGATGAGGGTGGACTGCCCTTTTTTCCTTTTTTTTCTTTTTTCCAAAAGAACACTTTGTGCATAGGGTGTGTGCATATCTTTTTGGTAAGCTCAGTTTGCTGTTTGCCTTGTTCCTAGTGTCAAGGAGATCAGGAGTTTGTTTGCCCTGTTGGGATCCCTCATGTGCAATACATTTAGAATCTGTTTAGTACATAATTGCATTTGCCATTTGAACGCTTTTGTGACTTTCCTTCATCTTCTGCTATGCATGGGTACTGTTCCTGTCAGATAATGTTAAAGATTTATTTGAGTGTTTTTTTTTTCCCCCCCTATCATGTTGTAGGTTTTACACTTGAACTTCACTATTTTCCATGTGTTTTTGACATTGTATGTTCAGGTAATATCGGTACATTCTGCCAACTTGAGCTTGTATATAAACCTGGAGTTTATTCAGAATACTTGTATTACTTTAGAGTTACAGTTGTATGTTTATTTATATTCTTAGGAAGTATTTTGAAAGGTTGTATTAGACTAATGTATTAGTTTTTCTTTTCATGGTCTGTGAACTACACAAAGTTCCATGATGCTGACTGTCAAAATCATTATTACAGGTTCACATCCCAGAAGTGAAAGCTGTTTTTCCTGTACTTGTTAAATAGTACACGTTTGCACAGATAGTGAAATGACTGACGCACTTCTTGTTTTAGGTGGGTGTTGTCTAAAACCAAGAAAGATGATGTAGATGATAATACTGCTAAATATGATGGTAAGAGTTTTTAATGTTTACTTCCACTATGTAGTTTCTGTTGTTCTGTTGCTCTTTGAGAAGTAAGTAACCCTTAAACTGAACTTACCTTTGAAAAGCTAGATGGCACAGGTCGAATCCTAGTTTGTATCGTGACTGTTATCCTGAAACTGAGATGTTAAATATTGCTTATTGGGTTACTTAGCATGAAGATTTTTTTTTTTAATGATCCTAACAGTCCTATTGTGATGAATGATACTAGAATACCTCTTGGCATCTGAATATTAATATTCAGTATTGTTTGTTTATGAATAGTGCTTCTTGAGAATTACCTTCTCTGAAATCGTGTCAGAGAGATCTACCACTTGAATTTCAGTTGTTAAATACATTTCTAAGGCAGCATGTTCCATGTTGCTGCATCTGTCCTACTGATTCATCAGTTGATCTCCCAGTCTAGTCTCTGAAACAAAAGAGTTAAACTGAATGATGTTTTTCTTTAAAATGCTTTTTCACATTGTCTGTGCTTGAATGTACAGTAGTCTAAAAAAATTTTGGAAAGTAATAATGAAAAAGTTGTTTTGATGGTTTTTATCATTGAGCTTTGCACTGGATTTATAAATTCCTAGGCTAGGATTGTCTGCCTGAATGTAATTTTAAATCGTTGATGGATGTGTGATCTGTGGCAATAATTTTGCAACCTGAATTTATTTCCTACAAGAGAAAGTGGGGAGAACAGAAAAAGTTTCTGCTGCAAAAGAAAAGTATTTGCTACTGCTCTTATGTCATATGAGATAGATTAATGTTAACAGAAAGCGGTAAGCAAAAGTAACTTGTAGGACTTTGTGCAAAACAGTGCAGAACAGATGTTTTTAAATTTAGCAGTTACCAGAAATAACTGGTAAAAATAAAGACATTGCAGAGGAGAGATCATACAGATGAGATGCTTATAAGAACAGACATCTCTCTGATTACTTGGCCTCATTAGATTGAAATTGTCTCTAATGTCAAAACAGTCATATCTGCGTAAAGACACCCAGTCAATTCAACATAAAAAAAAGAAATCTGTAGTGAAAAGACTTTTTTGAACTACTTTCCAATTTTTTTTCTTTTTTTGTTGTGGTATTTTGCCTGGCATTATTGCTTGGTCTTAGTTTCCAAGAAGGAACACTATTGAAGAGGAGGGAGTTCTCCTCCCTTCTGTTTACCAGACTAGAAGAAACTAGGGATTTGTTGTTGACATGTGTATCTGCCCTTCCTTAATGACCTTTCACAAGTCGCATTTCAGTTGAATAAAAGTAAATAGCTGTTTTATTCAGATTTCACAGTTTCTGAATCTTCTCCAAAACGCATGCTGAAGAATTAATTACATTTTCTTCCTTTTGTTCACATTGACGTAGGCTTTTTTAAGATTACAAAGAATTGTAAAATTAAGCTTTCTTTTGTGGTGTTTTCTTTCCTAGAAAAAAAAAATCAGTGAATCTTGTGCTGCTAAGAGAAAATAGAACTGCCCTTTTAGAAATCCTGTTCTTTGGATGTTGCCTACATGTGTAATCAACTGTATCTTTCCCAAACTTGGAGAATATATAACTATATAATCTTTTATTTTTAAACCTGTAGGCTTGTTTGTTTGTCTTTAAGATGAAATGTGATAATTCTTGCAAAGACTGGGAGGGGAGTGGGGGGAAGCTTCATCTCCTATGTGATTAGATTTGACCTGACAGATTCTAATTTTGTATAAGCAGGAGGGGAAGAATCATGCAGGTATCTAGCTTACAGAGTACCTTACCACTATTGCTTTTTATTTAATGATGGTAGAAACAAATCTAAAGTCTGGATAAATATTTTATGTTCCTTTAGGCATTGTGGGATAACACATCTAAAGATACAGACCTGAAATATTTACGTTTTCTTGTAGATTTATGTAAATTGGAGAAGAGCAAGGAATAATGTGTACTTTTCAGGTGTCTTATCTTTAAAATATCAAAAGCTAGCATGACCTTAATTGGCTAGAACTAATACCAGCTCTTTGCTTTCTACAAGACTATGATTTCTTTACTTCAGCCTACATTTTTTTTCAAAGACTGTGTGTGTGTGTGTGTGTGTTTCAGGAAGATGGGAAGTAGAAGAGCTGAAGGAAAACACAGTGCCTGGAGACAGAGGATTAGTGTTAAAATCAGTGGCAAAGCATCATGCAATATCAGCTATGCTAACAAAGGCATTTATTTTTGATAATAAACCTTTGATTGTTCAGTAAGTAATCCCTCAGATTTTTTACTTAATATTTATTATTAAAATCTTTAAGTCAAGAAAGTAATATGAATCATATACATTCATATAGTGTTGCCCTATCATATCCAGAGCTATCAGAACTAGAAGTATGAATGATTTAATAATCAAGTAAGATTGTAGTACAAGTGTTAAGAAGCTATATTTAAACTCTTTTGAAATATTTTTTGACAGAAGTTTAGTATTTTACAAGATTGCTGAAAAAGGTAATTAATTTTCAGCCTTACTCTAAAAGATCTAAATCACATGTAGTTTGAGTACAGTGTTTTTCCACTTACAGAATACTTCTGTGTAGCTCAGTAAAGGCAATTTGAATTTCAAACACTTTACAGCAATATTAGTGATGAGGGCTAAGGCAACATGACTATTTTTTTCTGATATTCAGACTTGCTTTATTGTATTTACAGACATAGCCAGATAACTCTTTTGGCTAAATTCTGTGTGCCATATGGGCAGTTTCAAAGATGGCACAAACTCTCTAGAACTCTTGCCCATTTCTATTTTGCTTTGATGTTTGCATGTATTGGTTAATAGCACCCAGAAACTTTTCTTGCTGGTGATACCACCTGTAGCAGTTGCTGCCATGGCTTTTTTGGCTGACAAAACTGCTGTATTAGCTTGTATGGCAATTAAAACCTTTTGATCATGCAGAAGTGTTTTGACAGTAGTGACTAATACACAGTCTTAATGTATTCATAATTAGAACTGTAGATTAGAAGTTGATTTGTATTTGTCTAATACTTGGAATGTTTTTTAACTTTTTACCCAGATATGAAGTGAATTTTCAAGACGGCATTGACTGTGGAGGTGCATATGTTAAACTTCTCTCCAGTAGTGATGACTTGAATCTGGTATGTCCTCTTACTTAACATTTGCTATCAGTTGTTCATTTGAAGAATAATTGTTTTTGTGAAATGTCGGTAAGAAATTAATTCCTAGTGCATCCTAAATTCTTAAAAGCTTCCCAAAGGTTTAAACAGAAGATTGGGCAAGATAATCATGTATGTATAATTGATTATATATGCACAAAACCTTCAGAGTTGTGCATTTTTTACTGATGGAATATTTAATAACACTATTCTTTTTATATTTTCAATTTATTTTAATGAAAAAGTTACAGGTGGTCTGAAACTTAAAGTAAGCTATTAAGATCTGTATTCACGCAAGAAATCTCAAAATGTGAATTTCAGGAAGTTAGAATGAATAATTTACTGCGATTAACATACTCCTCTTAGTTCTGCACAAGTAATGTCTTTTGTCCAGGACAAAGGACTTTATCTGTTGTGATCTCTATTGTTAGTCCATTCCCTGAGAACAGAGAGCATCCAGCAACTGAAGAGGGCTGTTCAATTCCTTTCATGATTTACCCTACCACTTCTCAGTTACCTTTTAGAAAAGCTAACGGTATGCCACAGCATCAAGGAAAAGTAGTACCCAAAATGACTTCATAAAATATACAGTATAACACATCCTCAGCTTTCTTGCTTCTACAGGAATACTTTTTTGACAAAACACCTTATACTATTATGTTTGGACCAGATAAATGTGGAGAAGATTACAAACTACACTTTATCTTCAGACATAAGAATCCTAAAACTGGAGAATATGATGAAAAACATGCAAAGCGTCCTGATGTAGACCTAAAAAAATTCTATTTGGACAAGAAGACGCACTTATATACACTTGGTATTATTTAATTCTTATAAGCTTAAATTAGAAAGGAGAGATTAAAAATGTGTTTGTGTCCACTGAAGTTTTGTATTTGAGTCTGCCTTTCTGTTTGTAATAGTCTGTTGATTCTGGGGGTGGTTGCTTAATGAGGTTTAAATGATTGGGTTTAAATGATTTAATGACCCAGCTTAACTGCAGTACATAAAAGTGGCTTTGAAATGCTGCTGTTAAGTATACAATTACAGGAAAAAACATATCAGCCCTGACCAGCCTTTAGCATGAAGAATTTAATAATAATTTCCATATTTATTATGATAAAAATATTTTTGTTAAGATATTAAAAAACCCACAACCATTCAGTATTCTAGGAAGGCATCAAAGTTCATAGGAATTTAGTTAAATCTGCAGCATGCCACATGTCACTCTCCTACACATGTTAAGAGTTCTCACTGACACCTGCATTTGCAGCTCTGTGCATCAGCAGATATGTTACTGCATTCTCTGAAGATGAATGAATTTGGGCTGGTTTAATTCATGTTCATTTTAATTTGGTGAAACACTGGAACAGGTTGCCCAGAGAGGTGGTAGGTGCTCCATCCCTGGAAACACTGAAGGTCAGGTTGGACAGGCCTCTGAGCAACCTGATCTAGTTGGAGATGTCCCTGCTCATTGCAGGGGGGTTGGACCAATGATCTTTGGAGGTCCCTTCCACCCCAAACTATTCTATGATTCTTGGACATTTCTTTCTGTACAAATGAATGGTATAGCAGAGATGAAAGTTTAATTTCTTAGTTCTTCCCCCCCCCCTTTTCTAATTTCTGAGGAAGAAAGAAGCAATCACAGAAGAGTGGGCTAATTGTGGCATACTGCAAATCCAGTAAAATTGATTGTACTTTTGAACTTCCATTGAATAAATGGAAGATGTGTTCAACTGCCGTGCCATGGGAAAATGTACTGGTTTTTAACATAGTTTACCACAGTGTGCCATAGCATTAGATAATAGGAATAAGTGAAACAAAATACTCTTATTGCGGTAAAGGAATGCATGTGTTTGTGTATTTGGGCTGTTCGTTAGAAGTTATGATTAAAGATACTTAAACTCAAATTGCATTTATTCTGTTATAGTTGTTCAAATAGACTCCATAGAGCTGTGTGATTTTAATGCGTTATGTGACTGATAACACAAGTTTAAAAATCAATTCTTTGTATTGTATCTGAAGTGATATGGGGCTTTAATTTTTGCATCTGTGGAGATTTTAATACTGTTGTATTTAATGTAATTAAATTTAATTTATTTAATACTGAAAATGTTTAGGCTTCAAGAGTTTCATTAGATGTTATCAAACTGTCATTATAAGACTCTTTTTCATCACCCATCTTTATAAAACTGTCATAAAAGTGGAATAGTATTTACTTATTAATTAATAGTCTGTCTCCCTTTCCTAGTGAGGATCCTGTTTGCTGTTATTAGTCTGTCTGTGCTTCTTATATAGTTTTTGGTTAAAGATATTTGTTAAATGAGTGCTTCCCTTATTTCTTTAATACAAATGTCTTCAATTTAGTGCTAAAACCAGATGATACATTTGAAATTTTAATCGACCAGTCGGTTGTCAGTAAAGGAAGTCTTCTTGAGGATATGGTTCCTCCAGTAAACCCTCCCAAAGAAATAGATGATCCTAGTGATAAGAAGCCTGAGGATTGGGATGAGAGACCAAAAATTCCTGATCCAAATGCTGTCAAACCAGATGACTGGTAAGGAGAACATTTTTATCTGTACAAAACATTTTACACACAGGTTATTCATTTGAAAGATTTGACTGGTTTTATTCTGTTTTTTTGCTAATAACAATTGGGATATGTTTCACTACTAAAAGCAGTAAGCATAACTGAGGTGGGTATGAGGATCTGGTCATCTTCTGAGGAAATAAAATTGTGCTTTTTGCTGATTTGTACCCTCTATGGATGCAATTCATAATTAAGATTACTATCCCTGAAAGACTAGGAAGAGGGTGTTTTTCGCCGTATAGTCTTGATTTTCATTCAACAATTTCTACTTCCTCCTGTGTGAGCTACTGTTCATACAACAACTTGGGAAAAGGGGTGAAAAAACTTAATGGGAAGACCTAACTGACACCTGCCAGTTGATGACAGCAATTTTGGGGCTAAGTAGTGCTTTGAAACAATGTAAATATTATTAAAATATTTATAAACAGATAATTAGATGTCTAATTCTCATGATCTGTGTGTCTTATTCTGTTGCACCTTTGAAAATCATCCCTTTCATGCCAGATACAGTCCTCTGAACAGAACATTGGTTCAAAGTCAGGCTATTGTATTTTCTAACATAAGTCTGTAACTGAAGGGATGAAGATGAGCCTTCCAAAATAGAAGATCCTGATGCTGTTAAGCCTGAGGGATGGCTTGATGATGAACCACAGTATGTTCCAGACCCTAATGCAGAAAAACCAAAGGACTGGTAAGAACTTGATTCAGTAAGTGCAGGCTGTTAATGTGTCTTGTAGATAAGCCTGCCTGTTCTCTGGGGTAAATCATGAGTTGTGGATCAGAAGTCAATATAAATCTCATTGTCTTTAGAGGCAGTAAGTTGGAATGTGTAAGGTATGGCCAAATATTTGTTGGGGGGGGGGGGGGGGGGGGTTTTAGAAAAAGATGAACATGTCAATTGCTTTTTGTTTTCTGAAGATATATAAACAAGAACAGAATATGAAGGACCCCTTTGAAAGAATTTGCTGTAATGATAAAACCAGGAACCAGTTTAAGTTGATAATTTGAAATCTTCATAATAGTCTCAAAGGGATCTTTAAGCATCTTATCGACAAGTGTTTTAAGCTGTCTGGAGATGCGGGAATATAATTGTATTCAATCAAGCTGTAGTAGTTATGAACATGTAACCTTTAAAAAAAAAAGTGTAGTATTCCTTAAAAAAAAAAAAAAAAAAAAGTGTTTCTCCTCTTGGGTGAAGTTCTGTGAGCTGGTCAAAATTCTGAAGTTGTTATAGCAAAATGTGTATGGACCGTAACTCCAGACTGGCTGCTAGTGTTCGTATCAGTCTGATCTCAAATCAGCTGTTTGTATCTCTCTGTTTCTGTAGGGATGAAGAAATGGATGGGGAGTGGGAAGCCCCTCAGATCCCTAATCCCAAGTGTGAGACTGCACCTGGTTGTGGACACTGGGTGCGTCCCATGAAGAATAACCCAAACTATAAAGGAAAATGGAAAGCACCTATGATAGATAATCCTAACTATCAGGTAATAGCACTATTACAGGCCATTGTTAAAAGGTACAAAGTTCAACAGGGCAGGCAAGTCAGAGTAATATATTTATCTAGACTTTTATACAGTATATTTGTATTTCAGAATGATTCTGAACAACCTCACTAAAAGTTTTCAGCTTTTTTGTATTTCATTTGCCTTTTTTTTTTTTCTTTTAAGTATACTGGAAGATAGAAATCCTTCCCATATTAAAACAATTTCTCTGTTCTCTCAGCAATTTGCAGTGGTACCACTTATTTGATATGCTCTATAGAATTGTATTCTAAATTATGTTATTTAATGAAATGTTTATCTCTTTTTTTTTTTTGCGTTTTAAGTGTGAGTCTTTTAAATTAACACTTTAAAAAAAATGAAATATTTCAGTAAGCAGATTGACTTACTAGTTCCATTTTAGTGGAAGCATCAGTTTTGGATAATTAGATTCCCCTCCTCCCCTCCAGATATAAGAGATCAGTTGGATATTAAGGAAAGTTACTTTGTATTAATTATGGCTGGGGAATACTTGAATCTGATTCAAGCTTAATGTCCTAAGCACGTTTGTAAACAGATTTTGGCTCTAATTTGCAGAGGTATCATAAGACTGAATTTTCCTTCCCTAAAATTTTCCCTAGCACTTCTGACTTACAGTAGCTGTCAGTTTACATATATGCTGGAAGCGACGGTGTGGATCACAGGATGTAGTTACCCTGAAGTCTTAGGCCACCAGACAATTGGTGCTACCTGAAAGAATCCCTCACTGATAACAAAATATTGACCCGTGCCCTTAAAAAAACGTATATGCTATATTGATTAACAAAAGCCAAAACTGTATGTTGCCCAAGGAGAGACAGAGGAAGAAGTAATAATGTCAATGTCTTATTTGCCTGCAGTATTAGGAAATTTGTTTCCTAGAATTATTCTAGGAAGTTTACAAAGACTGTGCTTGGAATCACCAGAGTCAGGAAGAATGGAGATACTTTGTACAGTCAGTTACTACTGTAACTCTGTATAGACAAAAAAACTAATTTTAAGAGGCCTGCCCTAAGCCAGAAAATTGACTCATCTGCCAAAATCCTATAGGCTATTTCCAATTCTGTTTATCTTAAAATTTGTTTCACAGTTTGGTTTTTTTTGGTGAGATATAAGTAATGTGATTACTCTTTTTTTTGTTGTTGTTCTTAAAAGGGAATCTGGAGTCCTCGAAAAATACCTAACCCAGACTATTTTGAAGATCCTCACCCATTTGAGATGACCACTGTCAGTGCTATTGGTTTAGAACTCTGGTCTATGACATCTGATATCTACTTCGATAACTTCATTATATGTTCAGAAAAAGAAGTAGCAGATCGTTGGGCAGCAGATGGCTGGGGCTTGAAGAAGTTAGTAGCAAGTGCTAATGAGGTATAAACTTCACTGTGTTCTTGGTATCCAAAAGTAGTGAGAAAGACGTGCTGTTGGAAGAATTTTCTGTTAGTTAATGCTGACAAAATATTAATTTATCTGGAATTAATAATCTTGCTGAGTAACTATGATACACTTTTTTTTCTCATAGTTTGGCTTTTTCACCTTTCCCAGATCAATATCCTCTTGAAACTAAAAGGGTACAACATTTTATTTAAACACCTAGCGAGAAATTTCCTTTAGTGTAGTTAACGAGTCTTCTGCTGTTCACAGTGACAGTAGAAATTCAGTACCTGCCTGCAAATGGAAGATGAGTTACTTACACTCAGAAGACCTCTTTAGATGTTTCCGTCTTATCTGGAATGGATAGTCATGTAGTTTTTCTAATAATTTTAGGCCTGTGGTTGCTTAGAGGTATATTACACAGCTCTGAAAATAACACACATCAAGCTGCATTTGTCTTTCTGTTTCTATGTGTGCATCCACATTTTGTTTGTATTGTGCACTTGTCCAGCTGCCCCAGTTTTTTCTGCGTCTCTTTCCTGTGCTGTAGGATGAACTTGTCCTGATGTATGGGACCCTGAGCCCCTCTAGTGGCTGCCTTTATTTACTGCCTACAGTTTCTTTCTAACAGTCCTCTATTTTCTTTGGTTGTGTGGCAAGAGCAGGCCTGCAGTTGTGGGAAGGAAAGGATGGGTTGGTGGCAAATGGGGCCAATTCCTGACAGCTGCTGTTCCTCACAAGATGAGCAAGTAAGCCGTGGCATATCTGCCCATGCAGTTAGGAAAGGCACCTCCTCCCACAGCCTTGCCCTTTTCTGAAGTGTTTGGGTTTATGTCTGGACCTGTATCTATACCTGTACACACAATAGCAAAAAATATTCCTTGAGTCTCCTCACGCCACTGTGCCTTTCAAACTTCTCGCCTTAGTTACTGATGTATCTTTTCAGAGGTCTTACTGGAGCAGGCACTACTGTGTAAGTGAGAACTGGGCTGGGAGGAAAACTTCCTCCCTGATTTATTGGCTGTCAAAGGAGAGAACATCATAGTACAGATGGAGCAAGACATTACTCTTCAGGAGGCCGGCTGCTGCTCTGAGGTTCTAGATGCTTGGGGAGCTTTCGGCTGAGTTAGCGAAGTGTGGGGAAAAAACAGAGTAGCTGGGAAGGGTGTAAAGTGTGAGGTTGCCAAGGCTTCAAATGTTGCTTTACAAAATTGAGTAGTGACCAGTGTAGTATGTTTGGAGTACCAGGTTTGTTCCTTCTTACTTAGCGCCTGCTATTTATTTGCAATCTGTTAAGTTGTTACTTAACTGGTATTGAAATCCAATATTGCGTTAGTCATTAAAAAGCAAAGGTAAAGAAGGGTTTTCTTTTGGCAACAAAAAAGCTTAAAATGTATACAGTACACTTTGGAAACTTACTGAAGTGTTGAGATGGATGTAAACACAATTTTTTTTTTCTAATTGTTTTTATTATAGCCTGGTATGTTTAGTCAACTGGTGACTGCTGCAGAAGACCACCCATGGCTCTGGGTTCTTTACATCTTGACTTTAGCTCTCCCTGTTGGTCTAGGTGTGTTGTTCTGCTGGCCAGTAAAGGTTAGAGAAATTGACTTTGTTTTTATTTGGTTTTATTCTTAATACTTTATTTGAAAACTCTTAGCATCTGTGCAACAATATTCACTTTTATTGTGCGATTGATATTAGTTAGCTTACAGTGGTTGTTGTGTTTCATTCTTAATTTGACTTTAAATATGAATTTATTTTTAATTTGTTGTAGAAAACAGATGAAGATATTGACTTCCAAAAAATGGATATATCTAAGCAAATTACAAAGGGAAAACTAAAACAAGAGGAGTTAGAAGATGATGAAATGGAATTAGAAGAAGAAAAAGACAATGAAGATATTGCTGAAGATGGTAAGATGAGCAAGCCAGCTTGCAGTTTGATTAAATATAAAGACATGAATGGGACTAGTTCATGGATTGCATTGCCAATAATTACAACCAGTTATCTCAGAATATGCAAAACCTGTCTTGCTCCAAGTCTTCTTTTTCTCTTTGACAACCTCCAGGGAGTAGCATTCCATGGCTAATAGCTCTTTGATAAATACAAGCAGAAAGTAAGGCTCTCTTCAGTATTTTTTCAATTTCAAGAAATTAAAGTGCTTCTAACAGTCTTTATGTCTGTAGACAGTGATGTGTATTTTCTCCCTTCTAAATAGTTCATATATTGAACACATTTGAATGGTTCAGATATACGCACCTGAAGTGGTTAAAGGCACATTCTTGTCTTTAAAATATGTCTGGAATAGCTTTACATCTTTAACATAAGTCTTTCTGTTTACTCTTCTGTGGGAGGATTGTACCATGGACTAATCTGTTCGTCACTGATTTTAGTAACTCTGGTTAAAGCCTGAAAATAGAGTAGACTTGAAATACTGAAGTCTGCTGCTTCGTTTGTGTTGCTTTCTAGCAATGCATTGCATGCATGGAGACATCTGTCCTCTGCCCAAAGGGAGAAATCAACGATTCAGTAGCTTAAGCTATACTTTTGCATCCAAGGATCAAATAATCTTGTGTTACCGTATCAAATCACCTTACTCATTGTGCATTGTCTTGACTTCCATGAGAAAATCCTTAGCCTCAGATCTCTGCAAGGTACTATCTCTCATTTCACTCTTCCTTTTTAGGAACAAAGTGGCAAGTGATGGGCATGGAAAGTCAGAAACCTAGCAGACATTCATGTGTGTGTTTTGTTTTTTATTCTTAGTACTGACATCACTTTGTAGTAGTAACTGAAACTCTGCAGATTTTGTCCATCTCTGCACTATGTTCCGTGAGTGTTGATGGCTTCTGCTTCTATGACTTAAAACTTCACTCAGCACCAGATGTTCCCATACCAGTACCTACAGAATTGAGTACATGGGCACGATGCTTGCCACGCCAGACTAGTCCATGTGCCTTACCATTTGAGAGCCTTACCTAGACAGTTAATTATTTTAGTTATGCTACTTTTTTTTTATGTTAACATAAATTTTAGGTGCAGCATTTCAGAATTTTATCTTCCTACACTTTTCTTTTCATCTTACTTGATTTGACCTACTCTTTGCTCCTGAATTACTGAATCTATTTTCTTTTACCCAGTTTTGATGCACGTGATAGGTAAGTTTTGTAACTAATACAGTACTGTTACAAGGTTGTCTGAGATACCTGAATTCCAGTATTCTTCTGTTAAGTCAGACAGTTAAATTAGTTAATTACAACATGCCATTTAATAAACAATATGGTAAAGTGTGTATTTGAAAGTAAAAAATAAGGTCTAGGCAACCATAGAGGAACACTGGTTAGCTTACACAAGTTTTTTAAAGAATTCCACTTGGAACAGCTGTTCATGATTTTTCAAAAAACAGATTCCATTTTCGACCTTTACTTTTAGTTACTAAACTGAATACCGAGTAAAACTAACATAACTAGCTTTTGTATCACTATTCCAAGGTTTTCAAGTAAATCCTAGGCTTTAGAGGGAAAAATTACACTTTGCTGTTCTACAACTTCCCGATTTCTCTTTCTTTAAGAAGAATTGCTTCACTTCCCTTAGCTTCCTGACACCTTTTACATTTGCAGGTTGAAATCTTCCCTTTTTTTCTATCACTCTTTTATCTCTTTGTATCTGAAAGCATTAGAAAACTTGTCTTCTTCCTTCTTCTGCTGATTCTTTTTGCTACAGAGAGAAGAGAAATGGAGGAGATAAAAAGAGAGCTTATAAAGAAGATGTGCAGGGAGGATTCCTCAGGTACTGGGAAAGGGAAGTAATTTGGGCCAGGACTTGAAAATGGTCTCTCCTTTTTTTTTTTTTTTCCTCTGGTTGCTTGTTGATGGTAGAACTTCAAGCTGGGGGATGCCAGCTTTCATTAGATACAGATATGAGTTTCTTCCAACATTTCTTGGTATGGTACCTGTAGTCATAAATATTTTCTGCTAGTCTCTTTGGATCCTAAAAGTGTAGCACAGTTGCAAGTTTCAGAAACACATGTAGATTTTGTTTGCTCTAGGGAGAATGGGTTGCTGGCAGAGTGCTTCTTGAAAGGCACTGACCATGGGAATTACTGTTTTATTTTGTTGTCTGTTAGGTTTTGTGTATTGCTAAAGGATGATGTGTTCTTGACTTGTCCACTCCTCTGCTTTGTCCCGTTGCTTTCCTTGCCCTCTAGAAGAATATTCCAGGAAGTAAAAGAACGTTGTCAAGAAAACGGTTTCAGGAGAACAGTCTCAACCTTGTTTTTGAAGTTATTAAACACAGTCTTTTATATAAATAAATTTATATTAGACTAAAATTAATAATTTTAAATGCAGTTGTCCAGTTTTGGCTTTTACTACTTTTGATGTCTGAAGTATTTTGTTTTGTTTTTCCCCTCTGTTGAAGTTTTTACTTATGGGAGGTGCTGGATTTGCATAATTTCAGACTTGTAATCTCTTCATTAGAATATGAGCAAAGGCTTTGTGAATGTTTGCCAAACTCTTCTGTTAAGGGCTTATTTTTAGAAAAGAGGCTAGGCTGAAGCTGTTAAAATTGGATATTAAGTCCAACAGTGATCAATTTATACTAATTCATGAGAATTCTACTCTCTGTATTGCAGAAATGTTTTTGTGAGTTATTGTAAACAAGCAGTTCATTCTAAAACTGAAATTGGCTTCCTTACTAGGGTGTCTGGATATAGTACATTTTTAATATAGTTCTGTTTACAAAGTAAAATTAATTTCTGCTACAGAAGTTGTGGGTGGAGGTGGTGAAGATATTGATGATGATGAAGAAGAAAATGAAGTTGCAGATGGAAGTCAAGAAGAAGGTGATAAGTCAAATAGATCTGGTTCAGAAGATGAGGCAAGTTTGGGTTTTTTCTTCCCTATTTTCTCCTTGCCCTTGTCCAACATCGCACTTCCAGCTAGACTAAGCCCAGTTACGTACAATGAGAAGTTTTATTGCGTTGAGCCAGAAAACAAATAATGAGATGGGGACGTGTTTTTATTTGAGTTTGACATCTCAAACACTCTGTATACGTTTGTGAAACATCTTCTCTTCCCATGTAATAGCATAGGAGTGAACATGCAGGTCTCTAAACATGAAACATTTTTATGGAAGTATTAACAGGCTTTTAAAGGAATTGCAAGTCTTGAAAATTTTGATTCTGTAGTAGGTGTCAATCTCTTTATTGTGGTACTTAATTGATGGAATATGTGCTTCTAACTGAGTAGCCTTTCAGTGAGACTTACAAAAATCTTAAGCTTTCAGTTTTGTTTGTTTTTTTTAATTTCCAAAATAAGGTTTTAAACAAAATTACCATATCACTTTTGAATTCAGCACCTGCAGTTTCATTTTTCTTGTGCAGATTAATCCAATCACCAGGTAATCTATAAAATGTTTTTCAGAAAATAACGTAGAATGGAATTTGTGTGTGCTTTTCTTGTTTGTCATTATCCTTCCATTTGGAAACTCTGGTATGTCTGAAATGCTTTAGATCCACCCACAGTATTTCTGTTGGTCATCTTGTGCTTGTCACTCGTTAAATGAGTCTCTTCCTAGATTATGGGAGTTGTTTAATGTAATGTTAACTCCTCATATGGAACTCCTCTACAGAACTGTACCTTGCATGGGGTTGCATTGTTTAAGCACTGATATTCTTCATGAATTACCGCTTATTCAGTACTTCCTCTTGTTCCTGTAAGAAGTGGTTTTTTCCTTGTACATTTACCTAGGAATACAGTGTCTGATGAACCCCGTTAAGGTGCACGTGAGTCTTTGTGAAAGTAATAACAAGACCTGAATGTGTGTATGCCATCGCACAGTATCACAGTGAGGTCCTGGCTTGCTTTTCTCCAGGTGTTTTCAAGGGTGTACAAGTTTGTGTCATGAGTTTGCTACTGACCTACTTGGGAGATGTCATGCACACCATGTTCTCGCTCAGGTTGTGCCACACTCTGAGCTGCTCCTTCTGAATGAGGTGCTTGCCACTAGGTGATGCAGGAAAGGGAGGAAGCAATGCATTGTCTGAGAATGAAGTTCATGTTGGAAAGGCTTTTCATGGGCCTCTGTAAGCTAATCGCTTTTGAACTGCAAAGAACAGACATCTGAACAGTTTGTTCTGTTTGTAGCTCTCTAAAGGGGGCATGTTGTGTTTTAAATGCTTCTTGCTTAAGAAGTGGAAATTAAAATTAGCGTAAGATGCACTGTAAGAAGTTGTTAAATTAATGAAAACATCACCACTTCTAAACTAGGGAGTAAATGGGAAAACCAAATTTCTGACATTAGTTTAGATGTACTATTCTCTTCTTTATGAATATAGAAAAGTCTTCTGCCCACTTTATCATTAGATTAATATTGTGGGGAAAAATGTCCTTTCACGTAAGTGTTGCATTTATTGATGATGTGATGGGGGATGGGAGGAGGAATAAAGTAACATGCCAGTTTCAATAATTAAATTAAAATTGTCTTAACATTTTTTTTTTTCCCCCCAGATGAAGGAAGCTGATGAAAGCACAGGTTCTGGAGATGATCCATTAAAATCAGTGCGTAAAAGAAGAGTACGAAAGGACTGAGTTACTTCCAGCTAGTGTTTGTAGGTCTCGATATTAGTAACTTTGGGTACGCCACTTCAGTGGGCCTGACAGCATGCAAGTTCCTGAGATTTAAAAGAAAAAGTGGAACTCATTGCTGCTTAACCTCCTAATTGAATTCTCAAACCTCTTTTAACCTTCCCAAGCTTCCTTAATAGAAAAAGTACTATCTATGAGAAGTTAGCTGATTCAAATTTGGAATAGAACTGAAATTGCAAGTGTGCAGCTGATTTTAAGGTGAAGATTCTTAAGATTTGAAGTTTCCTAGAAATTAGCATTAATTGCAGATAAACTTCCTCTATAAATATATTTTTAAACATTAATAAATTATATTTTTGCAGCTCTAGCACAAAATTAGCTGTTGACACTTTTCAGCTAAAAGAGGGTGATAGTACAGATGTAGCATCTATAGCAGTTCACATTGCTATGACAAAAGGTATTTTTTTCTGTGCAGAGCTAAATGCAATAATTGTTTTTGTATGATGATTTAGTGCTAGCAACAATTTTTATTGTAAATTATTTATTTTAGTTGATCTTGTTATGAGTGGTCACCTGTTCACTTTAGATATTGGTTACAGTAATTTATTTTTAAGAGATACTTTAAGTAAAATACTCATAGACCACGTGGTAATTGATGTGACTTGTTTTCTTTTGAATACAGATATCAAATCTGTAGAAGTGATATACAGAAGATTTTTTTCCAAACTTTTAAATAGTTCTCATGTTCCAAGACAGAGTGGCATAACCTCTGTATATAGCATACTTGCTAATTGTAAATTGCCTCCTAAAAATATTTAATAATTCTTGCTTAACATGAAATTTATTAATATAGATAAGGATTTTTGATGGATTAAGTTTTTTACAGATATAACAGTGAGTAACTGGACATTCTCATAATATACTTTAAATAAACTGCATATTGTAAAAGAACCTTTGTTTTGTTAAAGTTCAGCTGTATATTAAAGCAAACAATAAAACTGCAGTTACCAGAAATGTCTTGCTGCTTGGCAGCTGCCTATGATATTAGTAGGATGTAAAATGTAGAAATGCACTGATCTGTAAGGAACCTAACAGATTTCCTTGTGTCTCACAGGATGTTAGTTCACTTAAAAAAAAGAAATATTTTCACAGCAAATTGAGTCAGCAAAGATTCCATGGAATTCTTTAACAAATGAATGTGTGTTAATTAATCCTAATGAAGAAGCCAGTGTCTTCAAGTACTTGAACTGTCCAAAAGATAGTAATATTGGACTAGATTTTATGTAAACTACATGGGAAGGCCTCTTTTTTTTTTTTTTTTAAAGTTAAATGCAACAGTTCCTTCCTTCATTTAGAGTCTACCTGCAAAGGGTAAGCAGTGAAGACTCCAGATTCCTCCTCCTGCCTGTGACTTTCCATCAATAAAGTTGTTACCAGTGTAGTATCCTGCTAGTAACAAAGGGAACCTGAGCACTGGGAGCATGGATTGCCCATTACTGTGAGCTGTCAGGGACCAACCATTTCAGCACTCCTTTTGAATGAATCTTCTCTTAGCCTGGTAAAAGTCCTTTGGAATTGCTTGGGAGTGGTTTTTTGGCAGGTGGTGGGTTGGTTGTTTTTTTTTTTTAAATCCACATCTATTTCTTGGTGTGGTATAGTTACTGCAGGGATTGGTCACCCCATAGGGGATGCTAGTCTTCCCCTAGGGTTTAGAAACTCAAGGTTCCCATAAAGTCTTGATTAATGCCCCATCGACTTCTTTGCTTGTACCTCACTTCAGGAAACAAGGAGCTGTTTATTAGGGTTGAAATAGTCTTGTTGAGACTATGACTCAAGGGTGCTGTTTGTAATAACACTGACTCTGTAGGGCGTCTCTCACTTTAATACTGACTTGGCGACTTCGATTACCTGGAACCTGGAGAGAGAAGACATCCTTCTGCACATCAGCTTACTTGGATCTAGTCTTAGTCTAGTAATTACGAGAGAAATAGAGCTTTGGGAATTTGAGGCTCCAGAAGCCAGGCAGAAGGGGAAACCTCCTTCCATTGATACTTGTAACATGGAGGCTTCAGAAGCCAGGCAGAAGGGGAAACCTTCCATTGATACTTGTAACATGGAGGCTTCACCCTGCACTTCCTGCATGTAGTCCACTTCTATCTTAACAGGTTTTTCAGGAAAAATACTTGATCTTGCTATTATGGCTGGTTGATAGTGCTTTGAAATTAACACACTAATGGTAATCCAGTTCCAGGATGCCTTGCTATTAAAACTGTCAAGTCATTTTTGGAACTGCATCAGTAGCAGACCTCCACAGCCTGCTCTCCCTACTGGCTACCTTGTAGCTTAGTAAAGTGTTCTCATTGAGGATGCCAGACTGAGAATTTTCTGTATTCAGGGGAAGGCTAAGTAGGACTGAGGCCTTTTTATTTAATTACAGCTAAAGCTAGTCCTCAACTAGCTTCCACCTTTGTAAAGCTATGATGAAGTAATAACTCTAGTTTCTGTCTGACATAGAGCTCATTACCTGGGTAGGAAATGGTAAAATCTAGGCTTAAAGTTCTCCCAAGTGGAGAGGTGCAAGTTTTATCTTTGGCAACACTGGATGCAGTCTGACAAGCCTTTTCCTTTTTCCTTTAGCTAGAACAGAAAAGAGTACAGAAATACAAGATTCATGTGTGAAAATACCAGGTGAATCAGGGACTGGAAGCTTACTGAAAACAGATTAATCCAGGTTTAATCTCAATACTTGCTTACTACATATAGTCTTTCAGACACTTAAGCTATGTAGGAGCAATTATGCTGGCAAACTACTACTTTTCCATCTTTTGACTACAGATAGTTAGGAGAAGTTTTAGGGTTTACAAATGTTAAACCAAACTAATAGAGACAAATAAGTTTTTATTTAGTGTAAAGTCAGAAATACAACATCTTTAAAATGTTCATAAGTTAAATGAAGGCCACAGTAGTGGGATGTGAAATGGTATATAAATGAAATGACTATTCTAAACACACTGGATAAAATATCACTATCCAATCTTACAATACAAAAACCATGATTTTAAGATTACTTGATCTCAGGGAAATTGCAGAAGTCTAACAAGCGCATGCTCTGTTACCACTTTATCTCCTACAGTGCAGAGAGTGTTATGCAGTGACCTGGCTTTAAAGCTAGGATGGCTTTAATGCAGTGCAATCTTTAGAAGTCAAGTGCTTGGTGGGTTGGGTTTTTTTTAATGCTGAAGCCCTGGACTAACCATGGGACTTACTGTACCTGCTATCAAGGAGATCCTTGAACTAATGGTTTCTTTTTTTTAAAAGTACAATGGCTTCATTACTGAACCTTGGTTCTAGGTAACATCCATAATTAAGTCTGCAATGCTGCTACATGGCAAGATGAAACATGCAACTGAGTACCGCTAAAAACTTACATCCTTGTTTGTATTTCAGCTTCTGCTCTTCCTCAATACTGATTATGCAAGACATGCCACCTCTATGGGAAGTACTCAGACCCGTAAGCTGGGCTGAGCGCTTTTACAAAACCTGCTAACAAACAGCTAAGCCAGTAAAAAACAGGGCACCTTGACCCTGGGCATTGCTCAGAGCAGCACAGATTTGAGAAGCAAAAGCCACCTTTGTTCCATTGCAGTCTTCTGCCTCAGGTGTTGTGTGCAATGCCTCAGGAGGTACTTCACCAGCTCAGGCTCTGGGGCACAAAAACAGCTGCTCTAAGGCCTGAAGCAAAGGCAAGTTTGGCACTTCAGGAGGAAAGAAAAAGGTGGCAACGAGACTTGGTCTTAGTTCTTCATTGCAGATTGCTCACAATGAGCATGAGGAACATTGCTGACCTTCTGTTTCTGTAAAGCTTATTATTCAGTCTTCATCACACAACTGAAAAACTTCAGGAAGATCATACATCATGACACTGTGTCTGATCATAGTTTGAGGAAACAGGAAAGTGAAAATGGTTTGAAGTGTACATCACAAACTATAAACACTCTGATGCTGCATCAATTTGGTACTTCCCTGATGTAAGCTGATATCCTTGTTCCTCTTCCCTTTCCCTTCCCAAAAAATCTCACTGAAAACGTATGCAAGCCCTGCAAATAGCATTATGCTGTTACTACTTCACATAAATTCTTTATAGGTTTTTTTGTTTAAAGTTGTTTTGCTATGGGCAGTACTGTACAGTAATCTCAATATATTTGAAGTGAAAAAGGTGATGTAATTAGACTTTAAATATTTTTATCAAACAAGGTTTCAACACAGTATTATAACTGTATTATTTTGCTAGTCAACAGTCATTTGTTTAACCTGACAAACTGAATCCAATTTTTAATGAGATATGCTCATTTTTAGAACAAACATGAGAGTTTACGAAGTCTCTACACTACATGTGCACATTGCTTCATCTTAACAATACACAAACTTATGTGTCCTGTTCATGATAATGTTCTTAATTCTGTTTACCACCAAAGTTTATAATCTTCAGGTATCCAGTTAAGCCACAAACTAAGGTATTTTAGCTCATGTAACCTATGCCAGTTAAAAAAAAAAGACAGCAGCAATACAATGACATAATCTGTGTGTCAACCCTTACTTCCTTTTGCTTTTTGTGTCAGTTGTTTGGAAAACACTAGATGCTGACATCAGATTTTCTATATACTGTCCAAGAACTTGGTTTTCTGATTTCAGTTTCAAGTTTTCTTCCTTAACAGCATCTACTCGTGCTGAGAGATCTGTGAAGGTGATATTATAAGAAAAATATTAGACAGTATTGCATACAATAATTAATATATTCTATGTGCCTACACAAAACTATTAGTATTTTCAATGCAGGAAACATTGCCATAAGATATTAACTTTGAGAATGCTGTTCTACTCACAAGTTTTATCTAAAGCCCATTTTTCCTATATTATTTTGTAGTACAGTATATTTGACAAACTTGTTACACAAACCTAATGTTAGTCTATATCTTTATTATTTTCTTGAATTTAATTAAGCTATTGCAAACTAAACTATTTGGAAGCAAAAGTTCAGTGATGAGCACACTCAAAGATGTGTGTCAACTATTGAGCCTGGGAAGGTTAACCATCTTGCCCCTTCTGCTTGATGTGTATTATGAGAGCTGAGCAAGCATTATGTTGCGTAAAGAGGAAAAAAATAGTTCTGAGACCTCAGTACCTTCTACTGCGTAAGTGACATGCTGCTGGGCACTAAGGTAGGGCACTTCTGTTTGTTAGTCCGTGTTTGCAAAAAATCTGATGTGTCAAACTGCTAACCTTCAAGTGTGTGCTGCAGTTCCAAAACTTGATTAATAAGCCGTGTTTTCTCTTCTAATTCCACCTGATTCTCAGCCTCAACAGCTGCAATAAACCATATAAGCTTTAATGCAACCACATAAACAGCTGAAAATTATATTAAATAGAAAAAATAACAATGAAGAACAAGAACATTAAGAACTTATACCATCCATGTCAGCGTTCATCATTGTAGAATAAGGCCTTTCCACTTTTGAAGAGAGCAGTCCTGAGCGATGCTCTGCGTAAGGGGAAAAAAAAAACAAAACATTGAGGCAACCTTAATGTAAGTGCCTTTATATCTGGATTTTAGATGCATCTTCCTAAGTGGTGTTGAAAAGCCTAAGGCAGAACAACATTTTTTAATGTTCTTTAACTATTTTTGCTAGAGCCTTCCCTGGTCTGTAAATATGATTCTTCGAGTAACTCTGCTTCAGGGTACAAAAACCAGGGATCTAGGTTAAAATAACCCTGTGGTTCCGGGATGCAACTGCTTTCTTCCCAGCACCGATCTTTCTGGAATTGGCTGTTACTGAACCACGGAACACGAGGCCCCCCCCCCCC
>WKFP01014554.1:41523-95976 GCA_011057875.1 Pterocles orientalis | reverse complement strand
AGGGAGCGCCCGCCCCCGCCAACGGCAGCGCTTCGCGCCCTCGCGTGAACCCGCCAACGGCCGCGCCTCGCGCCCCCGCGTGAACCCGCCAACGGCCGCTCCTCGCGCCCCCGCGTGAACCCGCCAACGGCCGCGCCTCGCGCCCCCGCGTGAACCCGCCAACGGCCGCGCCTCGCGCCCCCGCGTGAACCCGCCAACGGCCGCTCCTCGCGCCCCCGCCTGAACCCGCCAACGGCCGCGCCTCGCGCCCCCACCTGGCCACACCCCCACCAATGGCCGCGCCTCGCGCCCCCCTGGCCCCGCCCATGGCTGGTCCCCGCCCCGCGCCAGGCGGTGCCCGGCGGGACGGACTTAAGGCGGCAGGAGCACGGGAGCGCCCTCGACTGGAGGAAAGCTGATGATATCCGTGCTGTCTTCACGAGTTGCTTTTTTGTTTTTAACCCTATGCGGTGCTTTTCCGCTTAGTCCTACCGAGTTGCAGATAAAGTAACAGAAGTAACTAGTAAGTACATGATTAAATTAACGCTGACATTCTTCTGATAACTTTGGTTTGCACTGATACACTGGTGCAGTTGTTCAGAGCAGGGGTCCTCAGCCAGTGGTTGGTCACTCTGGGTTGTGTTCGGTGGAAATTAAGAAAAGGCATGTGTTCTCTAGGGTGCACCTTTCAGATTTATGTAGGTTGGTAAAGCCTGAGGAACACGATGGCCACGAAGATGGTCAGCGGGCTGGAGCACCTCCCCTATGAGGGCAGGCTGAGAGAGTTGGGGTTGTTCAGCCTGGAGAAGAGAAGGCTCTGGGGAGACCTTACAGCAGCCTTCCAGTACCTGAAGGGGGCTACAGGAGAGAAGGGGAGGGACTCTATCAGGGAGTGTAGGGGTAGGACATTTTTAAACTGAAAGAGGGCAGACTTAGATTAGATATTAGGAAGAAATGTTTTTCTGTGAGTCTGATGAGGAAGTCTCCCAGGTGGCCCAGAGAAGCTGTGGATGCCCCATCCCTGGAGGAGTTCAAGGCCAGGCTGGATGAGGCTTTGAGCAACCTGGGCTAGTGGGAGGTGTCCCTGCCCATGGCAGGGGAGTTGGAACTTTGTGATCTTTAAGGTCCCTTCCAACCCAAACCATTCTGTGAACATTAGAGACAAGTCATAGGTATGTGGTTGCAGTTCGCTCTCAGGTGCTCTTAGGTGGAGCTGGTAGAGAGAGGAGACACCCAGCCAGAGTCCTGAAGAGTTTGCCTGCTCCAGTTCAGCACCATGTAAACCTGGCCAAACCACATCCAGTCTGGCAGATAGATAAGCTCTTTGCACAATGGAGCATCCAGATTAAGAAACCTGTGATTTAGTTCCTTGCTTCTGGATCTTAAAGCAGTAGAGATCACATCCTATGGAAGCCCAAGTAACTTTGCATAATTGCTCTTACCTAGCCAGGTGGAACAGCCCCAAACCAACCCTCCTGTTTCTGTGCTCTTTCCTTGGGTCCCTGGAGGGAAGAGCCTTTGCGGAACGTGCTGCACAGGGTGCTCTCTTTGGACCTCTCAGGACAGCCTGTGAGGCACAGTAAAGACAGCATGCAGGGCTTGAGCTGATTTTAGTGGCCTCACTGAAGAGACTGCACTGTGTAACCTGTAGTGTCTGTATTGGTATTATGTAGCTCGAACAATACGCTGCAGTGAAATAAATCCATATTGTGTCTGCATGTTGGAGGAGTATCTGCAGTTATAAATAAATAACTTCGTGCTGTGTAGATACTGAGGAAGATAAAGTCGTTAGGGAAGTGTGCCCTCTGCTGTATTTTTTTTATACACTTCAGAAAGTATGTCTTTCTAATACCCTACATCTTCTGGGTGCCTTCACAATGTTATTAACATTGAGTTATAACTTTTTTAACCTCCCAAGGCTAATCTTGGGGAAATGCATCTCTCTGCTGCAGAAATTTTACTTTGCTTGCTGCATTACGTTTGCAATTTATTGTCTAACCTGTCCCAAAATGAGCAAAGTGGAAAAATCCTTGGCATTAAATGATGGGGCAGAATGGAAACTACACATATTGACTCCTGTGCTGTTGTAGCCAAAACAGAGGAGTAGCTGCAAGAGTTGCTGTTTTCCTTGCTGTTTCCATTTTGGTACATGCACTGTTGAGGTTTCATTCTACTTTGCATGGTTGTGGTTTCTGGCTGTAGTATTTTCTTTTGATTCTTAACTCTGATGTTTGAGGTTGAGCACCAAGCTGAAACTCCTTTTTCAAAGTTAACCTGTGTGAGAGGTGGTTTTTTTTTTGTTTTCCTTTAGAGAAAATGGTCTTTATCTGAGCCTCGACTGTCAGCATTGCGGAGGGGCTGTCAGCAGGGAACTGAGGGTGTCTTTAGCCTACATAGTGCTGTGTGTTGCTAGTGTAGTGTTGAACAGCTGCACAGATGTATCATTGGGTTTGCAGTGTGGTACACTCAGACATACTGGGTCTCACGCAGTGCATCTCCCTACTGTAAGTGTTCAGTGTAAACCCCTTTACCGGGGTACATGTGACTGTGCCGCTGGCCTGTGCTCCTGGGCCCAGCGCTTAAACACTGTTTCTGTGTGAGCCGGCACATCTCAACCCTTGTCACAGCCAGAGCCATCCCCTGATTTCCCAGGTAGTCCCAGGGAGGATGCACCACGCCTACGCACGTGTGTAGAGCACCAAATAGTACCTTGCATTTTGGGGGGTGCTTGGTGTCCCTTTAAGTGGAGGAGACCAGTTCACGCCCTTCTATAACAATCCTTGCTTTATCAGACTGTGGTATTTTGTTAGCTCTTACGCTAGTGAGTGTCATTTCTTTGTTCTTCAAGCTGTTAGCATGGCAAGTCTTGTCTGGGGACTTCCTAGGAGAACCGGAAACAATCTGATAGCCTGGTTTCTGTCTGACAGGGACCTGGCAGCATTTCCCTCTCTGTGGTTTCCCCACTGACTGGGAGGGGAAAAGTTAACAGAGTAAATACTAATTACACGCAAATGTAAGCAAATCAGTCAATGTTGTTGTGTGCTGGTTTACTTTGAGTCTTTGGAATATGCAGCACAGACTGGGAGACTGGACACAACCTGTGTTCACACAGCTTTTTTTTGGTTTTGTTTGCAAGCTTACTGCTCTGCACTTTAGAGAAAATATACCTTATCAAGAAAATTAAATAATGTTCACAAATGCTGGAAATGTTTTTTCCTGTGCAGAAGCGTAACAACATACTAATATCCACTCTACAGTGTAAAAGAAGAAATAAGAGGATTCTCTTTATTACTGGAAAGCCTTGAACACTGCCCTATGTTATGTTCCACTGTTTATGAAACTGTTTCTGCAATACACACTAAACCACTCACTTCAGGTAAACAAATTTTCTAACTGAAGATGTATAAGGAGAACTCATAATCTTTAGCAATGTGACAGCTTCTGAAATCAAAACTGACTTGGATGTAGCTAAGAACAGGGGCTAATCCTTTTCTTTTGTACCAATTAATCTTATATTTTCTAAGGCGTTTGGTTAAAGCAGGGGAGGCATTAATAATCTTGTAATCTATATTAAATTTACAGGAACAAGTATCACTTTACAAATGCAATTATCTATACTTACTTGTATCTTGAATTCCAATGAAGCTTTCCTAAAACTAGCTTATGCTGCTGGCAAAAGGAATAAATTTATTCCGTTTCACTGAAAAAAAAACATTTTTTGCTTAAACCAGTAACAATCTCCCTAGGATATGAGGCATCATTAATAGTTAACCTGAATGCCTATATGTGTTACAAAACTACAGGAGATAATTTTATTGCTCAGGACTCGGATTCTAAGCCATTGCTGCTGCTGGCAAACACTTTCAGGTGTTTTATTTATAAAATTCTGGTGTACATCCTGTTTTTCCCATGGTACACACTGCAAACCAGCAAGCCTTTCACTTCCTTTTTGGCAACCTTAGAGGTGCCTGGGTAAACTGGCTGATGACATGGGCTTCACTGCTCACCACCAGAATGGACATGTATTCTCTTTTTCATCAACAGAAGAAGGTATTGTACATCTTTCTGAAATGAGTTTGCTGTTTGAACTGTACTGTTTTATCTTTTGACGAATTTTTGTCACAAAGAAAAGGAATACAAATGGTTTGGTTGTGTTTCCTTGCAATGCTAACTTGCAGGACCCTTTACATCAAATCTTCATAATTTTGTTTCTCTGCGGAAATGACAGATTCTGAGAAGTTGTTGTGTTTTTTTCAAGTAATGTTGCTTTACACCAGGATTTTCTTTTGCAATTCTTGTTACTCCTTCTGAGTAACCTCAAAAGGCTTTTGTAGCCTTATATGCATCTGTGTGAAAATTTACAATTTCAGCTTGAAGACAGATGTCTGTCAAACTCAGAATTTGAGTAGTTCACAGCTTGCACTTTTTCCAACCAAATCAAGTTACACAAAATGAGCTGCCTTTTTGGCTTGCATTAGTCTAACGATAGGCTGTGAATGAGACTGGGACCTCATCAGATGATATCACCTGTGAGCATACAGCTGGGAAAAAAACACCCCAGTCTCTTTAAAAAGTCATACTTTCACTTTAACCCCGAAGAGGCCCGCCTTCTAACACAGCTTCATCCTATCTTTTGCAAGATTGTGCATGAGTGTAAATGTTCTCATTTCTACTCTGACTCCACAAAAATGGTTTTTAAATAGACAAAGCAACTGAACTCTTTGCAGCTTTTGGCTGTGATTACCAACGTATATCACATTAATCATCGGTTATAAGTTTGTCACCAAATTTTGGGAAAAGACTTTTTAGCAAGGTTCTGTAAAGCTTTACTGGTAACTAAATGATATGAAAAACTGTTTTGCGTTTCTGTAAGCTAGGCCTAAATGTTTAGGGGTTTGTGTCTGTTTTTTTAAAAGTAGGGGTTTACGTGAGAAATGTTGTCCTTAGTATTGGCTTTCTGGAAAGTGTGTTTGAAAAAAGAGTAAGAGAATTTCTAGGTTCTTTACAATGAAGAAAGAGCACCTTGATTTACTTACAAAGCATTGATCAGAAGAAAACACAGAAAATTTTGCTGCTGTTGGGCATCATCTCACTGTTTTGTTTTCTTTTTGGTTTAATTTCCTCTGTGTTTTTGAGTAATTTTTTGAGGGAACTTTCTCAAGTGCTTTGAGTTTCTAAATGAAAAGGTGTTTCTTTCTTTAAAAGTGAAAATATTTTCACAAATGCTGTTAATGAATCCTTTCTTTGATTTAATGCACTTTTGATATTGTTATTAAAATATGAGAAGTTTCTATCCTGCTACCATTTTGTGTTCACCTTGATTTACATGGAAGGGATTTATTTTTAATACCCGTGTACTCAACAAATAGAGAAACACTGCTGTTTTGAAAGAGCAATAGCTATCAAATAGTCATGCGTTGTTCTCAGTTAATCGGGCTTGGTAACCCCTGTTGCTTTGCCACGTGGCTTTTCACTGTACTAAAGAAACTCTGATATGGAGACTGTATTCTGGTTATGCTTCAGAGTGTACATGCATGGCATGTTGTTCTACTTGTCTGTTTAGTATCTTTTCCGGTACATTTTAAGAAATGGAGGGAAAGCCTTATGGAATTACAAACATACTAGAATTAATTAAGATCAGTGCATCTTTGTGATCCTACTTAAAACTGAATTATGGAACACTTGCTTCTAAAACATCAGGTCATTCTCAGGCTAAGTCTACATACGATCTACATATTGCAAGTCCAGTTTCCTTATTCCTCACGTGAATATGCTGTAGTCCATCCTAAGGAGTCGTTTTCTTTCCCTGCTACCTGGCTACTTCTGGATGCCTTGCAAAGACTAGACAATCTTGCTGCTGTGTGCTGCCCCTTGTCTGTCCTTGCCATGTTACCAGCTGTGCAGCAAGTCACGGAACAGTGTCATAGGAGGATGCCTTTTCCTTGCTGTTCTGCACCTTGCTACAGAGACAGAGCCAGATTCACTGTCGGGAGAACCCTCCGCTGCTACACAGCTTGGACTGAGGTCTGCCAGTTTATCTTGCTGTGAATAGCTGGGGTCAACCACGTCTTGATGTCGTTAGGCTATATACTGTATAAACTAATTGCATTCTAACACCCAGTTCAGCACCATCACGCTAATATGAAGTTGCTAGAAAACTGAGTTCTAAAAATAAGATCAACTCCAGGGTTTTGTATATAGGAGGAAAAGATAGTGTGTGCAATAACACTCTTTGAACTAAAAAAATAAAATAGGACTTATATAGGACTTGTATTATTCATTAACAAGCAATCCAGATTCCTGGGTACTGTAAATTATCACATCTCTATGGCAGCCATGCTGACGTGATCAAGTTGATACTCTGGACACACCTTTCTAAATAATTAATTATCAATTCATATTAACTTGCTTTATTTTTCCAGTATGTAGAACTATCCTACTTCCTATTCCAAATAATTTTTATTCCATAAGCTAGAAGGGAGTAGCAGTCTTTGCTTTTGTAGCTTCTTTTAAAACAATTAAATGCTTAATAGTGGAGATTTAAATGGCTCAACTCATTTCCATTACCAAATAATTAGCATCACTTCTTGTGAGTTCTCACAAGAGTGTGTCAGATTATCATTCTATATTCAGGAGAAAAGGCCAGCATTATCTCTGTTTTCTTTGATAGTAGTAACTACTGAGTTAATATCTCTAACTGTTTGTTTCTATAGCTGTGAAAGGCTAGATATGCTCAGATGACAAATGTATATTACTGTATGCTATTATTTGGAAACTGTGGCAGCCTCCACAGCCCCAAAATCTCAATTCTTAATTAATCACAAGGCTTATTCAACTACATAACTACAGAAGTTCACTTGAGGGTATTTTCTGAAAATACATTGTACCTGGTAATTAGGATCTGCAGATTTTTGTGCTCATCCAGTATTATTATTATTCAGCCTATGGAATTTGTATTGTAGCAGTAGATTACTGTAGTTTCTTACCTGAATCATCTGCCAAAGAAATGTTGGTGAAAGTGCCATCCTCCTCATCCACAGGTAGCTCCATTTTGCTTCCTTCTCAAAGTTTTTGTGCCATGCATTAAGCGTGGCAGTTGTCAGCCATTTTTCAGTGTGCATGTGACTTCTCCTGTTAAATCTTTGATAGTCCAACACACAGGTGTTATCTGATACTGTTGGCAGCTACACACGTCTTACTTTGTGTGGTATCTCATCTGAACCTTGAGCTCTTTTCCGGAAATCGTTAATCTAGAAGTTTACTGAATTCTAACTGCTCCGTCAGATCCGTGCTGAGCAAACACTGTTATTGCAGGCATTTTCTGTGAAAGAAATGTGTATTCACTCTAGCTGGTTTTTTTTATTCTCGGTTTTCTCCGGGGCTGTGTATGTTTTTTAGGTGGAGGGTTTTTTGATAGAGAGAAGCGGGAAAGTAACAGTGTTAAAAAAGTTACAGTGCAAGCAAATGCAGTGGACAGATTTGGGAGTAGCAAATTTAAAAAGTGATCTTAAAATACTTAGGAATGTGAGTAATTTTACTTACGTGAACATTTGCATCAAAAACAGTTGGGCAATGTGTACAAGTAAAGTTATATAAGTGACAACATGATGTTCTGTGATAGACGAGAGGAAGGAAGAAAAATAGATTTCAAAGAAAGCCCCACTTTAGTTGCCTTGGTTTGCTACTTAAAGAAAACTGGATGTACTTTGAACGTATAAACTGGAAATTCACCTCAAACTACTTACCTCCTTAGAAATAGCTTTCATTGTGCTCAAGGAATAGAATGTTTTCTTGCAATTAATTTAAAAGTGTGAATGGCCCTGGTGTTGATTAAAGATAGTGAATAGTGGAACCACTTCCGTTTTCAGGGGGTTGCATGTTCAGAATCTAACTGACTTTCAGTATTTTAATTTGTATTCAGAGAAAGGCTGTAAGTTTAGGATGTTGACAATTTCTTTTTAATTGGAATTAGGAACCTCTCTTAAGTCTCACTAAAAACTGAGTCTTAGTTTTGTGAAGCACTGTCCAGCTATGGTCTCAGAATCTGTAGTTTGCCTTTCGCACTTTCAGACATAGTCTTAATTTGGAATCCTGGAACAGGTTCTGTGTGCAGAGGTAAGCACACGTAACTTTGCAGGACAAAGAGCCTAAGACACTAGAACTGGTACAGTTTACAGAAATTATAAACGTAACGCTGCTGTTCAGGTTTTTTTTTCTGATCCTCTGACTGCTTAGTTTTATTTAAGTTTCTCCGTGGTGTCAGTGAATTTAGTGACAGCTGCCTTCAGAGATCACTGAACACTCAGCGCATCTTGCCTTTTCAGAATTGTGTTGAGAGTTACTCATTTTTGTTTCACATGTCTTTTATTGTTTTCAGACATGGCATGTACAATAGAAGCATTTCAACAACGCAGTTTGGAAGGGCAGATCCTAAAAACACATGCAATTGTATACTCTGTTACCTCTGAATTTTGTAAAATCATCTGCCTGTGGAAGTAAGGGTTATGTCTTGTGTGAACTGTGTAGCCTTCACCTAAAATGTTTAATTAGCTTTTCTTGCTTGTGTCAATATTGTTCTATTTTATTGGCCATATGGGCTCCTGATGGCAGATACAATTTCCCTGTAAATTTTTGGCATCTCACAGCAGCCTAGTGAACATGGATGTTGTGCAGTTGTTATTCGTCTAGATCAAAGCTATTAGTAAAAGTGATGCATAGTAAAAGCAGTATTTTAGTAAGAGCCAGTAAGAAACACTCCTCAGGGTGAAGGAGAATATGATTCAGGGAGGGGTTCAGTTGCCTCCTGTGAGATGTACTGATCCCTGCAACTTATGGAGTCAGGCTCTTGCCTTTGTGCCAGGTGCGTTCTGCTTCATGTGGCAACAAAAAGCAGGTTACCTGAGGAGTTACTCCTGCACTACAGAGTCAAGGCTCCAAGGTTCAAAAATAAGACTGCTCTGCAAGTGTTCCAGAGCTCATTAAATCTCCCTTTGAAAGGAAGGCCTGCAGACAGGTTGCTTGCTTTTTTTCCTCAATCAGTGCCTCTACCTCTGAAGAAGGAGAGAGTGGAAAGTAGAGAGACATGTGTTTGGGTGCATGTATGTAGTTATATGCATGTCTATATGAACAAAGACGAAGATGGGGCTCTGGAACTGCACTGTTTTACCAAAGGCCTTTGCCTTTCACCGTCACCTGGGAATTAGGTTTGCGGGAGACCTGCACAGCTTGTTCATAGAAATGGAGACCCATTTACCAGAAGAGAGAGGGTTGGGGTTTAACTAAGAGGACTCTACAGACATGGTCTTGTTTCTTTCTTGTCCAAAAGATTTTTCATGATTGAACATACACCTGTGTTCTATCATTTTAAGGCACTGTAGCATATCTGCGTATCTGTAGCTTGTTTGGGTTTGTGAGTGCTGTGGTGAGAAACGTTTCCTTTGGTGGTGGCTGGATATTTTATTAGTGAAATAAGGCCTTTGGATAGGAGAAGATAAGTAAATGTAAGGTAGAAGTATGCATTTCTTGCTGTCATCATGTTTGTTTTGTAAAGAAGACCAGAAAAAAGCAGCAGCAGAGAGGGGAGCTCTGACCAGCTTAAAATAAAGCTGTGTAATAGAATTAACTGTCAGAGCACAATGAATTTAGCTATTTTCATGTGTGAATTGTTTCCACTGGAGTAATGGACATTAATGTAAAAGTTTAATTTGGTTATAAAATATCAGTTCATCTTTCTGAGGGTTTGATTACTGAGTTAAAACAGAGGTGGTGGAGTACCTAGCAGCTGTGTGGCTGCCTTTTAAAATAGGTGGTGTAAACTGTCAGAGGAGCTTGAGGGTAAGGGAGGTGTGAGGACAGCCTCTCCTGCAGCCACCCCTGTGACTTTATAGCAATAGCGTTTGTTGATGTAGCCACGTGCTAGCCAAATTTTGATGAGTATTGATAACAAGCGTGTTAGCAGATCGCTGTCTGGATATGATGGTCATGAAAGCAGTCAATAAAGAGCTAAGAATGTCCTCAGGTTTGGTACTGAAAGGGTTCTCCAAGCCTAGGATTTTTGTAGTTGGTCAGGCAATTTTGTGTGATGCACACAATTATAGGAGGGTTTAGGTCCTTAGATTTAAAACACTGCACTGTAGCTAAACCTGCCTGGTAGTAGGTCCACATTTTTGTTACTGTAAGTACCATGTAACTATTTCCTAATTAAACTTTAATAGTGACCTGAAAAGGAAGTTGGCTCAGAGTTAAGGACGGCTGTGCAGAACATTTTAGTTAAACCACAACATGTGCTGTGACTCCTATTTATACTAACACGGTGACAGTGCTTACAGCCTGGTTGAGGCAGGCTTCAAGGAAACTAATTTTTTGTAGGGTTCAGCCTTGCACTTATGAACTGAGTGATAACATCAAAACATTCAACAGCCTTTTCACCTGCTTCCCTTGTTTCCTGTTACAGTGCTAATTTGTTATCTCTGGGAGTCCACAGCTGCAGTAGCTTTTGGAAACACTTTTCAGAGGTTGTACTTCAAATATTTTTCTAACTCGGAAAGGCAAGAGGGGAAGAGTGGGGTCAGTTGAGAGATGTTTTTGCTGTGTGCACCACCCAGCAAAACCTCTCTGGCCTCTTGCTCCAAAGGTGTAATTGTATAGAGATGCCTGCTGTTCCTCTGGTACTTTGAGTATCGATAATAGAAAATATTTTTTTTTTAAAGTCAGAAAAACACTCAAGTAAAAAAAGGTTTCCATTGCTTTCAGAGAATACTGGGATGAAGTAACAGTGCTCTGGATAGGTTAGATCTTGTTGCAACACAGGTGTAATGGCTAATCTTTCATCAGGTTGCACCGTACAATCTAATGCATTATCTGCTTTTGCTGTACAGTGGTTTGATCAAGAGTCCACTCTGAAGAAAAGTTTTGCAAATGTGGATGTATATGATATAAGGAATGCAGTATATTAAGTAAGCCACTAAAGGATTCTGAAATCGGAAAACTGTTTTGCATTCTTGAGAGATATTGTATCCTTCTGCTTTTGGTCAGCACATCTAAAACCAAAAGAAATAATATTCCTTTTTCTTAGTATTTTTTTTTTTCAAGAAAGACAAGAAGCTCTGAGTAAAGAAGAGTAGAATCCAGCTCTGGCTGTAAAATTGGGTAATATAGATTTGTATAAGTTTGCTAGTACTCTCTAGCATACAACAAAGTGGAATTATTTTTCTTATACAAAATATCATAAAAATGCAGCCAATTTATCCATTTCACACAGTATATAAAACACAGCATTTTAAAAATCTGTGCCCTGTTAGGAAATGACAGCTGCCTGTGCATTTCTGTTTTAACGAACATCGACAAAAAGTAACTGTTGGCACATGGTTAGTGCACACTAATCACGCAGTAATAGTACTAGTAAATTCACAGCATGTTCAAAGCTAGTCTGACTGACACTATATGACCATGCAGAACAACAGTTTACTAAGCTTGTGACAGAAGTGGATTAAATGTGTCATTTGCAGATTTAACCTGTACACCGAGGTATATTGATACTTGGCAGGAAGTCTCCTAGGTGTGCATTCTCTCTCCCCTCCCTTCCCTCCTCACTTACCAGCTTAAAATACTTATAATCTATGTTGTGGATGAGATAATCTTGCAAATTTTGAGACATACTTTGAGGGCCTGTTATGCAAATGAGCATCATTTGCAAGTGCTCCTTCTGATGCTGTATCCAAAATTGTCCACGTGGAAACTATCCACAACAACTGCCCACTTGCATTTATATCTGCTTACTTGTTACATGTCCTTTTGATAAATGCATATGTATTGTTCTTTTTTGTATGAGTAATTTTTTAAAAATTTGGATCTGAACCTCTGCTGTTTGAAAATGAATTACTTGTTCACAACATTTGGTATGTATGCCTTAAAACAGAGCCACTTTCCTTCATGTTTGTCCATTCTACTCTCAGATTTCCTGTCATGCATCTATCTAGACTTGGAGAACATTTGCCAACTAAATCAACTAAACAAAAAAATCTAGTACCTCAGACTACTTCAAATAGTCCTTAAAGTTTATTTCTGGTTCCTGTAAAACCAGACAGTGACTGGGCAATGGGTGAGCCTGTCTATATTTTTCTAATGTGTCCTCTTCCATTTTCTGCTTCATTCTCTTTCATCTCATACACGTTCTCATAATTCTTAACAAGTTAACTTGGCATGTGTAGCATGCAGCACAACAGGACTCTTCACTGGACTTTGGAATCATCAGTCTGCTTTTCCCTTTCAATGAAAGCCCATTCTGCTTCCCTCCATTGATCTATAATTCGAGAGATGGCACCAATTCAGGAACAGCATTGGCTCAAGTAATTTCTACACCTCTTAATTTTTCACTGTGGTCATTAAAGATACTAGGAAATTATTGGTTAGCTCACTAAAGAGTACCAGTGTAGAAACTGACAAGACACCATTTTTTTTCATCTCCCTGTATTCATACTAAATGTTTTCTCCACTTCTTTGTAACAAATGCAGAGAGTTCGGCAGTGCATGCTCTGCCCCAGGGTTTGTGTTCCTTATGCTTTTAATGTTCTCTAATGTGTCTGACCACTAGCATCCTTCTGAAGTGAATGTGACCAGGTGGAGCATAGAACACAGAATTTTTTCCTCATTCTTCCCTCCAGATCTGTAACCAGCTAACCTGTGTGTTTCTTCTGTTCCATAGTGCAGTTAAATGCAAAACACTTCAGATTTTAAATGTGTAAATTACATTCATACTAATAGATTTTACTTTGCAAGAGGAATACAAAAATGGGTGGATCTCAATGCAGTCATAGAAACTTCCTGCACAAGAGTTCAGGTGCCAAGATGGGTAGTCTGAGTACTTCAGCAGTCTAGCTCTACCAACACAGATTTCAGTGCTGGCTTTAAAATTACTACTAGCTCCAGGAGCAGAGTTAAGTTGGCTGTTTTTAGCCCCGTGCTGCAGTGGAAAGGTGGACACTAGTATGCAGTCCCACAGTGTGTCAGCCCACCAGCACTTCTGTATCTTCTCTCTGAATCTTAGCACTTAACAGGGGAAAAAAAATTGGGGAGACATCCTAAAGTATTTTGCCATTTTGCCTTGGGCTTGAGCAGCTTTGTTCCCAGGTGCTCTGACTGGGATGCCTGCTTTTGCTACAGGCTTTGAAAGAGAGGGTCATGCAGAACTGCGTATGCTGGTCTTTATCGTATACTCTGTGCACCAAGTGAGTTTTCTCTTTACAGGTTATTTTGGCTTGTTCATAGCTTTGTAATGTGCAACTGGTGGAGAGTCTGGGTCCCGAGTACCAGGCAGGATTCCAAACCCCTGATGATTTGTTAGCTAAAACAAATTCAGCGTTTGTCAGTTTCTGTGCTGCTGCCTGCCTTCTGGTCTGTCACCTGTCTGAAACATGTGCCAAAGCCAGAAACCAGGCTGCTGTGCTTTGCCTGCTGAGCTGCCAGTGCAGTGCTCTGCGGAATAAGGTGTCCGTCAGTCAGCAGTCAGATGCTAGAAGACTGACAGTGAGAAGTACAGAGTCTATACATGTATATATATTTTTTCAAAGTCCCATGCTTTAACAGATATTATTGACACTTGCATGTGGATGCCCCATTTGAAGATTTTGCATTTCCTGTTGTCATATACCTGGTTTTTAGAACTCTGAGATTGTTATATTCCATTCACAGAAATCCCCAGTGGAATGTAATCATGTGACATGTTTGTTCAATCATTTCTTCTTATTCTTGGGTGTTGTCTATTTAAGCTGCAGCTATGCTGGCTTTTCTATAGTATGAGTCTCCTGGAAGGTTATTGCCGATGGCATCTGTGGCCAAAGCTAGTCTGGAGAGATGAATTATTTAAGGTGACTAATGCTTTTAATGGACTTGATGATCAATAATGCTTATAGTAATACAATAGCAGAGAAATATGAGTTAAGAGAGACCTCATGTATGAAAAAAACATTTTCTAGAGGAGGAAGGGATCTTTGGGCAGATTTTTACCCCTATAAAGTGGGCTATTTACCAGTGACTTTAATAGAATTGTGCCCAGATCTTAGTTTTATTGTAGTTGGTATTTCTTTAAGGAAAAAAAATAAGACAAAATTATGTGGGAAGCTTTTTCTTTTCTCTTTATTTTAAAAATACTCTTAAATATTTTTAAAATCAAGGCTTGTGATAAGGAATTAGAGTTTGAAAGAATACTTGTGAATGCTGGAAGAAGCTGAACACAAATGAGAAATATCTGAATGTATTAAGGAAAAATTCTGTTACTTTAAATTTAATTCCTTGAGTCACAACATTTAAATGGTGGAGGACTTACTTTGTTCCCATATCTCGCATAACAGAAATGTTTTATTAAGGTGTGGTGTTTTTTCTTTTATTTAGGAGTTTTACATTTTTTTTGAGACTGTGGGTATGGTTTTTACAAGGTATTATCTTGTATATTTGTGATTGAGGGGCTTCCCTTGCCAACTGGGTGGGAATTGCATCACTCTGGAGTGAAGGTTTTCAGTTTTGATTTGGGAAAGCTGAAAGTAGAAAGGGAAAAGAGAAAACAGTAAGCTTGTAGTGAACAAACTCTATTTCCAAGCCAAGAAAACTATTTAAGAAGGAAAGAATGAAGCTGTGACAGTAATGCCAAACCCAAAGATTAAAAAATGCTACTCTGTAAATGGTTCAGCTTCAAAAAATAATAAATATTGGGATTGTTGTATTAGCCTTTGCATTCTTTAGCCATGAGCATTAATGCTTCTAACATCTCTTCAGGCCCAAGGAAATCTTTATTTTTTTTACAGAATGTCAAAACTAAGATGTTATGAAAGTGTATCTGTTCGACAGCTTGCTTAAGCTTCATGGATTCTTTGTAAAAAAAGGCTTCCCAGTTCCCTACATCCAGATAGTGTATGAAGAGCCACATCCTAAGATGTCTACTCAGTTTTTCCTTTGACAAACTCTGTGAGGAAGAATTGTGGTTTAAAAAACAAATAAACAAAAAAACCCAACCAAAACACCAACCAAGAAAAAAACCCCACCCATCACAACCTAAGCAACCTCTCAGAATTTAACTCTTAACAGTACTTTTTTCTCATTAGTAAGATCAAACTGTTGGAGTGTGTATTTGCCTTACAAAGGGAAAAAGAAACATGTTTTTTTAATGCTTTTCACAGAAAGTTCTCTTCATCTCTGACTTTCCCCGAAAGCTTCAGTCCCTTTCCTTGCATTAGTTCCCAGTAGAGTGGTAGTTTCACACTCCAGCGATGTTCTGAATCAACAGCCAGCCTTCAGTGATGAGTTTGACATTCATTAATGCTAATTATTCATGCTCTGTGTGCTGTATAGTTTGCATGTGTATGGAAAACAGATCTCTACAGCTATTTTGTTTGATTAGTTGAGAGTGCAACCTACATGTTTCTTAAAATCCATTGCATTGTATGCAAATTATCCTCGCTACTGAAAGTAGGGAAGACATCGCCAAACCATTTAGCAATGTCCATAAATAAGTGTCCAGAAGTGTGCCCATTGTCATTCAGGCTGGTGCTGGTTCTAGGGACCACTGCATGAAGTGTAGAATGTAATAAATATTCCCATCTCCAGGCCCATGGCAAAGATGGCATGAGATGTGTGGGGTTTGAGGGTGATATCTTGTAGATAAAGATTTTAAACTGTGATATTTTTCCTAAGTTTTGATCACTGATATTTACTCAGTTTGGTTAATTATGGTTTACCTAGCTTTCATCTTTCACCTGATTTTTAATGACCTTACATAAGGTGTATTGATTTACATTTAGAAATAGGCAAAAACTCTGTTTTGCTATGCCACTTTTCAGATATGTCTACAACTTTGTTAAAATGGTTCTCAGTTTCTTACAAAAACCAACCAGCAAGCTCTCTCACCTTATGCTCTGAACTACAGAAGATGGTTTCCTGCTGCATTCTAAACTGAAGAGTGTTGATGTCTGATCCAAAGGAGGGCAGCATTTTCTTTCTTTTAAAGGGAATAGTTTCTTTCAGGTTTTTTTGGAAAAGAAGTCTGAGAGACTTTTCAACTTATTTTTTTTTAATTGAATTTGCTGTGCCAGTTGTTGCTTGAGTCAGTAGAGACTATGGTCAGCTTCCAATTACCAGCAGTTAATAGACATATTTAACTAAATCATTGCCTCCAGAGCAACTGTAGTGAGGTTATAACAAGTGTGTAAAGCTGCTGGATCACCAGAAACTCTGAGAACCAAGCTGGATGTGAGAACCAAGCTAGGATGTGTGCTTTTGGGGAGAGCTGGACTGGGTTGTGTAACTGAGTGTATTAAATTTATTCATGTGGAACAAAGAGTAAAGAAAAGCTCTGCAGATGGTCAGTTAAGATGCCTACCTCAAATACTTGAACTCATGAGGCACAAGGAAGAAAGAAGGGTTTGTAGTGCTGAGTTTCTCTGTACCATAGTTGCTTTCACAGTAAAATTTACCTCTGGATTTAACCTAGAGTACAGTAATTTGTGAGGTTCTTGCTAACAACTGTGCCATGAGCCCTGACAAAATGTTTTTTCCTATTTTTTTAACTCTAAAATATTTTTTGTTTCTGCTAAAGTGTATTTTTAAAATAACATTTTGCCAGAAATGTTATCTAGAAAAATTATGATGCCCTTTAGAAATAAGAAAGTGTGCCAGCACAGTTTACATAAATGCAGTCCTCCTTACAAATATGACTTGACATTACTGGCAGCTCCTCAGGCTCTCCCCTGCAGTATTTTTCTCAAAGAAACTGAACCTCTTAGGTTTTGTTATTGTTTATATTTATGTTGTGTACCTAGCTTTAGCAGCAGATGGGGATTTCACTGTGTTTGATGCTGTACAGATACAGAACACAACAAAAGATCACCACTCCAAAGCAGTTGCAATTAAGACAAACTAAAAAGAAAGAAACATGAAGAAACATTAGGATAATGCTGGCAATATGCTAGGCAGTATTTTCAGCACACTGACAGACTGACTATTGTCGAATCTTTTCTTTAGGGCATCAAGGGTACAAGGGTTCTGAAGGGAATTGTGGAGCAAGATAGAAAGGTGATATTGCAGCTATCTTCAGGGATCTCCTAATCACCAGGGAAAGCATGGCAGAAAGCTTGGGAATGTAGTGATTGGGCATGCAAGCTTGCATCACAGTGTGATCAGAATGAGGCATCTCGGGTACAAAAAGATGAGGGAGGAGGAGAACTGAGAGGCCTTAGGAATCAAAATGAGTGAGTTGATTTTGTAGGAGAGAAGCAGCTGCAAGTTGAAAACCTCAAGGAGAGAGATGGCCCAGTGAAAAGAATGAGCTAAGAGAAATCATCTTTGCAGCAGTATTTTGAATGAAATAAGGCTGACAAGATTGTATCTGTCAAGGCCAAAGAGAAGGATGTTGTGGTAACCAAGATGAGAATCAGAGTTTCAGCTGTGCAGATGGATAAGAAAAGTCATGCCTTAGATATGTTATACAGAAAGAATGTACGAGATACACAGGTACTCTGCTTGTGCTGAACAAATTAACTTCTGGTGGAAAGTCCAGGTCATCTGTCTCAAGCAGGTGTTTATTAAAACAGTTGTCAAACTGTTCATTTGAGAGGAAGTGGGAGGAAGGGTGAAAGACAGATGAAATAGGTAAACAGTAAACTGTAACAAGGTTTTTCAGAGCACTGCTTTCCTAGGGCAGCATACTGCAGCCAGAGTCTGTCTGCATAAATCTGATTAGAAGGTCAAAGTTGGTCTTTTTCTTCACTGTTTCCGTGCTGCTCAAATCAGCAGCCTTGGTACTGTAACCTTGCATAAGTATTGTGTGTCCACCCTTACAGGTGGTGATTCTCATAAGCTAAACTGAAACATAAAGACCTGCAGACTCAATCAGTACACCACTGTCTCAAACACCAGCAGAGCCTCTGTCTGGGCTTATATTGTTAACCAAGCCCTGTGTACTGGCTTGTGGGTTTCACCAGCCCTGTATTGCACTGACAGTAACCACTTACTGGTCAAGTTTTACTTGATTCTCCTTCCTTACTTGATAATGTTTCGTCTTTAAGTGGTATTAACTGAAAGATGCAATTGGCTGGAGTAACAAGATCATTGTTTTCTCAAAGTACGTGTACAAGTAAACCAGTTTGTTCATTAGAGTTAAGACTACAGATAGAGTCTGGCAAACAAGTGACCACAAAATTTGCTACTCTCTGGAACTCCTAAAGGTTATAATCAGACCTTATCTTCTTCTGATGTTGAATCCCTGGAATAATGCTTTATTTTAAATCAATTTATAAAGTTAAAAACATACATAATTCTGTCTCAGTATTATACTTCACAGATAAAAAAAAAATCCTAGCTGAGTCGTTACCATGTGCTGTTATTGGAGATCTTTCTCAAGTTCATGTGAAGGCTAGCTTGGAGCTCAGAACTTTTTTGGAATGCTTCCCCATGAAATTGTCTTGAGAGTTAATGCAAGGGAAGGATGCTGGCTGCTCCAAACAACTGTTTTGATAGCTGCTCCTTTTATTTGGGTGCTGACAATAAGTCCTTAATTCACAAAAATTGCAGTTGCATGGAGTGAGGTTTTAGAAATACAAAAAACCTGGGAACCTTTTGGGTAGAGCAATTTAGCTACCCCAAAAAAAAAAAGTGGCAGGCTTGTTGCACAGGGAAGCAGGACTTATGGTTCTGAATAAATGTGTGGCTGCTCTTGTTCTTGGAAAAGTACTAGGTGATGGAGAGGAAGAAATACAGAGAGAGCTGTATGGTGAGACACAAGGGAGTTAGGAGTGGAAAACAGTGGTGTAAGTTGTGTTCTGCTGTGAGTTATTTCTGTCTGGATCAGTTGCTTCAGCACAGTCTGCAATGTTTTCCTAACAGTGAGATACCCACTGTTGCTTCTAACTTATGTGTCACGCTGGCATCGCACCTGGCATCTTACAATCCCTTTTCCAGGAAACAGTTTGAGAACTGGACCTGTCACTAAGACTAGTAGTCTTCTGTCCTTTTATAGGAAATTTCCGGTTTTCCAAGGACATGTTCAATTTTTCTGGCTGTTATAATTTCTAGCATCTGTTGCTAAAACAAATCAGTTTAGGGAACTAAAGAGTACAGATCTTGAAAACTAATAAATGCCCATGCCTGCTTCCTGAAACGTAAAGACACTTTCTTATTGTTGGGCTGCTTTCACAAGTAATCCCGTATGTACACACTGCTCCCCAAATGTAGATGGATAATTTGCAAAGGAGATAGATGGGAGTCATTCAGGCTGACTAAATGGAGTAAAATAATGGTGTTTGATTCTCTTGCTCCCACAGTTGCAGGGATAAACAGCCTTGATAACAGCATCATGTTAACTTTTCTGTTGTTCATGGTGGTCATGGAAAGCCACAACCGATGTGGTTTCGTGTGAGGAAAGACTCTGCCCTGGAAGGCCTACTCAGTCACTGTCTGTAGAATACTTCTGGGCTTTCAGAATTCACGTGTGCTGCAATAACATAGTGTCCTTCTTAAAGGTTTATAACTTTTTCTCTCTTTAAGATGCTCAAAAATTATCTACCTGCCATGCAAGGTTATAGATTACGTGATACCTCTTTCTGTTGACACTATCTGGTGAAGATTTCACAATCCAAGCAGGCAGATGAGGTCTTCTGCAATCATTAGAGAAATTAAAATTCCTTTCCTGTCAATTGTGTTACAGCAGAATCTGCTGTTCTGAATTATCAAGAATGTCAGGATCTATACCTTTCCTAGGCAGCTTATGTAAGAAAAAATATTGAACATTCATCAGGTGAAATGTTTGGTTAATATAATTCATCGCTTCTTAAGTGGCACACTAATTTCACCCATAGTTCCAACACTACATGAGAGACTTGAATAACATTTAGCTCTTGTGTTATCTTGGGGTCATTTTATACCTTGGTCTCATATTTCCATAAAAATTTCAATAGGAATAGCAGTTACAAAGGTACTTGAATTACAGCTTCCCCTTTGTTGAGTTACTGCAACAGGCATCTGCCTCCAGAATAAGGATTTATTACTCATTACCAGAGAGCTGTTCCTCTTCTACATAAAGCAATTAAAAACTTTCCCGCACGTATATTGTAAATATGTGTTGGTTTATTGCCAGTTAAAATACTTAGTATATATTGTTGAAGCACCATTATTTGCCTAGAGAAATATAGCCCAAAAATGTGATTGTTGTTGCTGCCTATATAGTAATGTCTGTGTGTCAAAACATAGGTTGGACCAATGTTGAGTACTTTTGAAAATCCAGTTTGAACTTAATTATTCTTTCTCATGCCTATAGCACTTGTTTATTTTACCAGGAAGTGTCAAAACAGGTTCAGGAGTCCCCTTTCCACTGCTTGAGGAGCTTGAGGACCATGCTGTTGAGTGGAGATGAATGAACAGAGGAGAAAGATCTGGATCCTGGGCAAGTAGCAAACTTCCCAAGGGATCAGTTCTCCCCTTTCCTTTCAATTGTATCCCACCTGACTTTGGGGCAGTGTTTGCACCAGAAAAGATGAGCACACCCTTGAAGCCTCTGCATTATTTCCTTTGCTGTTAAGCTGTTCAAAGCAAACGTGGTTGTTATTTAGTCTGATTGTGATTCAGCATAAAATGAAAAATGTAGTTTCTGCTTCTCTCTCCCACCTCCATCCTGGCAGATAAGGAATAGCCCAAGATTTTTTCCTGCCCAATCTGTGCTGTGCCAGCCCCTTGGGTGCTCTTTGAAACCCACCCCAAAGTCATGCTCTAGTAGACCAAAGCTGCTGAGATCAGAGAATGGGCAGACAGAATGAGAAGTGCTACTCCAAGCAAAGATGTTTGGTCTCTGTTCCAGTATCAGTACCCCTGCTAGTGTAAACTGTAGCGTTAGCCTACTGCTGACTGAGTTACAGGTCTTTGTTGTCTTGTTATATTAGAGTCGTGGTGGCAAATATTTTTGTTTCTTTTCTTTTAATCTGTGCAACTGTGGAAGCAGAAGAAGAGGAATGCTTCCTAGAGATTGAGAAATTACGAAATTGCAAGACATAAATTCAAACTGATAAAAATGTCTAGTATAAGTTTGGGCAAAATCATTAATAGATCTTGTGCGCTTTTCCCTTTCTCTAATTGGGGAGTATCTTTTCTCCGATTGTCCTCCTCTGAAGAACTGCTTGTTATTTTATATATGTATAATACCAATTTTAGTTGGGGTTAACCTATTACTGTTACTTATCTCTGTTCTTATTTAATCTTTGCTTGCTTTTCCTGTTACAGTACTTATCAAATATTCACTTGTATTTGTTTAAGAAAAACCCAACTTTCAATTTTCAAGAGAATATCTGAGATTTGGTTATAATACATTAACAAATTTGAATAACAAAGTTTCTTCAGCATCCTTGCTTCCTTGATAACAGACTTTGTTTTAAAAGGCAGGTATAATTCTGAGGGCTATAGCACAATAGATTTTGCCTGAAAAGGATCTATCCATTATTGTGTGACTGTCAGGATTTTCAGATCTTCAGATTTTCAAGAAATGTAGAGAAAGCCACCAACTTCCCTATATTATTTGCTTATCTTTAGATCACGACCTTTTTTGATGCTTTAAAATTAAATTGAACTGTGTGGTTATTCTTTTGGGGAATAGATGGTAAATTTTCAGGCTCCTGATCTTTTGATTTAATATTTCAAAGTACAGAAAATAAACTCATCTAAATGCTCTTCCAAAGATGTGGGCCAGCTGCCCGCATCCTGAATCTAATGTTGCCAATGACTTCCCTAATTATTTTCTGCGTTCCCTCCTCAGTAAGACACAATGCTCATCAGCGTGTTCTCACCATCCAAGAATTTGTGTTCTTCCTCATTCTGTTGCATAGGGTTTTTTCTTTCTTAATATGATCTCTTTTAGAATGGGAGTTTCTCTGCTCTACAAGATTCTCATCTCCTTGCAATCATGCAACCCAACTAGCTGTATTGTTCAAGATACAATTATTCTAACTTGATTTCAACCTATCTATGGAGACTAGTTTAGAAGATAAGTAATGGTAGCTTGATTTCTTTTAACTGTTCATATTCCAAGCAGAGGAATTAGGAATTTTACCTCAAGGTGAAGTTTCACTGAACTGGAAAGGTTAAATGTCAACATAAGTGGACAATTGTGTGTGCCAGTCTAATGGAATATTTAAAATAACTATATATTGAAGCTGACCTCATTATGGCTTATTATTACAAAGAACAGAAGGAAGATGTGTGTCTTGTCAGCTGTTGGCTTTAGTAGCTTATAGTGATTTCTGTTTTCTGTTGAACTACATAAATTAGGTCTTCATCCCTGGGGAGCGTCCAGGAAGTTCTTAACTATAGTTGTTTACCTTAAAAAAAAAATAATCTACATTCTGTAGAGGCAGACAAGCAAGGAGAGCCGTGCAGAAGCTTCTGTAAAAGTTTTGAATGCCTGCTGAGGAGAAAAGCTATTTACACTACAGGATTTTGTTGATGCAGAAGAAATGAGTAAAGACTGGCAATGAAGAAGTTATCATTAGTTTAAGCAGACAATTTTGGTTTGACAGTATTTTTATGCTCACTTGACTGAAGAGAAAAGTATTATAGTGGGTACAAGGCAAAGGAAAAGCATCTCTCTGAGTGAAGAACACTTGCTTTATAGAAAACTTGACTTGGGTCCTACGGCTCTTTTCCTGCCTCTTCTTCTTCTGGAGACAAATGCATATGACTTTTGCTCCAGATTTATTTCTGTAACAATTATTGATGCTCCAGTAGACCATAGCCTTGGTACTAGCTGTTGATCAGTGCATCTTTGGCTACTGGCAGAGTATGACAGCTCAAATCAAATAAGTGAGTTCATTCTGACCACTGTATGCTAGGACATTGAAATGCTTATTTTCTCTGAATAATATTCCTCTTCTTTCATTAGAAATAATGACAAGTAGAGTATGTAATCTGCTGCCCTCTTTGATTAAACAAACAAGTTTCTTCTCAAACAAATTATGCCTATGAAGGATAGTTTGAGCATGTGCAGAACGTGCATTACTTCCATTTATTTCTGTTCTTAACATCTACTCAAATATATTTTGATCAGACTGCAGTTATTTATGCTTATGTAAATAACAGAAAACTGGAACATTTACAAAGGAAGTGTGATAACTTGGTAACCTTACAATTTGCTTTTGTTATTTTATTTGCCTGCCTGTGACTTTCACATCAGCAGCATGCTTCTAAAATGCTTATTTGCAGATGTCACTTTAAATATTATTTTCCAAGAGTTTATTTTTCTTAGAAAACAGATGTCTGTAATTATCTTCTTTGACCTTCGAGACTTATCAAAGTCAAATAGGTAATCATCCAATCAGATGGGCTATCATTATCAGAAGAAAAGTAATTATAATCTGAATAATCATAACTTGTAATAATCACGTTCAAACATTCTGATTGGGGCAGAACTAAAAACATTATCACTTCATACTTCACATGATGTAACTTATCCTTGTGATTTCGGAATATGAAGCGCTAAATTTACTGAACAGTGTAGTTCTTTAAACCTGAAAAATTATGTAATACCCTCTCTAAAGCCAGAAGAAGGATTCTCAAAACCTTTATACTGAAATTAAGGAAAACTGTATTTAAGAACATGAGCACTAAAACATAATATTAGATAAATCTCTAAAAGGGTTGAGGAGTGTAGCATGTATTTGTGTATGAAAATGCACTTGAAATTAGATGTTTTACTACTCTGGATCCATTTTAACAAAGCACTGAAAGTCTCCTTGGTTCTAAGCATTTATACGATGAGCTTTGTGTCTCCTGGGATCAAGCCTGAAGTTAGCATAGCTCCTTCAACACATCTTCTTGTACGCAGGGGAGTGGGAGTTAAAGTATGCTTTGCTGAGCACAGCTTGAAGGCCATAGGACTTAAGCTGTCCTTGGCTGAGGTTGGTGACAGGGTGGCCACACCGCTCCAGAGGAGCTGGCAAGTTTACCGTGGGCTGGAACCAACTGAGGCAAGAGCTGCTGCTGTGGGAGATGGAATTATGCTGCTGTAAGTACAGTTGTAGGGAAAGATGGAAGCAGATTTTAATCTGATTCATGGCAGTGTTGAAAATCATACAGATAGGGAAATTTCTTCTTTAAAATGGGAAATTGTGGTAATGTGAAGCAGAAAAAAAGTTGATAATTGGAGGATGGAGGAAAGAGAAGGAGAATTCTTAAATGTAAAGGCTTGCCCAGGGTAGGTGTTTTGTTTGCTAGGGGTGGGAGGCTTTTTCCTGACTTGACAGGTAAAAGCTCAAAGCTCAGAAATATTTGGGACAAAATATCAGCATGAGATTCTCTGTGGACTGTTGAAAATCAAGTAGTTTTAACGAATGAGGAAACAGATTCTTTCACAGCAGGTTACGGCCTGTGGCAATATAAATGGGTTTTGGCCAATAGAATGCTTTGGTCATGCTTCAGAGCTTCATAGAGACTTGGAAAAAATCTTTTTACACCAAGAAGTTGTTATGGTGTTTACCACACCTCTGAAGAGGAATCAGCACTCAGATGATTTAGGATAACTTGAAGGCTACTATTCCGTAATTAAAGCAGAAGAAATGTCAGTTATGCTGTAAAGAAACTACCTTAGGCATGAGCAGCAAGACAAGAATGTGCTTGGAGGAAGGGGGGTCAGGAGGGTGGAAATTCTGCAGAACTGTCTAACTTCCCCAAAACTCACAGGTCTGCAGATTTTTAAAGGGTTCCATTCCCATTACAGAAGGTTTATCTGTAAGCTTACCCATATTTCAAAACCACTGCACAGGCTGGATGAAAAAGGGAAACCATTCCAGGAGTCAACAGCATGATTTAACATTTTTTCAGAACTGAGAAGGGAGTTTGTGGCTCTTTCACCTCACCCATGTTTCAGAGTCCTTTTGATGTTGGACTCCACTTTTAGAACTTACTGGCTGACATAGGACACAGATGATATTGCGAGCTTGCTTCAGGAGAGATCTAAACTCTCCATGGAAAAATTACTTGCACTATCTGAAACTTACAGCGGTGATTAAACCTACAGAACTTTTCCACCAGTAGCTTGTAGGCAGGAGATGAAGTGCATCACTGTGATGGGGACTTTGGATTCAGGAGTTCTCAGGACATGCTGTTGTGTGACTGGAAAAATTAGTGTTGTGATGCTGCTGTTGTGCTTAAGTCTTGGCATAAGCAAAATCATGCTGCTGGTCTCTGTAGACAGTGTTGTGAGTGGTTTGTTATCTAACCATGCAGGAGAGCAGGGAAGTGGCTGTTCAGTGAAAAATGCAGCTGCTGACAAAAGCATGGTTGTCATTTTTCATCCTTGCTTGTCAGAGGTGGAAATATCCCAGTTGCCTGGAAGGAGGAACACAGAGACCAGAATTAGTCTCTAGTGCAGTTAAAAGCTTCCACAATACTAAAATAATGTAAGATTTGCAATTTTAGTTTCTAGTAAGGAATTAGAACAAAATGTTCATATTCTAGCCCAACTGCTCCCCATCAGAGATGAACTGGAAGCACTTTCTCCTGGTTTGCTAAAAGAAAATTAGGAGAGAAGAAAAGAGTGACTTGGACAAGACGGAAATCAATTTGAGTTTTTATCATGAAAATGTTCTGATAAAAATTAGGCAAATCATTCCTTAAGTCAGTTGTTGAATTGCTTAATTTTTTTCTTGCTAGGGCAGGTCACGCTCAGAACTGACATTTGGGGACCCAGCTGGGGACTGTGTCTGATATTTTGGCCAGTCATAAATGAAATTATTGGGCATGCAAAACTGTGTTTTGCTTGGGCCTTATGGAATTACTTCCTTTTAGCAGTGAGAGAACTGAGATACTACAAGCTGTAACCTCTGGTAGCACGGTCTTCATGGTGAAGAATTGTGGAAAAGCCAGCGCAGGATACAAAAGATTTCCCTCTTGCTGATTGTTAATGCAGAGTCTAAGGCATTGAACTGAAGATGTGAGTGACTGTATTTCAGAAGCAGCAAGTGAGAAAACGAATGGAGTGTAGGTTATTTGAGAGGCAAAGGAGACAGCTCATTAGAGCACGGGATTGATTAAAAGGCAAGCTAGGATTTCTGAATGACTGCTTTCTGTTCCTAATGCATTCATAGTATCACAAGTTTATATATGTATTTGTAGCAGAGAAATCTGTCTTGCTGAAGAAATAGTCAACTTGTATCATTGTGTTGCTCTTGCAGTGGCCTTATGAAGCACTATATTGGGGTTTGGTCCAGGGTAAAGGGGCAACAATGTGTTTAATCAACCAGCTACCTCTGGTTTATTTTTCTGAATTTGCAGCATTTGTTTTACTAATGCCGTCGCTGAACAAGTGCAACCTGGTATAAGCTTGGGCAGTGAGACTTCTTCAGGATTTATCCCAGGATTGCTATAAGATTCAGTCAATACAGTTTGGCTGTTCCTTCTAACTTATTTCCTGTCTGTAAATCAGTTTACTTTAAAGACAATCTGTAAAACTCTTAGGTGAAAAAAGAGGTCTCCCCAGACATTTCACTCTTCACAAACAACTGAAGCCCATGCTAATATATTATAAAATGGAGGATTTCCTATGCACTGTCCATTCTCCACCCATTTAACTCCTTGATCAAGATAGAAAGTCAAAACAAGATGGAACTTCTCCTTACAAAAACACATTCACAAATTCTTTGTACGTCATCTTTACAGAGTTTCTTGAGCTAAAAGAAATTGCAATTTTTGCAGTTTTATTAACCTTCAACAATTAAAGCAATGCTGTATATACAAAGACAACTTTCTAACTGTTGATTGTTTCACTTTTGTCTTATTTGGAGCTTTTCAAGACTATGAATATTTAGATTAAGGAGGAAAACATTTGGGTTATGATTGAGTAGATGAAAATTACTGTACTGACAGTTCTCATCTTTTTTTCTTTTTCGTTAACAACTTCAACACCTGTTCCTGCCTTTCAGGCATTTTAAATTTCCTTCATATGTAATTTCTTCCAATTCCTCACACTTTTTATTTATGAAATGAAACCACAGAAGTCTTTTTGCAAAGATCCACTTTGACAACTCAGTGAAGCCTGTGACTTTTGTTACTGTTCTGCCTCACTAAATACCCATAAATTCATTTATGTGAATTGAGCTTTATCTTGTTGGAGGAATCAGCCTTATATGTTGGTGTACGTTAAAACATAATTTATCCTACAGTTTTTGTAATTGTCTTATACAAACCAGTTGGTGTTCTCTGAGAAAGTTACTTTCTAGTTCTTATTTATCATACAATTACTTCCTTTCAGTGTCTTCTTATGAAAGTCCTAACCTAATTTTGAAATGTCCTTCAGAAAATTGCCCCTTTTCCCTTTCATTCCTCTATTCTCTACCTCATTTTCCATTTCTTTCTCAGAACTTATTCCACAGTACTTGTGCATTAAACAAAGGCAGTCTACTTCCATGATAATCTTAAATTAGGGGTGCATTTACATTTGTGTTGTTCAGGCCATGAATGCACTGATCACCCCCACTTACTGAGATTTTTGTTCAAATCATGGATTGCTCTGAGTGTACAAACTGACTTCCTCTCAGATGAAATTAAATCAGTTGGGCACCAGGTAATACACTCCAGACACTAACGGGCATTCAGTCTGTAGAATTTACCAGAGCTGGTGTTCTGCACAGGCCAGGGAGCTGCAGGGATGGTGCAGGATTCTGTCTGGATCTCAATAAGAAAAGCTCAACAACAAATGGCCTAGTAAAATAGCTGTTTTAATAAGATATAAAGAATAATATAGGGAGTGAGTAAATCTTATGTCCTTTGAGATCCTGGGAACCCTGCATTTATGTATCTTGAGGGACCCTGGACAGATTTTTCCCATGGCACACTGCAGAGATTCTGTCTGTGGAGAGGTTCCTCTTCCCACCCATGCCATGATGCCTTTTATATTGTGGACCCCACAGAACATTCTCCTGACAGGCTGGAGTGTTATCTCAGTTATAACATCCACCAGCGCACAGTACTGGCTGCCATGAGGCACTCCATCCATACTGAGGCCATTCATGATAACGTACAGGCTTCTGAAACCCGAAGTACAAGCCCCAAAGAGCAGACATGGCTTGTGCGTGATCACTGACTCCTTGAGTATAATGCCTTCTGCAAGGCTCCCAACACAAGTGAAAATGCTCTGAAATGCATATGAGGCTGCTGTCAGATTCTATGCTCCTATCAGTCCACATTGCTACATGATGTAGGCAATAGCCTTGATGTTTTAAAAAAGAACTATAGTTCTCATTTCTGGTTTTGGACAGACATTATAGAATCATGCATCCTAAAAACTTCTTTGTCTTGTCTAAAAGCAGCAATTTGTTTTGGGGCAGGCACGGGGGATTACAGCAGTTGTATTTACACTGGATGCCTTTAGCTTTGTCAGAAGTGAGGGAGCTGATTTTGTATTTTTTTTTTTTTAGTCTGCTTTCTATCCAAAGTTATTGACCTTTCTGTCTTCTGCTGAAATTAATCATAATTTACTAATTCTTGATGGATTTTTGTTATCATAAGAGAGATTCTTTTTCACCTTTCCTTCTAATTCTAGCATTGACTTGACACTGTGCATGTCTACTACTATTGCAGAATTCTTTACGCAGTTTTAAACAACCCCAGTAGCTTTCTTAAGGAATCTGAACTCAAGCATTTTATCTAATCCTGCTTCAAAAGTTCATCTGTTCTGCATCACAGCTAATCTTGAAACTTGGAGTGAAACTACGCACAATTTATTTCACATTATCATGCTGTATTCTTCAGAAAGTACGACAAGAAGCTTAGTGTTCACATAAAAATGACTGGACACATTTTCAAAGCACAAAAGACTGAGCACTATTAAGCCTCTAACTTTGGCTCGAGGAAGTTCCTGAGCTACGAGCAGTTTACTAACAGGGCAAGTATATAGCGATACTCTTCCCGTGAATACTGTGTTGGTTGCTGTTGGAGATGCAGCATACTGAGCTAGATGGACTTCTTGTTAGCTTCTTTGTGGCTGTTCTAATGTATTGTATCAAAAAACCTGTACCCAAATTTGAAAAGAATCTATTCATAGCACACTATAGTATCATTTGTACTACTACAGGAGTCACAGCAAGTAGATGAAAAGATAGTGTCAATTTTCTTAAATGACACTTTGGTGTATTGGAACAAAGGCTTCTGGTAGTTCTTTAGATATTCTGTAGCTTCCATCAGTTCTCTTTAACTTCCTTGGATCTGGATGTTTGTGGCATCATAAGCACAGACAGCATTTCTAAAAGAGGAATTCAGCTGAATCAGGACTGATACACAGGTATCTTGGCTCAAATCCCACAGTCTCACTTAAAATGTGAGCACTTTCTTTTTTAGTATGCTTGCATCATAACATCCTCATGTTTCCAAATCTCCATCTATCACTAATTAGACAGAATATCTTCTCTTGTGACCAAGTTTGGAACAACAGGATTTTAACCTCTGTTACATATTCTAATATCAATAGCCTTGTCTTTTGTGTGATATTTACCGAAAGCTCTTCAACTTAATGAGGATTAAGAACCTGTTATAAGGAGGCTCTTGTTGCCCTAATATGTGTAGCTGACAAATAAAACAATCATTTGCATTGGAATAATTTTCAGCTTTGAGAATTATGAATATTTAGTAAATAGGTAGCATTAACAAATACAACGTTTAGTTGTTCAAAGTAAAAGTATTTTTTCATAATAAAATATAAAGATGTAAGGACACTAAATTAATTTCTTGTTTAAAGATATTCTTTAAAATCACTACATTGAACATAGTTTCTATTTACTCTCATTTATGAGAATAATTGTATGTATATATCTGTCCATACACTATCCACACACAGCTATTTTGCAATAACACTTACGTCTGCAAAGTCAAGTAATCAAAATTAAGGAGTGTCATAATTAACACCTTATATTTAACCTATTCAATTTTCTCCTTTTTGTATTTTTCATTGTGGCATACAATTTGAATATTCTTGTATTCTATTGTTTTGGGGAGGGGATGTATTCCTATTTGTCTATCTCAGTGTCTAGCAGTGACAGTGTTTTGATATTTAAATATAGATGCCCACATGAGGAACAAGGTATGTGTAAATAATCCCAGTCCCTTTAGTAAGTGATATATGTATACATTGTCATATATATATATATATATATACACACACACACGTGTATGTCAGAACTGGACTTGAAAATGCTGTCTTATAGTGCAAACAGCAGGCAGGAGGACGAAGTTTCTGCTGAGGGCCCAGGAGGGCTTTCCGACATGTTTTGGTAGACTTTGCACTGCTGTGTGCTATAGCCATATTTCCATCTCCAGCACTGTTCCTCTTGCCTTCCCTGTGCACAGTTTCTATCCTAGATGCTGTCACTGCACTACCACAGCCACCATCCTCTCTCCACAGAGAAACTGGGCTCTGGGAGGCTGTATTGGTTACTGGGGGGAATGGCCACCAAGCTGACACAACAGCAGGACAGTGGCATGGCAAGAAGGGGCAGGGTTTATTTTGGATATTGTTACAGAAATCTGCAGAAAGGAAGTGTTTGTAATGAGATGATTAGAAAAAAGTACCTGAATAAGGCTTTAAAAAATTATTTTAATTTGGGATCAGCATTTTTAGTGTATCTGAACCATAGTTATCTATCTAGATTATACAGTATCCATGTTTTCCTCAGTTGTTTTTCTTTAAATATAAACCTTATTAACAAAGACTGTTTTAAAGTTCTAGTGAATATAAGCCATTGTTGCATTTTGGAAGAAAAGTAATACTGAGGTACTTCAGCTCTGCTTTAGTTGGACAGGTCTTCTAAACATTCACTGCTAGTGTTGGCTGTGAGTGCTCACTAATTGTTTGAGGAGGTGAATTTGTTTCAGGAGACCTTTCAACATGCGTAAGTGAGCAGAAAGAATCACTGTTTCTGAATTAGAAATTTATTCTGGTGAAATTTACATGATAAAAGAAGTAAGTAGTAGTATGAAATGTAATGGTTAGAGTTTCCTTGTTGTGTTGTTTATTTTTTTTTTAACCTAGAGGCATTTTTCAGCTTCAGTTTTCTATTAAACTATGTGAACTCTGTTTTGTTCCTCTTTGGGGAGAGCTGTACTTCTGTTCCTAGGAGAGATCACAGTGTACTTAGCCGATAAACTCTTTGAGAGAAAAAAAGGAAAACAAATTACAGTATTTAAGGCAGTGCAAGTATGAAAAAGAAACTGAGGGTCTGGAAATATTTTTCATTTGTATACCACCTCCTTTCCCAGTATCCGCAAGGTTACAATAATGCATTACAGACTTGCAGTATCCTCATAAATTGTGTATTACTACCTCCGTTTTATTGATGGGGAGCCAAGGTACAGAAATACTTGTGGCTTCTCAATTCATACCAGTAAGCCAGTAAAAAAATAGAAAACAAAACATAAATAGTATCCCTCTTTTTTGAACCTTAATTGTGCTTGAAGCAAAAAATAACAGTAAAAAATGGAAGGGATCTTTGACAATCAAAGTTCATCCTTAAGAGTTCCACTCTGTTTATGTCCATCTTGAAATATGTTTAGGTTTCTCTAGTGACAAATATACCACAACCTCTCCAAGGAATGTTTCAATGTCTCCCTGTGCTTATCATTAAAGTTTGCTGCGATTTAAATTTACTTTTTGTTCATCATGGTCATGGAGAACAAATCGCTCCTTTCCTTTCAAAACTGTGACCATACTTCTCCACAGTCTTCCCGGCTGGCTATTAAACAATTGCAGTTCTTTTGATCTTTCACTGTAGGTCGTTTTTTCTAGCCCTCTGATCATTCTCATTGCTCTCTGCAGCTCTCTCCAGCTATCGACATCATTCTTGAAATGTGGTGCCAAAGCCAAGGCGCTGCACTTACGGCAGCCTTAATAGTACTGAATAAAGCTGAAGGATTACTTCACTCATCTCGCAGAGCAATTTCCTGTTACACACCAAACATGATTCTTTTCCTCTGCAGAATGACACTGCTGATTCATGCTGCTTGTCCTGTGTTGGAGGTCTGGTTTTCTGCAGAAAGGCTGCCCTACCACCTGGCCCCAGCCTGGTCTCTGTGTGCCCACCTTGCATCTGTTTTATGTGCGAGTAGGAGCTTTCCCCATCTTATTGCATTGTGCCTCTTCATCAGTGGAGACAGCTCAAAAGACATTTGGTTTGCTGGTTTAGAATTGGGCTGTCTCATCCTTTCTAGACTGGATATATAGAGATAACAGGAATGTGAAACAGAGAGGCCATCCAAGCCATTACTACTGCAGACAGCATCATAAAATAATTACTTTTATTAAGTCTTCAAATGTTAAGTTGTCCTTCTTGCCTACACTGTGTTGATTGGAAGATCATCCCAGGACCTCAGTCCTCAGGTGGTTCAAATATTTGCTCTAATGCCAGGTTTAACTACATTCACTTGTTCTCACAGAACTTTCTCACTGGTGTTGATACCTGTACAAAGAGCAGCCCTGACCTGTCTGTCTTTGGCAAGGCCTGGTAAGCCAAGAGCTTTGTCTCCCTGTGTGTGATGAGTGCTGTGATGGTCGGGGTCATCTCTGCACTGCATGATTGACTTCTGTTCTCCTGGATTGGTGTGATTGCAAGAAAGAGAAAAGGACAATTTGCAGCATCTAGCTGGTGATAAACAGGTGTTACGTTTTACCTGGTTTTCTACTTACCTTCCTCTTTTTAATTTGTTCTCTTTAAAACGTTTTTTATTGTCTTCTTCAAATTAGAGCTCATCTTCTAATATACGCTGTATTATGCTCTGTCTCGCCGCACCAGTTTCAGCAGGAGAGCTATTGCTGCTACACCCGTCCTCCCTCTACCCCTCGGGCCCAGTTGCTCTCCCGTGGGCTGCCAGGGCCCCTCCCCGTGCGCCGCATCAGTTCCCCGGAGGCAGGATGCAGGCGGGACGGGGCCGGGCCGGCCTCCGCTCCCCGGCGGTTCGGCGGGCGCAGCCCGGGCCTCCGGCCGCGCAGTGCCGCCGCCCGGCCCCTAGGTGGCGGGGCTGCCGCGGGGAACCGGCCACGCCGGGAGGGCGGAAAGGAGGCGGGGCCCCGTTGCCGATCTCAGCTGGGCGGCTGCGGGACCTGGGGCGGGGAGAGCCGCGTGGGAAGGGGGCGGCGGCCGGCTGGCGGCGGGCCAGCCCTCCGCAGGCACCGCTGCGCGCAGGCCCGGGCGCTGCTGACGGTGCCGTGCGGGCTTTGCCTGTGGCTCCGGCTTGGCAGGGGCGGCCTGACCCGCTCCTCTTGCTGCTGTGGGCGGCAGCTGGGGCCGGGGCCGGGCGCAGGCAGCGCGGTAGCTGCGGCTTTGTGCAGGGAGGCGGCGAGGAGCGCTAAGGGGAGGAGAAGGGGCGAGCCGAGCCTGTTTGGGGGTGGCTGTGTGACGGGAGTGGAGGGGGAAGGGCTCGGCTTGCTGCGGCTGCGGACAGAAGGCTGCTGGGGATGGGATTTTTATCTGTTTTAAGTACTGTGAGCCTCGTGCATTGTCCAGATCTGGACCCTGGTTATTGTTCAGCTCTGGTACTTGAGCTCGCAGGCCTGCTCCTGCAACTGCAAAGAAAATAAGAATCTGTGACGGAGCATTTTCCTGATATTACCGGTGCGCTGCTTCCTGTGCTGGGGATCATGGCTGTAATGCGCTAGCAGCACACCTCAAAAGCTTACTATAGAAAGATAGGAGAGTTTCCCCCGCTTTACGGTGTTTATAGCAGGCGGGTGGCTGTGGGCGCGCTGGCGTTCGCTGATTCTGGTGTGAGCTGGCAGGTGTACAAACCTGCGGTGTGACATGTGGGCGCCTTTGCATGCAGCTTTCTCTTAAAAACCCCTTGTAGCTGTAGGCCGGTGGCCCTGTTGGATTGTAAAGGGTTTGTTCTGGCCGTGAGCTGGCGCAGTCTCTGGTGCTGAAGTGCCGCCGGACACGGGGGCACACCCCGATCCTGTGGAGTCCACTCCTCGGATTAGATGCGGCTCTCGGCGCGCGTGCGTTCCCTCAAGTTTTATTTCTTCTGCTGACGGGGGTTTAAAGCGCTCCGAGGACCCGTGTCCGGCGGGCCGCGGCGCGCGAGTGTCCAAAGGCTGCCTGGATTTGGGACAACGGCGCAGATCGCTTCCGAAGGGCGGCGGGCAGGGAGCAGTGCCGCTCGGCTGCGGTGCGGAGCGTCCGGCCGCAGCGCAGCGGCTGGAACGGTGGGGCTCGGCCCGGGGAGGCGGGCAGCCAGCGCTCCGGCCCGCAGCCCGCTCCCTCCCGCCGCCCGAGCGCACCCTCCCGGGGCGCCGCCTGCGTCCGCTTGGCCGGCCCGGCCCGCCCGCGGAGCCCACCGGCACCGGGAGCCCGCTGGAGCGCCGGTGGGGAGCGGTGCGAGTCACGGTGCCGCGGTGGAGGCGGCAGGGGAATGGGCCTGCGGGTGAAAAGGCTGGAAGCGTCTGTATTCCTCTTCCCGATGCACTGAGTGCTGAGGGTGAACGCATCCGGCAGGGTTTCGACTTTTCAGCAAGTGCTGAAAAAATCAAAAGAGCCTGACTTGGGTGGAGATAGAAAGGAAGAAGGCACTGATGAGCCAGACTTCCAGTGTGCATGATATTGGTCCAGGTCCGTTAATTTCCTAACCATCTTCTTAGACCATCAGTTTTGGAAAGGTGTTAAGGCTACGTCTGCATTGGCAACTAGTGTGATGCAATGGGAGTGGATCTGGACAGTGACTCCTGCTGGTGCTAAGGACCATGCTGGGTGCCTTTCAGGATGGTTGGCTTCATTCTAGCTCTGGTCGGGAGCAGTGGACTGGATGTCCAGTGATGGCTGGAACACATCTTCCAATTTAGCTTCATTTGAAAGTAATCCAGCTTCAAACTGCTCCATGGCATTAGCCAGCCAGGATAAAACAATCAGGAGAAACTTCAAAAGCACATTCCTCATACAAACTGAAATGGTAATACAGAGGCACTCTGGGCATATTCTTTGATCATACATCATCCAGTCCTACAACCCTTACTCACTTTTAGTGCCATTTATGTAATTTACCTGTTCCATGTTGTTTGGAGGGACTGCTGGCCCAATCCTTGCTCCTCACCCATGCCTAATTGTGACAGAACAAGAACTTTTGAAAAACAGCATGTGTCTTTGTGAATTTTGGAAGGGCAGATAACTGTAGCTCTTTCCAAACCTGAGATCAAGACCAGGTAGTGGCTATTGTAAGTTAAGAGTTAAGATTTTTTTCAAGAGGACTTCATGTAAAAGACACCACTCTTTATTTTTCTTTATTCCCTCAGCATGAGCTCAAAGTAAGAAAGGTGTAAGCCTGCCTTTGAAAATTCACAAAATCTTATTCCATCATTATTCCTCGTGCTGAGCAACATTATAACAGTACCTAGAGAATCTACTTCAATTAAACTGTATCTGCGTAATTTGCATTCAAAATTTTGAAATTTTAGTGTGAGTACCCAGGTTGAGCACATCTGATCCCTGCTATAACTACAAACACAATGACTGTTCTCATTTTTATGTTTTCTTATCATAATGTAGACACGTTCAAATAAAAGGAACTTAAAGCATGGAATTTGTTTTCATTTCTGACAAGCATTTACGTCGTGCTGGGGTGAAGCAGTAAGTTATTATATAGCATTTGCATTCAACACGGGATGCTTAACAGTTGATGTTGGATTTTTTTATTTGAAACTAGAACTGGCCAATGGAATTATCACTGAATAACAGAAAGCAGAGATGGAAAAGCCCAGTTAGATCATTTAGTATTTCTCTTTCCTGGTGTAGGGTTACTGTGTACCAGACACTTGAGTGCTTTTTTCCAGTGTAATTTTAAAAATCCTCAGGGATATGCCTTGTGTCTCTTCCTTCAGGCAAATATTCCATAACCTTCTGTACTGCACCGTTAGAAATCTTTTCCTGAGATTTGACCTAAATTTCTCCTTTCTTAAGTACTTTCCATTTGCTGAAGATTTATTACCTTGAACCATTCTAAGTAATTCCAGTCACTCTTTGATATTGACATCTCTAACAAGCTATGTTCTTTCTTAATGCTTTGTCCCTGGATCAGAACAGCTATCCATGCTTAGCCTGTGTCTTTACAGCCTTACACCACCTCTACTTTGGCCTGTGGGCTAATCAGGATTTTTGCTGCCTTTGTTGCACTTCCATCTTATGTTCATTTTCATGAGAATGACTTTTATGAGAGTGACTTTTTCATTATTAACATGTCTGAAATTGCAGTTTTTCTCTAAAGGAAAATTGTAAAAATGCTGTCACTGGGCACTATGGTTATTATCTTTTGAAGATGTACAGATAGAAATATTATCTCTAATTACCAGGACTGCAAATTTAGTCAGAAACTGTCTCCACACCACACTAATATGTTCTGATTTTGGGGAAAGTTAAAAACTACTCATGATGCAAAAGAAGTGTAAAAAAAAAAAAAAAATCTTTCCTACTCTGCTGTGCCAAAACTGAAATAGTTGTTTTACTTTGCTAAGAGCAAAATGTAACAAAGGAAAATAGTTAGCCAAGACTAAATTTTCAGTGAGTATGGTGAACAGTTCTGTGGAATTTGAAGGTAAGAAAGAAAATCATGCTTTCAGGCAAAAATCCTTGTAATGATCACCACTGGGATGTTTTCTCCAGAAACAACATGTGGGGAGGGAGGAGAACACAGGATACTGGAGATGAGAGGTGTTGCAAACTTTGGATTTTGAAACTCCACCAGCTTTTACAAGCTTTTAACAGTCAAGGTTTTTGGAGGAAAGGGTAAGAGGCCTCAAACCTGCAATTGAATTTCTCTTTGAAGGTTGGATTTAGTGATGAAATCACATTTCTTGAAATAAGATACTCGTTATTTTTCTGAAGTCTGACAACACTGTTGACAATTTTTCATAGACTGTCTAGAAGGACTTGCTGGTACACGTGTAAGTCTTGATAGAAATTTCCCTTTTGTTCCTTTGCTAAAAATGAGAAACACCTTGGTTCATATCACATTTTTAAAAAGTAAGATTAAAGGATTTTGTTGCTTTCGGCAAGTGCTCAGAAGATAGTTTGCTGACTGATAGGTTGCTGACTGGTCAGTTTTGCAGCTTGTCTTGGGTCAGGGTTGGACTCCTGCTTCTCACACACAAATAAAACAGGAGAAGTTTTTAACTGGAGTGGAGTTCGTATATTTGTAAACATAATGTAACTTAGTTGCTGTCAAATAATCCCTGTGATTGCTGAGCAGGCAGAGGAACATAGAGAATATACAAGTAAAACAGATAAACAGAATCCTAGCTGAAACAGCTAGATGATGAATTTGCAACTCTAATTATATTGATAGCAAAATGGGAATGGGACATATTTTTTATGTGTCAAGACTGAAGTTAAGACCTTTTGTATTTTAAGCTTGTGTTTGTAGAACTTTTCCTGTGCCATGGTTCTTCCTGCATAAATTATCTAAACATCTAATGGAAGGATGTAAAGAAGATGGAGCCAGGCTCTTGTCAGTAGTGTCCAGTGACAGTACGAGGGGCAGTGGGCTCAAATTGAAATACAAGAAATTCCATCTAAACATAAAAAAAAAGCTTTTTCACTATGAGGGTGACCAAGCACTGGCACAGGTTGCCCAGAGAGGTTATGGAGTCTCCATCCTTGGAGATACCCAAACCCAACTGAACACACCTCTGAGCAGTTGGCTTGGAGCAGGGGGCTTGGAGTGGATAATCTCCAGAGGTGTCTCCTGACCTTGACTATTCTGTGATAGGATTGGAAATGTACTGATCTGGCACCAACAGAGTGGTAATTACGCGACAATGTCCTCTGAGTTTGCATGCTTAATTGTTAGTGCGTTATAATGTTAGGTGTATGAGAGCCTGTACGCTTTTGCTTGTATATTAAGCTTGTTCATAGTTAGGAGCCTAAAAATTTTCTTTTAGCAAATCCTATAGCTAGGACCAGGAGCTGCAAGTTGCCCAAAATGAGAAGGTCAGCTGAACTTGCTCTTGCTCAAGAAAATATTCAGAATGAGAAGTCAAGAATCTTGAGATGTGTGAGCCCATCCTCGAAGGTGGAAAAATTGAAATTTTGATTAATGTTAAAGAAGACCAATAAGGAATTAATTCTTAGAAGGTTATGAGAAATTGATAAGGCAGAACAAAGAAGTAGGCATTCCAGCTGTGTATGCTTATGCTCATATGGCCTCTCGTGCTACTTCACTACTTTGCTTACTCTGCATCATCACCAGGTCCCAATGACTGCAAACACTACCAAAGTGGCATTATCCATGTGTGCACTTTTCCCTGTGCTACCCTGGTGAATTTCACAAATTACAACCACCTTTACAGCAGTCCAAATTGGGCTTTTGTGTGGGGAAGAGCACATGCAGTTCTCTTCCAAGTGTGTTTCTTTGCATAGACCTTTGTGTACCTCAAGCACTTGCATTTGGGGTTTTTTTTGGTTTGTGTGGTGGTGGTGGTGTTGTTTGTTTGTTTGTTTCCCATTTCTATAGAATGTATTTGTGCCCTTCCTGTCTTTGTGCTCTATTTTCTCATGCCTCCGTTCTTCTTTCCCTGACTGGTTGCCTTAGCTTTAAAGTGAAACTTATTCAGTCTGTTTAAGGTTCAGAGATACCACTCCAGGTGTTCTGGTTGCCACTTTGAAGTCATGCAAAGTGGAATATGTGTAATAGAGAGAAGGATTCAAAGGAGTAGAGTTGATTTACCAATAACTGAGCTCTTTTAGAACATTTTTCTTTGTGCATTCTCCAACAGCAAAGATGGTTTACTTTACTCTCCGTCTATCTACTCATTGCTTGTTCCTCCCTCTTTTTGCTACAATTTACCACCCCTTGCTTCCCTCTTTTGCTAGTGTTAATGGGATCAGCAAAATGAATCAGGATAAACAGAGTGGGCAAGGCAAACAGAGGAGGGCAATTTCTTAAGCCTATTTTAGTGCCAAAGTCAATATAATGCAAAACTCTAGCCTGGGAAGTGAGGAGGATGCAATGCTCCCCCAATGGTGCAGTAAGAGGCAGAGAAAGGCCAACGTGTGTGTGCCTGTACAGGCAATGCTAGTGCAAAAGAAAATTAGTGTGAAAGCTGGAGTGTTTGAGGCGTTTATACCTGTGGGGAAAGTGCAAACAGGGAACCTGTCAAGATTCCCATATAGCTAGATGTTATGGCACAAAAAAACCATCATGACTTTGGAATGACAATTTTGTTTGCTCTTCTGGCTGTGCTCTTCCACTCTGGCAGAAAGGAAGAAAGGGGAAAAAAAGGAGAGATATAAACACCAAACCTTGTTATTGAATTTTTGTATTCCCAGAGTGCAAAAGCCATTCTGTTAAGGTGTGCTGTGCTCCTAAATCACTTGGGCACTTCTGATACTTTCATTTACTGTTATTAGCCATTGCAAGTGGTTGCAGCTGATACTGATGCTCTGCCCAAGAGCCCTGAATGTATATGCCATGGGTTTATGGGGTACATTATTCTCCTCTTTTTGCAGAAATTATGGCTTGTGAAGCCTTGTGGGAGCTCCCTGCTGTAGCCCCGTGAAGATCAGCATCCTGTAAGGGAGAACCCAGGGTGATTTTGTTTGGCATATCTGTACAGGTTGAGTGTACAGATCCATATACAATACAGCTTTACTATCTGAATGTTATAATTCAGTAATTCTAACACAATTTAAGCATAGGAATGCAAGTTTTGTTGTCCCCAACTCCATCACAGATTTTTCTGTTGTTTTGAGCAAAATGATCACTGCATCTGATATTGTTTTCTTTAGGTATAAATTAAGGTTCTAGCCTCATTTTGATGTTAAGACATAGAGATAATCAGCACATCAGTGTCCTGTGATCTTAGTGCTACGTAAGTGCAAAACGTCGTTAATTTGCACCACCTGTATATACCTGATATCTGCGAGTTATCCCCGAGTCTCGAACACCTCAGGATGCTGGAAGCTTGATGACTGGCAGCAAGGATGCTGCTTTTAAAAAGAGAAAACCCTGTACTGCAGGTGAAACTCATAGAAGCTAGCAAGTCCAATTCAAAAAGAGTCTCAACCTCCAGTTGCTGTCGCTTGTCAGTACTGCAGCGAGAAAGAGCAGCTGTGTGTGTCAGCGGCCTTGGTGCTCCACAGTAGTGGGTCACCCAGGGCAGCAGCCTGGCCACATGTCCAGGCTTTCTTCCCTTTAAACAGATGGACTTGGGGGAAGGAGAGAAGCGGGAGGGAGACCGAAATACCCTGTATTTTTAGGATCTCTGTTACGGGGAAGGAGGCAGATTGTTGCACTCTCTTAACTTTTGCTAGAAGAGTGTGGGAGCGTCCTTGGGGGTGTCTGCATGGCGAAGCGTGGGCGTTACTGTCTGGGCAGGAAGGTGCTGCTTGGGCTGCTCTCACAGCCCAGAGCAGCTGGTTGTAATTACGCACCGCAGCTTCAGAGGAAGTTGCTGGCTGTGGGGAGTGCGCAATGCTTGGCTGTGGATCCACTGCTTTTAAGGATACAATGGAGATGGAGAGAGTAAAAACAGTGGCGCAGAGTGAAGGGGAGGGTGAAAGCCTAATTATCCCCCACTTGAACTAGCTGCCTTGTTGAATCATTACATATGTCTGAAAGTCCCTTGATAGATGTATGTCCTAAATGAAGTCAGATGAGGGAAAGGCCATACTCAGATGCCACAAAGGACTAAAACTTTAGTAGCAAAAAAACCTCTAAAACTATCTGGAAAACTATTTATTTATTTATTTATTTATTTATTTATTTTACTATTTTCTACAAAAAAAAAACCTGATTTACGTCTCTTGGAAAGAAAAATTACATTGAGCTGACATATTGCAATGACTATTTTTGGTCTTGCCATTTAAAATTATAGAGTTATAAATAAAGCAGTGCAAAATGCAGCTATTTTGATTCTCACTGGGGTTCACACAAATATTTTCTTTGGTTTCAGTCATTGGATTCAGCCCTCTACTCAGTGCTGATTTGGCTTTGAAGGCAGAGGATTCCTCAATTTTTATTTTAAACAATTTGGAGTTGAAGAGTTGATGCTGACTCTTGACCTTAAGCTATGCATTGTTCTAACATCACCTAGTAATTGTCTCAAGCTCGCAAAAAGAATTGTGAAAATGTCAGTGAAGATGGTTATAGTCCTGGCTTTGCAATGGAACCCAAAATGAGGCAAGTTTTGTCTGGCTGTTGTAACAAAAGCTCTGGTTATAAATCTCAGGAAAAGAACATTTGTAATGCAAGTGGTCAGTGAATCCTAAATAGCAACAGAATGTGTTGCTATGAAATGTGTATACCTCGAGGGGAAAAAAATGATCCCACTCTTGACAGAAAAGCAGCGGCTTACTCAGAGCTATTCTCAGATGTCAGAGTCAGTCATCAACTCCCTGGCCTGTGGTTGCATCCTTCTAAAATTTGGCCCCTCCAGGCAACCATGATTTATGTCTTTAGCAGATGAAGCAGCCAAGGTGAGTATCAGAGAAAAGATATAAAGGTGGGCAAGATTATCTGCTGTGCTGGATTATATTTGGGGTACAGTAGAACTGTGACACAATGTGTATATATAAAAATTTGTAACAATAACTTCACTGCTTTCAGTAGAATTACTCCAGAGAATCCTAACTCCAAAGGCCATTGTGCCTCCGGATGTTTAAGGTTGTCTAGATCCTGTCTCCTACTTATCCAGACCAAGAACTTGTTGCTGTTCCCATCTGAGCGTGTATTAGGTTTCTGTGGAAATCAAGCTGTAGAGGGAGAAGGCTGATATCAATATGAAGCTAAGATTTGGTCAAGACCTGGAAACTCAGGAGTACTCAGACATCTCCTAGTTCATATATAGTCAGGTTACCAGTGCAGATGGGAAGGAAAGAGAGGAGATCTGTAGCTTATAAATCTATATTTACTTAGGTGAATAAATAGCCTAGTTCTTGGAGATAAGAACTGTATGTTCACGTCAGAGCAACAAGACTTACTTCATGGGAGGTGCACGAGTGAGACCATGTACTTAGCTCAGCCGTGTGGTATTGTTGACAGTTCGACCCAGAGACATCTCCTGAGGTGGGTTTTTTGCCATGAAAAAATGATTATGTTTAATAACATTTTCTAAATAGTAAAAGTGCAAAGGTACATATTTATTAGCTGATATGTTGCAAGAAATTAACACAAAACTGACTTTACATCTGAGTTATGAAAGCCCAGGAAAATACCTGACACTATAAAATCTCTTTGGCACCCAAGAGCTTAAAAAGGAGATCATGTTTTTCCCTGCTTAAAAAAAAATGCTTATGGGCTAAAACTTTTCTACTAGAACACATTCTTAAGGCCAGCTTTTACAACTGTAAAAATAGGGGGTTACTGTAAATGGAAGCTGTGACAGATTTTTGAATGTAGGAATAGTGTGGATGCTGACAGAGGTTTATAGTGTCTGGAGAGGAGTTTTTGTTTGTTTGCATTAGGCATAAATGTAATAATTTGAAGATGCAGGAGAAATCCTACTCTTAATGGTAAGAGTAAGTAATACTGCAGAAATGGTCTGATTTTATTTTATGTAATACTTTTTTTTAAGTAACGTCTATTAAAGACATCTGCTGAAAGTCTGTAACAGTGATTTAATAGGAAGAAAAAATAAAGTTCTTTAGCAATCCTGTCTTTGGTTTAATATTATGGACTGTTAAAAGAGGGTTTATGTGTGCAACGTTATTAACTGAAATTCTGCTCAAATTGAAATCAGGCCCACAAACCTTGCTTTTCTTCAGTACATGCTAGGTTTTTAAAACATGTATTTAAGACTGCACAAAAAAATGAATATATTTTTCCTGTCTCTAGGGTTTTTAAAGGCAATCAGGCCAGGCAGAGAAATATTTCTACACACTTATACTCTTGCTTACAGTATATGACCTCTCTAGCAAGTTAAAGTGCAACAAAAAATTATCAACTTCCTATCCTAAGTCACTACTATAACTAGAGAAAGAAAATCCACCTCCCAAGTGACTGAATTACAATTTGTAACAAAACACACATGATTTTGTACTCCCTTTGTGAGGGCTGAAAGAATATATTTGGTTATGAGAGAGACTGGGGGCAGAGGGAGGTGGGAACAGAATCTGGAGACCATGTTCTGGAAGATAGCCTCCTTACAGGAATTAAATACTGAGTTTAAATTGATCACATTGTTGCCTAACTATGGTTGATGTAATTTTTTCAAAACTTAAATTATAAAGATTAAAATAAAGTAATAAAACACACTGTATTTTTATCACTTTGGAGAGGCCTCCTGTTTTCCATGCCTGTAGCCTTGATGATTCTTTTGGCAGCTCTGCCAGTGATAAAAGGAATAACTCACCACTGTCAGGGAGTTTGGCTGTTTCATCACTGACATGGGAGGCCAGCATAACTCCATGGTGATTGCTGTCTAAATGACTTATGTAGCTCCTTCATATACTCTTTGATTGAAAAGTGATAACTCAGGCAATGAGTTATTTGGCATCAGCCTCAGAGACAATCTGTTTTCTTTTTATAAATCCTATGGCACCTTTCAGCCACCCATTTTTAAATAAGACTATGGTGGATTAGGTTCTAATGTGCTTGGTGGGCTTAGCCAAAGGATGGTTAAATTAGATTTTGCAGTCATTCTTTTGCTTTGTTTATTTTTGATGTTAAATTATGGTTTTAGAAGTAGTACTGAGAAAATTAGAAGTGGGCTGAAAGACTGACATAGTTATGGCATAGGAGTATGACAGGGCATTTCACTCCTGGTGGTAGTGGCACTGTCTCTTCCCCAAAGCAGACTACATTGTCCAAGAGCCCAGAGAGGAAAAAATACGCTAACATCAGCCTAACTCTATAGTCTTAGATGCAGAAGATACACCCAAGAGGAGGCAAAAGAATAATTAAATAATTTCGACAACTGAAAAATTTTCTACAGTCACAGCTCAGAAGAGGTTGAAATATAGACTACCATTGTGCAAGGTAGAAAGTTGTACCTTAAATTAGTATAGAACAGGTTGAATTAAACTGTGAATCTGACAAATTTCATGCAAGGTTTTGGATGGAAACAGAAGCAGTTTCCTTGCTGAGTAACAAAGAGGACTAGATTTGCTAGAGTTCTATTTGCAGGGTTCCCCACATAACACCATGACTATGGAGTGCTAAATATAATCTAAAAAGCTGCAGAGGTGATGGGTCTTTCAGATATACCCTTTGTTAGTGTCTGCTGTACATGTGCTGTTACTCCTTTTATTAGAGTAAACCAGTTAAGTCTTGCAGAAGGAGTTGCAGCTATCTTTTTCTTCACCGTGGGTCTTTATTTTAGAGCAGTGAGTGAAAGGTATAGGTGAGTTTTACAGTATTTATACTACAGTAGTGCACAGGGCTCCAGTCAAAATCCCTATCTTTTTGTGGCAGATGTGTAAACAAATATAAGGATGTCATTCCTTCTTGAAAGTACATGTGTTTTTATTTGGGGCACAAGAGAAAAGATACCATTTTTTTTTTCAGTTCCATTTAAGCTTTGAAATTACAGTGCATTGTTGCATGGTTACTTTCAAAGAATTCTGTGTAAGGTTTAGTATTTGTCAAACAAAAACCCAACCAAACAAATGATACATGAGGTGAAAAGGGTTAATCACAAAGCCATTCTGTGTAAAGCCTGAGTCAAAAGGCTATCCACTGTCCTTACTGAGGAAGTTCTGTGAATGTCACCGGGGTTCATTTCGTATGGGAGGCTTGGGTTTGGATCTAAGAGTTAGTCACCCAAAGAAAGTGAAAAGAGGATTATGACAGATGAGGAGTTGCCATTCTTCACTTCTCTCTCACTCTTTATCTTTTTCTAACTTTTCTCTCTTTCATGAGTATTCATAGGTTTGTATTTCTTTATTGTTCAGGAAATGCTCCTTCATGGAAAAGAGGGACTCGTGGTCTTCCTCACTGTCTAGAAACAGACTGTTAACTTTTTGGTTCTAAGCAGCATCTTGGAATTCATGGCGACAGGTGAAGCAGGGCTGCTGGCCTTCCTGAAATGTGGGGCGTGTTTGAGACACAAAGCTGCCTGCTGTACTGAGTGGGCAGTACTGACAGCACCTCCTGTGGATAAGCAGGCACCGTGCATTTTGAGAAGTAGAGTTCAGGAGCAGTCCATTGGTGTGTAACCATGCTACTCCCAGTACTGTTCCAGTGATAGGTCTGTTGATGCCGTGCTTACTTTACAGAAGATCCTGCCTTCTATTCCATTTTGAATTCTGTCCATGTGAGGGTTGCACAAAGGTCCAAGCTTTCAAATCTGAATTTGCTCTCTGTGGTTCTGACATTCAGATTTATTGATGTTTGATTTTTTTTCAACCTGACAAAACCTCACTTTTATTTTCTAATTCATATTCACTCTTTCTCCACAGCAAAGTCTGCCAATCATGGCAAACACATGAATGATTCTGTGGAGGCTAAACCAAGATTGCTGAACTCATTTTCATGCATGGCTAAACACAGAATTGAACTTCATGCTCTAGAAGTGAAAGGTTAGTGATTTTAGATAATTTAAAAACGATTGTATAGGAGTTGATACAGCTACTGTCAGTCTACCCTAATCCTGTTGTTTGTTGACTCGGCCCTTGCAGAGGCACTGCTTTCTGTCGGTGATTAAGGGGAGACATTGCTTTCAGTGATGCTGATTCAGCAGAGCTAAGAATCCGTAAATTAGCAATGACTGTAAAGTAATTTTAAATATTGGTAGAGTACCTAACTTGTGTCATTACTGTGTCTTGGAGATGAAATTCCAATTAAGTTACTGTAGCAGGCAATGTGGCAGAGATGACAGTCCTCTTTCTGAGTCACAAGACAGAAAAATGGGGAAACTGTGTATGCAGTTTTTGGCTTCTCAGTGCTATGAAGTAGTGTCAAAGAACCATGTACAAATAAATAAGTGTATAGAGCCAATATCCATTCTAATGGACTGCTCATTTAGTAACAAAGTGATGTGGACAGCTGAAGAATAGTTAACTCTGCCAATTCAGTATCTTTGCTGTTTATGGTCAGATGGTGTTAAAGGGAGTAACTTCTGGGTATTCCAGTTTGAGATGATATGCAACACAGAGCTTGTCTTAGTATCAAAGGATTACTATATAAAACTACATCTAATGTGTGACAGTACTGGAAGGGCTGACAAATATTACCCGCTGGGTACTGGACACTTCAGCTCTTTCTTCTCTATGGAAGTAAAGTTTGTGACCCTGCTTTAACTGATAATTAACAATAGCTGGTGGCAGTGAATTGAGACAAAAAAGCACTGAGCTTCTGGTGCCATGCTAGCTGAGGCAGCATGTTCCCTTTTCCAGAAAGACAATGTAGATTCAAAACAAACCCCCACTGAACCTGTAATGAAAAGGTATTACCTTCCTATATTCTATCATTTGCAGGTCTTGACAAGACAAATTGCTTGGCTAGTGAAGCCAGTAACTCCACCCCCAAAACTAAACTGTTGTCAGTGTACCAACTTAGTGATGATAAGATACCAATATGCAAGTTACTGTGGAAAAAATGGTGGAAACCCTAGACAATATAGACCAATATGCAAAATTATTGTGCTAACAGGTTGTCTCCTTGTGAGACGTGCAAAACGAAGACACTTTTTAAACTGAGTTCTGGATGACTAACACAGATTAATAGAAGAAATGGGAGTCATAAAAATGAAGTGGAAAAGGAATGACTGTACATCTCATAGGAGAAGAATTAGGAAAAAAATCTATACATATAGGTTTCAATTCTACACCATGGAAAAGTTAAAAATGCTGTTATTTATTTCCCATTTATGGGGTATTGTTTATGAACTGTGTACTTATGCAAAGATGGTGCTTTGGTATTCTTGGTCTGTAGTGCTGGATTTCTGTAGGATATGTACCACGTGAATCATGGGAACATCCCTAAGCTCAAAGCCCTGACAGCACAGGCTTTGTGTCTATATTGCCTTACTCAATCAGAATGCCTTCTTGAGCTATGAAATTCAAACCAAGGTTAAACTAACAAGTTAGTTATGTTAAAATATCTATTGCAGGAAAATTATGCTATGTTATATTGTTACAGTACAAATATTTGTTATATGCAGAGAAAAGAGCAACTGAAAATAAGGATGTAAACACCTCATCTGGGCACGTTTATTTCATAGAATCAACTATAATCATAATACTATGATTTGAAAGTAATGCCCCCAATAGTTTGCCAAGTTAGTGGTTCCTAGTAAATAAAGGAGATGCCAATACAGGTAGCAGAGTGAAATGAAGAATCACAGGTACTATCTTTTGTCACTTCACTGTTCTGTGCCTCCTCTCAGGCAGGACAATGTCACTGGAGAGAAGCTAAACCATTTACATCCTTGTTTACTGTGGAGGAAATCAGGGAAATTGTCCTTCCAGAGCCTGTTTGGGGCATTTGGGGATCTCAGCAGAGAATGTATCTGAAAATTGAAGTATCTGGAAGAGGTGATGATACAAAAGGCAGATGAATACAGATGAATCTCCAGAATCTGAAGGATTCACCCAAGAATTCTAGGAGAACTCAGGGATGACATATCTACTAATAGCAGCATGTAATCTGTCTCTTCAGTATTCCTCAGTGCATTAAGATCAGAAGATGTCAAATGTGATGTCACTCGTTAAGAAAAGCTCCAAGGGTATCTAGCAAACTAAAATTTTATATCTGTTCCAGGTGAATGAGTAGATATTGTAATAAGAGAGAGAATTAGTGTCTACCTGAATAAATATTATCTAATCAGTGAGAGTTAACAAAGCTCTCAGAGTTCTTTGAAGGGGTCAGTGATATGCAGATGAGGATCATCTGACTGATATAGTCAACTTGGATTTCCAAAAGACTTTTGACAGAACTTTTTATCAAAGTGTTTTAGGAAAACGAAGCAACACAAGAATGTCACTGGCCTAAGAAGGAAGGTGCTGGAATGGATGAGAATATGATGTAAAAGATGTGAGCAGAGGGTAGACCATCACTGGATGGAAGTAACTGGTCAGTTCTTGCACAGGAGGGAGATCACTACTGAAATTCCACATGGTGTCTATTTTGGGACCTGTGCTGTTCAATATATTCTTAAATGACCTAGAGAAGGGAAGTGATCAGTGAGGTGACAAAGCTTTGCTGATGATAGGAGGTTATGCAAGGTAGTAAGGACAAGGGAGATTGCATAGCTTGCAGAAAGATTGTATAAGATTGACTGTATAATAAAATTATGCGTGCAGTTCAGTGTAGGTAATTGTAAAGTGATACAATTGGGGAAGAATAATCCTATCTTCTCCTCTTGGATAATTTCTAAGCTGGCCCAAAGGTCTTCAGGAACAAGACCTTTGGGTTGTGGTAGACAGTTCCATGAAAATATCAGCATAGTAGTGAAGCGGAAAGACTCCACAATTCGTTAAAGTTGTAAAGTAGGTATGTAGTTTATTCAGCGCTGAGGCGCATGGGGAATAGCTCCACCAAAGACATGCGCGCCTTTTCGCAAAACCTATCCCTCTATTTATTCCCCAAAGTGTTGCATATGCATTAAGCTTCGTAATCTATTCATTCATATTAATTACCTAGCCCCACCCAGCCCCGCTTTGTATTATAATTAGCTAAAGAGTCCTTCTGCGCCTGCGTAGTGCTCCCTGGTGGTCGTCTGGTGGTCGACAGGATGAAGTAAATGAGTCTTCATCAGAGTTGAACTTCTCACCTCCTGGTCTCTTGGTCTCAGTCCAAAGAACCAGGATGCTGCCCAGCTTGTTTGGGGCCTGCTTGAGGCCCAAGCAGCCCTCCCTATCTCCGTGGCCTTGCAGGTGTTGCGTTCTCTCCTCTCGTTTGGGTTAGCAGTTCTTCCCCTTATCACAGCTTTGATCCTCTCATCCTGTCTTCGCAAGCACGGCAAACGTTAATCATATATTGTCCCAACAGCTATTTTGAATAGAGTTATTCTCTGAGCCCTTGTTAAATTTAAAACCCCCTGTCTCAGTAGCAGCTGAAGAAAAAAAAAAAAGTAAGGAATTATTAAAAGGCAAATAGAGAACAAAACAGAAAGGATCATTATGCTGCTATTCAAGTCCGTATGCTACTATAAAAATCCAAGGTTTACCCACTTGAACACTGCATGCAGTTCTGGTCCATTTATCGTGGACAAGACATACTAGAACTGGAAAGTATTCAGAGATTACAAGGATGATCGGTATGCTGTGACTTGCATTACAACATGCAAGGAACTCCATCCATTGAATAGCCAAGAATCTTCATTTGGGAAAAAACATGACATACGGGAAATGTAAGCAGAGGTCTGCAGAACTGAGAGGTCTGTCTCTTCTAATACAAGTATGAGGGATATTGAAAAGAAGTTAGTAAGAGCTTCATTCAGAACGAACCAGAGGAACTGGTTCTTCAGACAACCTGTGTGGACCTGTGGTCATACTCCTTAAATTACTTTCTGGATCAAGGAGTTTATAGAGATGCATTGAGAGACTGGACAAAACCTTGGAGGAGATGCTGTGGAGTCTACTAACGAGATAAATCACATAACCTAACTTGAAAAAGTTTGAAGGCTCGGAGGCGGTAAGTGCTTACCGTGTCTACTCCCATGGTTACTGTGGGAGATAGAGCTCTCTGCTAGATGGACTTGGGGTCTGAACCAATGCTAAAGTTCATATGTAACCTTCTCATTATACACCAAAGTAAAAATGAAATAAATTGTTAGCTGGTTAGATATATTTATAAGTTTCAAGCTCCCTAAATGCTTTCAAGCTCCATAATGTTACGAAAAGTTAGAACTGGAAAGAACCTTAAGAAGTCACCTAATCTATCATCCTGTTCCATGGCAAAATCAATCACGTTTGTGTCCTGACTGACAAATTTGTCTAACCTGTTCCTAAAGGTTTCAGTGATGGAGACTCAACAGCTTCCATATGTAATCCATTTAAAGTCACCCTGGACTTCTGATGAATGTTGTTTTTTTAGTAAGTTTAGTGACTCTGGAAATAGCCTGAACAGAAGCTTGGTTTTTAATGTAGCTAATAGTTACTGGGTTTTATATTTTGGTTAATATGACCAAGCATGAACAGGGATTATTTCTGTATATTTCTAGGGATTTTTATGTTATTTTAATGTCTTATCTCTAGCATTTTCTGGCTTCAGGTAAACTATCCCTGAGCAGTACTTTCTAGACCCAGCATGTTTGCCTTTGCTTCAGCAAAGCTATTTGAAAGGTGTGTCTACAGAAAAAGTGGGACAAAGAGATTTCTTTCAAAATATTACTGGGAAACAGGATATACTATTTTATTTTTTCCTATAAAATCTGATTTCTGGTTTTGCCTGTGATTTACTGAATTGTATGTGTTTGAGATGAAATGTTTGAGCTGTCTTAAGTGGTGCTACTCTGTTCACGTAACTTCCGCTTCTTGCAGATGAACACTAATTGTGTTCCTCGTTTTCCAGGTACCTGAGTTGAGAACAGGGTTCTGCCTAGCACAAATGCTAAACACCTACAGATTCAACTGAAGTTGATGTGGGCTGCTTTTACAAAACAGTGTACTTTAAGTTGCTTAAGTCTTTTTAAAAAATGAGCTCAAATGAGGCATTTTAGTGAAACCTTTTAAACTTAATTTCTTTGTTTCAGTTTCCAGTTTAGCATGAGTAAGAGCACTATCCTCTCGCAGTGAATTGTGAAAATCAGTTTGTTGGTACATGTGAAGCACTCGGGGGCAATAGTGGTGGCTGTTCTGAGGAAATGATTGTCTATGAGCAGAGTTTGAGTTATTAAATAGACATGAAGTGATATGCAGAACGAAAAGGAAAAATTGTATTAAATAGCTGCTCATGGGTGAGCAGTGACAACTCTATGACAGAGTCATAGAATCACAGATTGTTTTGAGTTGGAAGGGACCTTTAAAGATCATTGAGTTCCAACCCCCCTGCCATGGGCAGGGACGCCTCCCACTAGCGCAGGTTGCCCAAAGCCTCATCCAGCCTGGCCTTGAACACCTCCAGGGATGGGGCATCCACAGCTTCTCTGGGCAACCTGTGCTAGTGCCTCACCAGCCAATCCTACTGTCTATGTCTCCCACAAGGATGTGAAACAACACTGGTCCCAATACCAACTCTTGTGGAACACCACTCATCACTGGTCTCCACTGGGCCATTGAGCTGTTGACCACAAGTCTTTGAATGCAACCATCCAGCCAATTCCTTATCCACTGAGTGGTCCATCTGTCAAACCCATCTCTCTCCAATTTAGAGACAAGGATGTTGTGTGGGACAGTGTAAAATGCTTTGCACCAGTCCAGGTAGATCATAGAACCATAGAATCACTAAGGTTGGAAAGAGACCTCAGATGACATCAGTTGCTCTTCCCTTATCCACCAACACTGTAGTCCTGTCGTAGAAGGTCACCAAATGTGTCAGACACGATTTGCCCTTAGTGAAGCCATGTTGACCGTCACCAATCATCTTCTTGTTTTCCATGTGCCTTTGCATGGTTTCCAGGTGGATCTGCTCCATGATCTTGCTGGGCACAGAGGTGAGACTGAGTGGCCTGTAGTTTTCTGGGTCTTCCTTTTTTTTTTTTCTTTTTAAAAGTGGGGGTTGTGTTTCCCCTTTTTTGAATTAAGCAGACATCTGTGGAAAAATAATGTGTAAGGGTGCATTTGAAGACTTTGTCATACTATGGATTGCGCAAGGGAGCCAAATAAAGATTGCACAAGCGCTTTGATTTTCGTGGTTTTAAACCCATGGACTGCAAGACTGTAACCTCAGTGATGTACTTTTAATGTAGGTTTGTAAATGTATGTGATATACAACTATATTTGTAGATTGTAAACTGTAGCAGTTTCAGTGAAACAATGGCATTGTCAGCACTTTGGCACAGGCAGAAAAACACAGTATTTCTCTGTCTTGAAGACTGAATGTACATGTATCTTACAGAAAATCACCTGTGGAATATGACTTTCTGTTACCCTGTAATTTAGGAACTTAGAAAAAATATTCTTCTTTTAATATTATACTTGATTGGTTTAAAAATTAAACTGATGGGGTAGTCTAGTAAACCAGTTGGCTACTCAGTATAACAATGGCTGAAGAAATGAAGTTTCTTCATCTATGTTTCTAGTGTAAGCTGCAAGGAACCTCCAGAAGCATCTCTGGCATTTTTCCTACTGTCCTTTCTTCTCTCTCCCCCCCCTGCATCCCCCATTCCAACTCAGTTATTCTCTTGAGATCAGAGTGACAGATCAAAGGCTTAGATGAGGCTTCTGCCTGAGCAAAGATTTTCCTTTCCCTCTCCAAGCTCTCTGCTAGCTCTCTCCATGGATAATCTCCTACAGCTGTTAGCTCCAGAACCAGATTTTCGAAATAACAGACACACACTGTGATATATCAAGACTAATGATCTGAATTCTGCTTCCTAAACTAGGATGTATTTCAACAACATTAACCTGGCAGCAAGATGAGTGGGTAATGATGCCAATTCATGGCATTCACCTTTTTTTTGTCTGTTATCTGTTTTTCAAAGTTATATTCAGTGAACACACTGTGTGGTTGACTCTGGGTTCACCTTCCAGCAGATGCCCATGTCCCCATATCATCCATCGATTTAGACATAAACCATTTAATTATAGTAGGAGCTTTTGGGGAAGGTCTCTACCCAGGTGGCCACTCTGAAGGTTAATCTGTTTGTTGCCCAAGATGGTTTGAAACTTGCTGCCACAACAATTGCAGTTTCCAACCTGACTGGCAGCGCCAGGAACTGAAGTGTGGTTTCTAACAGAATGGGATTCATGTTTATCCTCATGGTGATATTTGTAGTGTTGCCCATCTACTGGATAACCCCCAGCTCAGCTGACAAAAGGGAAGTGGCTTCAGTTTATTGCTCTGCAAAGGCATATTTTCTATATTATTTATGGAACTCCTCCCACTAATATGACTAGCTAGATTATCTGTAAGTCTGTACTTGTTCTGAAACCACTATTGATTAAATGCTGAGATGAATTTTTTTTTTAGAAGCTGTCATTGGAACATGCTTAGGCTGCACTTGCTGTCAGCTTAACAGTCATGTTTGTGTCTTCCTCTAAATTCCTCTCCCAGCTGGGCTCTTTCATATCCTAGCATTAAAATAGATTCTTCCTAATTAGACAGATCTCTGTCATGATAATCATCTTGAGAACGTATGCTGTATTTTCATACTGCGTATCTTTTCACAGATCAGGCCTGTACTTCATAATTTTTCAAAATCGTAACTCGCTGAATAGATCCTTTACCAAGCAATCATCTCCTGTAACTAGTAATTAGTGTCCTGTCAGCTGATATTGGTAGGGCATTAGTGTTCAACTGCTGGCATCAGCAAGTTCATGTTACATCACTTAGAATTCTGATATATTTGAGCCTTTTGAAATTCCAGTTATGAAGATAGTTTTCTAAAGCTGATGTGCAGGAAAATTTAAAAAAAAAAAGGTATAGTAAATACACACATTTGTGCATGCAAATTAAATTACTGCATAAGAAGGTGAGTGTAAGTCCATGGTGATAAATTTCAGTGCACACATCTATCATAAGGGAGTCTGTGCTTGTGTCTGATTACAGAACAGAGTTGTTTGGTCAAGGTGTAAAGAACATCTGTTTTAATGACAATAATCAGTAGCAGAACAATGCTGAGATCTCTCTCTCTCTTGCATTGCCCAGGCAGTAATCTGAGAGGTTTTTCCCCATTTTTTATTTATTCAGACTCACTGGCTTAACAGAAGTGGTGTCCTTCACAAAAAAAAATAATTTAAATAGTTGCCTAAATAGCTCATTTTGGCCTTTATTTTTCAGAAGCTGGTAAATGTCCTTGAAAGTGATGCAAAAATGATCTGTGAAATCTTATCTCTGTTATGCTATTTTACAATTGCCATTGAACACCTGGCTTTAAAAGAAAACTCTCTTGTCAGATGAAAACTTTTAGTTAGCTCTTAGGTGCTGGATAACAGCTGTAAAATAACATAGCATGATTGACACCTTTTAATGAAATGCTGATTCTATTGATTGTTTTTACGTACAGGGGATGGTGCTTTATCTTATAAAAAGCTGTATTATAGAATAATACAAGTATTGCCACATTGCTGTTAAAATTAGTAGGGAAATGGATAAATATTTGCTCAGTTTTGTTTTAACTTTAGCCAATTAAAATGTTTTGATCAGAATCAGCTGTTTTTAGAATCTATTAATTATTTTTTTTTCACAAAACTGGTGACTGATCTGTTAGCAAAGCTTTAAGACTAAGCACTGGTTACTACAAAACTTTGTTGCTCAAATTATCACCCCTGGGCTGTGCAGCCTGGCAGGACTGAAGTTTGTAGCTGAGAGAGAAAAAGATCCTAAATTTTTAATAGGCTAGAATTTAATTCTACAACAATCCAGCATGCAGTTAAAAAAAAAAAAAGACAGCTTCTGTAAAATGAACCAAAAAAGCCATCTGTAAAAAACCAAAACAAAACCCCCAAA
>WKFP01014554.1:0-41146 GCA_011057875.1 Pterocles orientalis | reverse complement strand
ATGAATAATAAAAGGCGGTGCGGGGGGGGGAGAGCCAGGCCCCGCGCTCCGTCTGAGCTTTATTTATAGCAGGTCGCGGCCGCCGGTCGTTCCTGGGGGGTGCCATCACCGGCGGCGGCTCCGCGTGGCTCGTCTCGGCCGGCGGGGGAACCGCGCGTGTGTCCTGGCGTGTCCCTCCCCCCCCTCCGCGGGCCTGGGGTGCCCGGGGGCGGGCGTGGGGCAGCTGGGGCTCCGCCGTCTGCCGGGCGCACAATGGGCGGTGGGAAGCGGCGGGGAGGAGGGACGGAGGAGGGAGAGGAGGTGCGATGGCAGCGTGTGGTTTACAAGCCTCGCACGTCCCTCCCTCCATCCCTCCCCTGCTGCGAGGGGGGGGAGCGGCGGTGCGGGAGGGTCCGGCAGGGCGGCAGCTGCCGCTGGCCCCCCTCCTTCGGGCTGGGGGGCGGGGGGTGTCTCCGTGACAAAGCGGCAGGGAGGTGGCTGTCCCGGCGGCAGCTCGTCTTCCCCTTGCCCCTCACCCCCCCCTCCCCCCCGCATGCGAAGGCAGGGAGAGATTTGTTTATCTTGGGCCGCGCCGATCCTGTCCTCCCCTGGCCGCGGTGACGGCTCCAGCCCCCCTGCCCCTCATTTGTCCTGCCGGGGGCTTTGTCCGCCCCGCTTCGCCCCTGGGAGGGAGGTGGTCGCTTCGCCGCGGGCTAACAAAAGCGCAGCCCCCCGCGCAGGAGCGGAGTGCGGCACCCCCTCCCTGCCTCCTCCCGGGCGGGGAGAGCACCCGGCAGCCGGGCATGGCTCCCGGCTGGGCGAGTGGGGGAGCGGGCAGCCTCCCTGGGCGGCGGAGGGGCGCGCAGGGGCCGCGCAGGAGGCGCGCAGGGAGCGAGAGGCAGCGGGAGCCGCACAAAGCGGTGGGGAGGGAGGGCACGGGGGGGTTGGTTCGCAAACAGGAAGCGGCAAAAGCTCACTGACATGTTGTTGCTTTCCTGGTGTTAGCAGCAAGGAACAACCATGTTTCGGTTCCTTCTCGCACCTTTCCGCAGGACTGAGGGGTTTAAACGCGCGATGGGGTGTTCCCCACGCCACAGGGCTTTGCTTTGGCTGGCATCTGCTCCTGGTGCGGTAACCGAGTCTCTGATCAAACTCCTTCAGCAGCGGCTATCTTTCATCAGCTAAATCATCCTCAACTCCGTTTTCACATCCCATGTCAGTTTCACAAGATACAGGAAAAAGGGGCTGGGAGCTCGGGAGACCTCAGAATTACTTTGCTACAGGGAAGCATTGTGGTATATACTGTGTACACATCCAGCTCCGGAACAGCTCCTGTGCTTCTAGGCCCTTGCTAGTGGGGGCTGTCCCTTCCCCTTCTCCCCAAAGTATTAAACGCCAGTATTTTAATCAGGTAGCTCGTTTGTTGGCCTTCCGTTGAAGATATGGGAGAGATACAGAAAGCCATGCTGTAATGTGAAAGTTGTGGAGTCAAAGTAACAAACAGGAGGAAATGAAATTACAGCTCTCTCTTAAGTAATTTGTGTCGACACTTGAAGAGTTAAGAGTAGCCTAGTTGAAGGATAGTTTGCTACGAACTTCTTGGTAACTGAATTTTTGTGCTACAGTCTTCATACTGTTTAAATGCACTTGATGTGCACTATGCTCCTCATCTTAAAAAAATAAATGCTAATCCTTTATTAAAAGTGACCAATTTCCATCAGCCAGGTGTTTTTTTTAAGAACATGTACACAAATGTTGCAAAAAAAAATTATCTGCCTTGTTTCACTTGTAGAGTGTTAGTGATGATTTTTGTCTAATGCCTAGGAAGGTTAGGAAACATTCATGGGTATGTGGAAGTTATACTTAAAACTGAGAAATTGCTCCTTTTAAAGCAATTGAAAAGTATTTTCTTTGAGACATTCATACTTTTTATAGTACAAAAAAAAAGTTCTTCATTTCTGGCAGTCATAACAGTTTGGTAAGTTTCATGGTTTATGTACCTCATGATTTTTATTTACCAAAACAGTTCAACTTTATTTAAACATTTTCTTTTGTCATGAGGAAACAGTAAACTATATTTTGGGATTTTCTGCCTTTCTTTATTCTCTGATAAACTCTAGCTGAGAGGTTTACAGTGGGCTGCTTTACTTTTCACACAAAATCATTATTAAATTCTTCTCTCAGATTATTAAACTGCACAATTTAGAAGTGAAGCAGTCAGTTAGGATTAAATGGTAATACAATGAGGATAGCAAGAAATACTCTTTCTATTTTTTTTAATCAAGGCAAATCAAAGGAAGGTATTTTCACTCTGTGTGTGTGTGTTCCTCTCCAAATGGAGAGATGCTGAGAGGGAGGGGAGAGCCGTGCTGGATCAGGGCAGCAGTCACCCAACAAACCCTCCCAGAGGGTGGTGCTGGCACATGTGCTGAGTTGCCCTTCAGCAAGCTGGGTAAAAAACATCTTTAGAAGGTTATTATAATTTAAAGACATGCACTCTGGTTTTCTTCATTTGGTGAAGACTCTTTAGTCTGTACAAACTCTCCAGTCTGTACAGTGCCCAGTGTCGCCACCCCCACAGTTTACCCCCTTACTCCCTGAGTTCATGAAAGGGATTGTGCAGTTTCCACCGTTTAGGACTCTATGTCAACTGACAAGCAGTTATCAATGGGAGCCTTTTTACAAAAAGGGGTGTAGGAGTGTAGGCTTGGCCATATTTCATGAATTGCTGATCTGCTCTGAATTTGTGTCTTGTTATAGACCAAGTTTTCCCTGAATTTCGAAATATCTGGATTTATAACTATTTAAGCTTCTACTTAAGGAGAACAGTGGGTTTCAGAACTAGTTTGCCCCCATACAGGCATTGATTGGGATGTGCATAAAATTTTAAATTGTTTATAAATGTCTGGGTGGACCTTTTGTTTTTTTTCCCTCTCCCAATTCATTCTGGCAAAAGCCAAAGCTGTTTTCTTGTGCCTTCGAGTTGGACTATTAGAATGCTGTACCAGTGTGGTTTTCAAAGGAAGGATTGGGAAAATTTGCAGCCCATCCAAAACTCTGCTGCTCATCTTTGGACTGGTTCCAGGAAATATCAACATATTATTTCAGTTCTTTGGTTCTTTGTGAGCTAATCTGCCTTCTTGTTTCCTCTCTTAAATGCAAGAGTCTCTGGCTCTGCATCCTTGTTATTGTGTGTGGTTCAGAGATATCGTGTCTGTGTGTGTACATGTACACAGATTGTATATAAAATAATAAATAATGTATATTTAGTATATAATAAATAGCGAGTATATAATAAATAGACAAATATATAATAAATATTGCAAGTTATATCACCGCTGTTTCTTATCCTTGACACTGCTCTTCTTATTGTCTATTTTTTGTCATTTTTTTTTTGTCCAATGAAACATTACATCTGTAATTACCACATTGACCTTCTAGTGCACATTTATTTGCATCTGAGCTCTACTGTGAAGTATAAAGGGGCTGAAGCGACTTTTTCAAATTTTAAAAGTGCTGCAAGTCTTTTCTTGTTTAACATCATTATGGGTTTGGTAGCTGCTGTCATACTGACCGTTTCTAACCCTAAAGCCAATCCTTAGGAAATTGAGTTTTAAACGCCATAAACATAAAATGTTATTTAGATCACAGAAATTAGTGACGGAAGTCAAATGACCTATTAGATCATCTTTTCTGTTCCCCTGCCAAAGCGTACTATGCCAATTCAGAATTAGTTTAAAGTTAGAGAAAACACAGCTGGCAAATACGGTATTTTCCAGTGCTGCTTTTTATCCATTCTGGGCTAACGCGCTGCCTCATGGAAGCTAATGGTCACATTGCCCTTCTACCTGAGGGAAGCGAGATGGGCAGGACGATCCTTTCAGCTGGCTTTGTATGGGGACAGAATGACATGTTCAAAATTATAGAAACCTGTTATATTGCTTCCTTGTTGACAGATATTCCACCACAGAAAAGTAGTTTCCCACTCCCCCCACCTCCCCATCTCTCCTTTTTGTTGAAAAAGGTATCCTTAGTGAAAAGTGTAACTTCTTAATTATTGTCTTAGTGATGTATGGATAATTTCATTAATGAAATGGAGTGCTGAAGAATGCAGTCAGTCTTCTGAGTAGTTTTTAAAAGCTTATACCTGCTGTATTTAATGTGTACTTATGTGTATGTTCATAAACCTGCGCACATTTCTTGTGTTCTTTCTCATGTAATATTGCCATTTAACTTACTTTATGGGTGCTCAGGAGTTTGTCTGTTACACTATAGGAAATGTCTATTTCTCTAGCATTGCAAAGACGAAAAAGAAAGATGATTTTTCAGGTGTTTCTGTTTATTTTCCACAAGAGGTCAAATACTGCAGCCCTTGCTCTTGCCTGGTGACTAAGTAGGATTAAGCATCTCTTCAGTTAATAAGCTATGTCTGATCTTGCTCACACTGGGGTAAAGTCAGTAGTAAATGCAAAGCTGGGATGATACCAGAATTAAATCCCAGGCCAGCAATGCTCCTCTTTCGCGTGCAATCATAGACGGAGTCATCCTGTAACCCTTTTCATTTTGCTCTCCCTATAAGGGTGGACCTCTGTGTCTTTCTTATTCCACCACCACTCCCATTTTTCTTCTCCTTTGCATACGAGCTCACACTTGATGATGCTCCTGTGTGGTTAGCTTCCTTTAGGACAAGGAGTTTTTGTGTTGACCTTCTTTTGCACCCAGTCAGCACAATAGGTTTCAGCTTTGCAAACTGAAAGGAGTAGATAGACTCTTCACTTTAAGCACTACTAGCCTCTGATGACGTTGATATGCTCTGATAGAAAGTGTGTCCCTTTAAAAAACAGTGGGTTGGGTTAGGATGAGCCATAGCTGGAGCAGAGTTGTATTTCGACATACATACGGTAGCCAGTCATAGTGAAAACTAAGCTTCCACTTGACCAAATAGCATGTTAAAAGTCGTGTAGTGAAGTCCCAGGCATTGTCAAGTACAGGAAGAACAACTTTGGCTGGAACACATCCAAAACTCATTCTGTTAAACACAAAGCCAAAAATGTTAACACATGATTGTGTTAGGACAATTGGTTGTATTTAGGTTAAACTAAATTTACAGTAACTTGACATACAGCTTAAGGCTTCACAAGTGGCTTAAGCTGGTGTAAACCTGAGCTGCCACCACCAAGGAAGTCTCATCTTTCATGCTGCTGTCAGTAGCCATATTTCCTTGCTTGCCTCCCTTTGCTCATGCTAGCCCTTGCTAGTATCAGTGGGGTCACTGAGCAGGCAGGGAGGACAGTCACATTTCTTCCTTTGCTTCTGGGTTAGTTTTCAGCTGGATCAGGTCCATGATTTGTTTGACTGTCCCTCCTGTGGGCAGTGTAGTCTTACAACACCTTATCCTCTTGTGAAACTTCACCCTTATCCCAGGATAAACACCTGAGACATATCAACCTGGTAGCGAGGATTTTACCTGAACTGAGTAACACCGGGTCTTAGTGCCCATGATTCTGCTCCTGAATACAGACACTGAAGCAGGAAAGACTGTAAGTAGCAAAGGAGTCCGAGTTCATTTTTACTGAAACACTTGCATGTCTGTGACATTTGGTTGCATATTACTCCAAGATGTATAATTAATGTGAGAGATGTGCTTGGATTAGCAGAGGTTTAAGGACAGGTCTGCTAGCTAGGACCTGCTGACTGGAATCCTTCAAGTGCATTGTTTTGTGAATTAAAAGGTGAGATGCAACCTCGGAGTGAAGTTATGAGCCTGTAATGTTTTCCAGTCTCACAGGCTGGGATCTCACAGGCTGTTTAGATAAGCAACATACTTGCATGTTCTGTGGGAATTTGGGAGTTTTAGTGATTTGGAGTATTTATTTTCCTGGTTTGTCCAAGATGGTGAATCACTAAATCATATAACTTTGATATGAGTTATATATCATATAACTTCCCCCTCACATGCTTTGGTTTCACAGTGTTTGTGGCTCAAAAGTCATCGTAGTCTGGTTCTGTTTGCTTTTTGAATGCTTGAAGCCCAGTTTTGTAGGCATTAGGAGAAAATGTCTTTTAAAACTTGCAGCTGCTGAAATTTTGTGCTTATGGGAAGGGGTTGAGCTGTCTTCTTTCAAGACTTCCCTCTTTCATATTAATTTTGTTTGCCATCACACAGTTAAAATTGTTAAGGAGATAATACTTTAATGTTTAGTTGACCTAAGAGAAGAGTGTCTGTGTGCCCATAGGCACTTTGTGGTTTTGGTGTGTTTCTGTAACTGCTGAGGCTGATGCTCCAGTGCTGGTGGTGGCAGAGATGATCAATGGCTGTTTGCTTGCTGTCAGTTCTGCACAACCGCAGCATACATGGAGGAGGAAAGAGGTTTGAGTTTATGACTCTCAGAATAACTAAGCTACTAAACAGACAAACAGCTCAAGGATTTTCTTCCCCATATTTGTTTTTTATCAAGGCCACTTTCTGTAAAGTTTTCATATAGGGCTCTATAGTGTTGTATAAGGCTCTCAGCAACTGGAGAGTGGTGAAGTTGCTTGATTTAAGGTGGCTGCTGGGCTGTGCCTCTTCCTCTTCTAGAACCCTTCTTCACACTTCAGGTTTCTCCCTGCGTTAACTATGTGCCATACCGGAGCATTTCAGGTTTAATGAAACAGTTCCACTGCATCCTCCTCTGGTGTTCAGATTCAGGCAAACAGCTGTGAAGTTCTGCAGTGAAGCTGTAGCCTTTCTGCATCGTCTGTATGCTGGTGGTGAAAATCTCAGGCCTGCTCAGGAAGTCCTTGGATATTGTGTGTCTAGGTAAGGACCAGAGAATTGGTCCTTACCCTTACTCTGGCCCTGGGAACTATCACAACAAGAAGCCATGTATGTGTGTTTATATAAACCAGTACACGTACATAGACTCTGGCTTTTAAACTGCATGGAAAGACAAAGTGAAAGGATTTATGATGCAAGGACTTACGATCAGTGGTCAAGTTTTGATGGTGAAAGGGGATATACTGGTCCGATAAGTTTGAGAACCACTGATACGTGCCCGTTTTCTGTATTTCCAGCCTCTTTCTCTTTCCTTTAGCTCATATGTATCCCAGCGTGATGTTTTGGCACTTCTTTGCTGTTTTTAATCTAAAGGAGGAAGGGAGGTGTTTATAGCAGAGGAGATGCAGGAAGAGTTCTGGAAACTATTGGAGTTTTTAAATAGTTTAAGATATTTCCTTATATTAAGGAGGATAGACCAGCACATAGCCAAAAGAGAAATCATAGTGTTTCCTACCACTTCTGTTTATGCAGAATATTGTGGTTACAGACCCTCTAGGATTTGAGAAAATGAGTTTAAAATATGACTGCCTTAGCTGGCAGTGGTTGTCTTTAGACTGCTAAAAACATTGTTACATTTCAGCTGTGATTTTTTTGCTGCTGTTCATTTTTGTCTCTGAAGCTGATGGCTGTTGTTCTGATTTCTCTGGATTACATTCCAGTGCATAACTGAGCCAGCATAAGGAAAACTGCTACTGACATTAAATAACCAATTTTTAATGAAGTTTTTGGCAAGCAGTATCTCTATTCTTTACACATCTTTTTAGTTCTCATTGAGGCAGGTGATGCAGCTTTTAAGACTTTAGCGGACTTGTACAGAAGACTGTAGACTTCTGTAACTGAAGGGTGTTTGAGCCCGTTGTCTGAGCTCCAAATTGGCGTTCTGGTATGTAATCTGCGACTGGATGTGAAGTAACGGTTCAAAATAATCACATAAGCACATAAATAAGCACATCTCTGGGCTGACCTTGCAGTCTTTGCATTCCAGTACAAGTGGAGATACCATGCTGAGGTTGCAGCATTATCTTTTTTCCTAATTTGATGACAAATATTTTGTGCCAACTAGTTTGTGGGCTGAAAGGTTATTTAAGGGCTGGATTGCTGCAGTTTTGGAAATTCACCTGAGAGAATTTGGCTTTACATTTTTTCACCCCAGAAGAGTTGACTGGGGCTTATTTCTTGTAACACATTTTAATATGTATTCTACATCATGGAACACAGCAAAAAAAAATCAATTTATTTTCTCTCTTCCATTTCATTTACAACAAAACAAAAAACTTCATATTCACCCTAGGCTTTACTGCCCTTCTCAGTAATGTTTTTGTTGTGGAAAATGCCAGCAAGTGGGTAGGGATAATGGAAATTTGTGAATGTAGAACAGCAAAACCAAAATTGATTTTGACTAGTGGTGTTAAAAGCCATAGCCATGGTAAAGTGTATGGCAGTCTAGCTACAGCCAGAGAGGGGTTCTTCTGGGAAGCTGGCATAAGTCAGCTTTCTTTATAGTTGCTATGGATATTTGAATACAAGAAACATGGGGTTTTTTGTTTGTGTTTTTTTTTAATTTTATTTTGTGTCAAAATACCAAATGTCTTGAGAAAGTGATTCCTCAGGAGTGGCAAACCTGTCTCTTACTCTCTTTTCACTGTAAAGTTTCATGCTACTTAAAGCCAGTGCTGAGAACATGTTATGTTTAATTATCTTTTAAGTAGTTTATCCAAATGAAATATCTGTGTTCTCATGGCACACTGGATACAGTACAAGAGCTTTATTATGCATGTCCTGAAAACATCATGGTCTCTGGAAAGCCTAGCTGCTTAACTTTTTCATGGTCTCTTCATGTGTTACTACTTCAGGGTGACTTAGATGAGGCAGGTGAGGCAAGTTAACTGTTTGCTGCCATTAAATGGGGTGGTCTCCTCCTCTTCCCTCTGTGCTGCAGTCCTGTACCTGTGTCCCTGCACAGTGAGCCAGCTGGTGGTGCTAAGCTAGCTGGAAAATTCCCTGTCTAGGGGAAAAACAGTGTTAGTTTTTTTGGTGGAAGCCTGGTAGTTTTGGTCCATTGCTGTCATTAGTTTGGGCGTGAAATACTTCAGCAGTTTATGGAGCACCAGACAGAGCTTATGGGAAACGTCTTTGGGAATATTGATATGGTTACTTGTAAAGATAAGGTGGTGATCCAAAGTGTAAAGAATGCTGGGGAGAATATCTTTTCACCTCAGTCTAGTCCAAAGAAGGCATTGTGCTGGCCACAGTATCGGGTAGGTGAGGGGAAAAAAAAAAACCCAAAACAAACAAAAGTGCTTGTGTTCTAATTTTCTTCTGAAAACTTACAAACTTTTTTTTTTTTGTGACTCTGATAAAACAAGGAGAAAAGTGATTTTGATTGACCTTTACAGTGTGGTAACTGCATTTTTTCAGGCTGCTTGGATGTGTTTACACTCATTTTAATTCCATGTGGAATAATAAACTAGGTAAAATAATTATGGAAGGCCCACATAAGAGGTGTCACCATTCATAACCTTCATATGCGACTTAAGGTAATGCTCAAGTGAGCTGCTGTGTCCGAGGTAAAGACACTTGCACATAGCTTTGTCTGCCTTCTGTCTGAGTCCACCTCTGGGCAGCATGATGATAATTTTTATTCAAGTAGTTCAGGAAAAAAATCACAGATGGAGCACTTATGCCAACTTTGCTTTGTAATATGAGAAGCAGTAAAGTTGATGTGAATTATAATTCTCTGAAAGGTTTTTTATTTAAATTGTGCTTTGAATGCTGATTAGTGTAGGTGATTTAATTGAATTTTTAATAAGTTAGTGACAGGAGGTTCAGTGAGGGGTTTTTTGTTTGTTTAGGGTTTTTGGTTTGTTTGTTTTTGCTACTTCCTCAGATATTTTATTTCAGAATTAGCTCACTTGTTGGGATCCAGCATTGGCAGTATTGGTATTTCCAACGCAGTGTGTTCCATACGTCAAGTTTCACAAGGTTATTTGGGAAGACTTTGTTCCTGGTTTCAAAATAATTTATTTTCCAAATCTGTGACTTACCTGTTGTGGATAGTGAACACATGGAGAACATATGTTGGAAGTCACATGAAGATTTTATCAGAACAGATTTGGACTGGCTAGCTTGCCCGTAAAGCTAATGGCAAGTGTCAATTGTGCTGGTCATCTCAACAGTAGAATATGTAACAAATTTTGACCAGAGTACTTCCTCATATTTTTTCCCCATTTTTAGAATTTTTTTGTTTTTTTAAGGTAAGAGAAGCTTTTTTGAGCTTTTCACGTACAAACTTAGACATGTGTGAATGTAGGAAGATAACTGAGGCCAGTAAGTGAAAGACAATGATTAAGTCATATACACAGAGCTCTGTAGAGGAATGTAGCATAAACAAAATCATAAAATATTTTATTTCAGAGATGCATTTTTTTACAAATATACAGCTCTTATGTGTTTTGAGATTCAATATTTAAGCTGAGAATCAAATGTCTTTCCTGTTGTTGGAAATGAAATGCCTACAGCTGTATAAAACTTCTATCAGCGCAATATCAAATATATTTTTTACTAGACAAGTTCTTTATACTATTAGTTTTATAATGCACATTGAAAGAATTTTTGCAATAATTCATTTTGGGTAGGATCTTTTTCTTGCTTTTCCCTTGCTTTAATTGGTTGGGGATTCTGTGGGGTTTTTTGTTGTTGTTCTTGGGCGTTTCTTATTTGGTGATTTGTTTTTGTTGGTTTCTGTTTGAAAAGGTAGAATGCCAAGTATAGTTGTCACTGCAGATGTCCTGGTGGAGGTGGATTAGTAGCCTGAGTGCAGATGAGAAAGTCAAATGTATGTATTATTGCAGTTTATCACAGAGTTTTTAACTATGTGGATACTGCCCTCAGAGATTGTGTGTTGCAGCAATTGCACTCGCATGTAGATTGTGATAAGGCTGCTTTCCATAAAGGCCATGTAGTATTTAAAAAAAATTTAAATCCTGTTTTCAGGTGTTCATATTTTCAGAGCTGTTTTTGCTTAGTTGGAAGTTTGGGGAGAAATTTGCCTGAAGTGGTTCACTTGTTTAATCTGAGAACTGGATTGGGAGAAATACACTGTTTTCCTTGCTCTTTCAGGAAGTTCTTGAAACCACTGCAATGAGAAACTGGCACATCTCAATTACACACTGTGGTCTGCCATTTGTGGTCCCTCTAGCAGCAGTGGAAACAGAGGGGAGGGTTATTAGCTACTTTATTACCTGGGGTTGGGGGGAGATATACTTTCAGTGTGTTAAGGATTTGCTTGCTAACGTGCTGAAGGTGTCTTCCACATCGACTACAGTGTGCCTCCTTGTAGCCCTGATAGACCACCTGGAAGGTTCCCATGCAGGGCCAGAGCATGTCAGAGCACGGTCCTGCCTTCACTAGCAGGAACCTGCGAGTTCTGTACCCCAGCTTCTCCTCCCAGCTTTCAAAGACTGCTATCCCGTTCATCCTAGGGGTGGTAGATAAGAAAGTTTGCCTTCTCTGTTCTGTCAAATCATTCCAGTTTGGAAGGAGAAACAAGAAGGCACTGTACTGGAAATGCAGAGACCTGAGGAAGTGGACTGGAGGGCAGGGAGAAAATGTGGGTCAGGAGATGGACCGACCCCAGACTGGGGTAGACAGAGGAGAGCGAGAAGGACAGAAATGTATCAGAGGGTGTTAGACTTGTTCAACCAGGCTGGAGAACTTTCCTTCCACCCATGTGCTGGCCACAGCTGGCCAAGGGGAGCACAGATGCTTGTCATTAACTCAGCTTTGGCTCGTTAAGTAGCTTGAGCTTGATGCTGGAGCTGTTAACAGGGCTGTACTCATGGTTGTCTGCAAATATTGGGCAAATCGGTTGTTTTGGGGATGGGTTTTCCTGCTTTTCCAGATCTTAAATCCGTTAAAGTTTTACAGTGTATTATGCTATCTGATTTTTCTGCACTGATGTTAAACTAGGTAGAGACTTTTTTGTTTTGCTCAGATTTGAGGATTTCTAAACGCTTTCCAGCAGCACAGATAATGAATATATGTGACAATTGTTCAGCAAATGTAAGCCTGCAGGCAGCAGGCTGGCTTTTCTTGGTTACCTGTTGCATATTCCTTGGAAGTCAGCAACAGATTGCAGCAGTTCACATGAAAACCATTGCCTAAGTGACCTCGTACACATTAGTAACAGACAGATGTGTGTGTTTTAAGTCTGTTATGTCCAAATCCTATTTACACATTTCTGAAGTTGGTTAAGTAAGTGGGGTGGGTTTTTCTCCTGATGGATTAGCTTTGCTTTGCTAAAACAAGCTACATGTCAATACTTTCTTTTTCCTCTTCTGTGTATACATTCACTGCTAACATAAACCAGTTTACAAACTTGATTGCTATAGCAGGTACAAGGCAAAGCATATTTCTCAAACCAGTGGATGAAGAAGAATGTGTTTAAGTATTTTAGGTACAGTGGGTTGGTGTCTGTCTATATTCCTGTTTTCTGATGGAGATAGAGAGAAATGCTGAGGAGTGCACCACAGGCCTTGTATTGCTGAACAGCTCTGAGAGATTTTCTTTCCCTTGGGTGGTAGTGTCTCCTGTTTTTGGAAGGGAGGGAATGAGCTTCTGTCCTTGAGGTCAAACTGCACCACCAAACAGCCATGATTTTCAGAAAGATTTACAAACTTGATAAGGCAATAAGACATAGTTATAACCATGTCTTGTTGGCTGAGCAATCCTGTCTGTGCCACGGTGTGTGGAGTGGGTTGTTGGCACTTCAGATCATTGGGGTGGTTGATTGAGTTGGATTCTGTTAAAAAAGGTGAGCTTAAAAATTAATACCATGTTTCATCAGACCTACTTGGACCTGCGCAACTTGGGCCATTCCTCAGACAAAGGAACCAAATTTTTCCATAAGAATGTCTTTAAAATGCTTTAGAGTGCTTTGTAATAGGATTTGCATAGTGCAAAAGTATGCCTTTTGCAGACTTAGAGAACGTTTGGGTTGTTGACAGGACTGAGTTTTATCTGCAGCATTTCATGTTTCAGTCATAATACTGAGATGGCAACATTCCTCAGCTAGTAAACATTCCCAATATTGACATTTTAGTGAGGGACCTTTTGTCACGGAGCTGTCCTGTGCCATCCGAGGTGAGTGGCAGAGGCAGTATGTGCCATCCGAGGTGGGTGGCAGAGGCAGTATGTGACTGACTGTATTTTCAGCACAAGGTTCCACCTGTCTGAGAAGTAGCTGCTCTCAGTTTAGATAACTTGACTTGCCTTCATCACAAGAAGTTTTTTGCCCTTGAGGTAAAGACAAAGAATGAGAACTTAGTGTTGCAACAGCATGGGAAAATCCATTGAGTTTCACACCTAGGATGTAGGATGTGCCAGACTCTGAGAGAGACCCTTTTTTCTTTCTCCTCGGACTGTAGAACCGAATGGAAGGTCTCCTGTATTTTGGTAATATTAAAGTAACAGTGTGCTTGTTTTCCTCTCTTGTAACCAACAGTTGTGTTTTTATGTATTGCTTCTGTTCTTGTTGTTCTGTAAATATCAATATAAATCTCTTATTCTTTGTTATGTTGTGAAGGGATTGTTTGTGTAATGAGGTACTGAAGGGGTCATTTAACTTCATTTAGTTCATCTTTGAGACACAACATGTAAGAAAAGAAACAAAGTAAAAGATATGCGTGGAGACAGAAGTGGAAGCTTTGTGGTAATATTTAGAACAAAGTTGGGGACATATCTTGGAAAGCTACTACTGACAGGCAGAGTCCAATACTTGCCTAAAGGACTACACTAATTCTTGTAATAAATTGAGTTTTGGCAAACTGCACAAAAAAAATACATGTTCATTGCTTATATTGGAGCCATTTATAAAGGTGATTTTATTAATAACTTTGTTTCTGACATGTGTCAACATTTCCTGTCTCTGTTCCCCAATACTCCCTATGTAAAGATTTTATTTCTAAATTCTAGTATTTAGAAACCTAGAGCTGTCGTTTCTCACATACAGGCTGCGCGCTCATGGGATCACGCAGTACTCTGTGAATGGCAGTTCAGAAAAGCGCTTTGTGTATGGCAAATTTCTGAAAGTTGTGTGTGTCTCTGCTGGGAAACCCCCACTCCCTCCCTGAAAGCTAAGGATCCACAACTTGTAAGCTATTGAAAACTAATACAGACATTAAAAGCCACATGGCAAATACAAGATATTATTACAAATTTAGGAGAGATTAGATTCAAATGATTGTTGAGGTGTATGGGCTGGGCTCTGACTGAAATAAAGAGGATAAAGGACATATGAGTGCAAACCAGACCACTTCTTTTACTGCCAGTGACAAGGACCTGTGTCTGGCCTTCAAGGGGACAGAATTTTCAGAATTCTCGGTGTTTGAGAGTGAATGTTATTTGTCTGGGTGGTGTGACTGACATAAAGCCCATAAATACTGTCTTTCTAGTTCCTCCCTGTGCATACATTTTGTGTATATCTGTTTGTTTATATGCAGTCTCTATATGATTAGTTTAATTCAGCATAGATGATGTCCACTGGTTCAGTTTTTATTAATAAAACATACTTTCTCAAGTGTTTTATAATAATAAATATGTCACATTGTTCTAAGGCTATCATTCTTTGTAGCAGAGGATGTTGCATTCATTTTTTAAGTATCGGGGAAGAGATGTACAGCTAGTCTTTACAGTTCAGTAGCCTCATGGCAAAATTGCTCATAAGACAGTGTAATTCATATAGAGAGAACCTTGCTGTGACTAATGGATTTATTTATGGTAAATGTGTGTTTTGACAACTGGGACCATACTTTTAATTTCCGTTTGTAAGGTGGAAGTTTGAAGAATTGGAGAGCTGTGACACTTTAAGAAAATTATGTGATTGGAAAAAGTCTTCATTTCCTCCAAAACCATTTTTCTGCAGAGGCCTTTCATCCTGGCACTGCTACGTTAGTTTAATTCCTCCAAAGGAAGTGGGGGGGGAACCTCGCAACACAACTCTCTCTCTGTTTCTGAAACACGGTTTTACTGGCTGCTTCAATTTGGTATCCCCTATTACTGGTGTATGGGTTTGTTCTCGTTATTTGCTCAATTGCAGATGGGAGATGAAGTTTCAGAACGAGGCTGTATTTAAACATTTGTTTAGTGTTGGCTTTATTCTTTCTGTCTGAAACTTCTGTGAGGTAGAATGTTGCTTCGTGAATACCGGGTTGTAATTGCCTCCTTGAGCAGAATGTGTGGAAAGGGAGAAGCGACAGTCTCCTTCCAGCGGTGGTATGTAAAGCTGTTTTCATTTGGTGTGATGTTAGGAGAAATATATTCTGACCCACACAGTAAGGAAGGCTGCAGGTTTTCTTCAAGACAACCGAAAAAATGTACGCCTTGAATTTTTGTAGAAAACGGCCAATGATTTGGAAGGGCTAATTCCGCACAGCCTGTCATGGAGTGGAGACCCTGATGGGCAAAAGTAGCAGGCTTTGTCGTTTGACTGTCTTGTCTCAAGGTGATACTGGCTCTATAGATATTTTTTGAGCAGTGACACCTGTCTGTGTTAGTGTTGTAGTTTCCTGAAACCGGGACAGTTAGTCTAGCAAATGAGGAAGCACCAGGAAGAAGGCATTAGTCTGCCCCTTTATGCTGCCAGCAGCACGAGGTAAGAAGGAATGAGCAGGCTGTGCTCTTGGCTTGTTATTTCCTGTCGGATCCATCCCAGCACCCCAGTTTGCTGGTCAAGCTGGAGAAGGATAATGTGGAGAGGCAGAATCTCACTGGTCCCCGATCAGCATGTGCTGAGCTCTAGCTGGATCCACTCACTTGTGTGATTTCAGGGTTTTGGTTTTTTTTCTGGAGGACAAATAAGAGCATCAAAAAAGCTGTTGTTTTCCGTATTTAATATTAAAAGGATTTGCTGATTCAATATGTTCATATGAGCAAATACATCAGGTACTTTAAAGAATTAACTGAAGCAATTATAAAAGCTGAAATTAAGTCTCTTAAAATACAAGTTAAGGGAAGTAAATAAGTCACTCTGGAATTAAATATCTTGCAAAGTATGAGATGTTATATTTCGATAAAATTTGAAGCCCATACTCACAATTTAAAAAAAAAAGGAAAAAAAAAATCCACGGATGGCTACTATGCGCTGGGGGAAAACCTTGATAAGAAGCCCTGAGCTCACACACCATCCTGGACATAAAACTAGCCAGCTGTCCAGGCTGCGGCAGGGCTGCGAGGAGGCAGGAGATGTGCGCTGTCTCTGTTACTCATTGTGGGATGTGCTGGTCAGCAGCGCCCAAGTGAGAGATGGGTTTTACATAAAATAAAGTAATTTTACTTTGAAGGAAGGTTTGTATGACCTCTTTTTGTTCTTTAGCTTGGATGTTTATTTAATCTTTACCCACTGCTGGAGATCAAGTCGGACAAGAGAAAGAGAGTACAAACTGAAAGCTGAAGGAAGTGGAGAATAGCTGAGAGGTCATCCTGGCTCCCCTCCAGCTTGCGGGAATCCCGTGAGTCTGTGGGAGCATGCACAGTTGTGTAACCACCTGCTCAGATGTCTGCTGGGCCGATCTGTTTCCCTTCAGCCTGGACTTCTTCCCGTAGTGCCCAGTTGTTGTGTAAGGGGAGTCTGGCCACAGCCCCGTGTGGTGCATGGGAGAGCTGCTGCTCTGTCCCGTGTGCAGCGTGCTGGGAGCGATGCTCCAAACCGCCCTGTGAGAGCCAGCTGGCACTCTGCTGGGAGGCAGCCTCCAACTTTACCTTCACACTAAGAGCATGGTGATTTTAATTCCAGTTACCTTGCTTTTGTGTGTTTCTATAGAGCCTTTCTAAGATGGTTGGTAATGCGCAACTTTTTAAACTTGAGGTTAACATTGGAAATTTCTGCTTTTTAAAGTAGTTATTTCATAAAATAATCCATGCATGTTGGTGACCATCCAACTCAGATCTGCTCCAGGTGTTAAAATGTAATTTATTAAATCAAAGGAATGGCCAAAGTACTAGTATTTCCTTCTGGGGCTAAAATTCAACTGTTCAGTTTTGTGGTAGGGGAGCAAATGCTTTAAAAAAGATACTCTACAAAGTGTGTGTCCCTTTCATATTCTGCTTGGCATATTCTGATTTTAGTTTTTCATTTAATAATTTTCTGTGGTGGTTTCTTTCAGTGTACTTTGTGCCATCTCACTCACTGTGCAGTGGGAGAAAGATTTGAAAAGAGCTTTAAAATAAACATAATCTTGTATTTCTACGTTTGTTTTGGACTGATATGTGACAAGGCTTGCAGATGTGCCATGTACTTTAGCCTTCGGTGACTTCTATCTGCCTGTATTACTGACCACTCTGCCGTGCGCTGTTCGCTTGGCTTCTGCCCCAGACAGTAGGCACGCAGAGGCAGCCAGTGAAGGATTCACTAAGACAGAAGAAAGAAGCACAAGGTGGATTATGCTGGTAATAGTAGCAATTACTCTGTGTCTTTTCCTGAAGAACTGCTTGCCATAGTTAGTAAAATAGATTAGACCAGGTAAAGGAAAAATCTGCCACCTTTTTTTCTGCAGACACGAGTGATCCTGTTCCTTGCAAGCTGAAGAAGGAAGGACCCAGGGAGACTAAAATTAAGCTGTAACTGCTGAGCACTAAGAATTGTCTGAAGGGTTTCTTTCACATTTCCAGTAGCATAGTCCCTGCCATCGTGAAGAAACGCTAATACCAGCAACACTACCCCTCACATGCGTGTTCTGTCTGGATTTTCATGTAACCCACCTACTTAGAAGGAATTAGAATAGTAAGGCAAGAAATTTTGAAACAAGATCTTGAGATTTAGAATGTCTTGTTCTAATGCTCCTTTTTTCTCAAGTCCATAAATCATTCTTCCTTCCCCAGTTTTTGAGGTTATGATGTTGTCCCTCTGGTTACTTGCAGTCTACATTCCTAAAGGATAATTCAGAACTGACCAGAAGAAAATGATGGATGAGGGGGTTTTGTTTCATATGTCAGCTGCAGTTACTCTATCATGAATTGTTTGTCATTGGGGTTCATTTCCATTTCTCTGCTCAGGCCCTTCTTTGGGAAGTGGTTTTGGTGTGGGGTTTGTGTTTTGCTTTGGTTTGTTTTGTTTTTAAACACACCCCACCCCCCATGAGGGTGGATGAAAATCACTAACCTGAAACACTTTTTTTGCCCACTTCTTAATAGTTCAGATTTGTCAACTCAATAAATTGAAAATTATTTTTTAAACTCAATTTAGATTTGAAAATAGGATAGCTTATGCCTAAACTTACTGTCACCTGTCAAAATGATCCAACCTTAAAAAAGCACCTGGGCACCATATTTATACTGGAGTTTTGAAGGAAATCAAACCAGCAAAAGTTATCATTTAGGAAAAAATCTGAAACAAGGGGGTCCTAAAGTTCTAACTAAGATAATAGGAGCCTTCTATGTGGATGTTGACATGGTGTCTTCACCTGCTTACTCAGTTCAGTTAGTTCATTTAAAGCTGAAAAGCTGATTGTTGGGAGAGCAGGAGGAGATTTCTGCTTCCCATAGGGCAAAAAGACAATATTTTGCTGTGCTTTAATAGATTTTCCTTTTGCATCTGAATGTGGCTTTGTAGCAATCACAGAATTTAAAAGAGAATAAATTGTCTTGCAAGAAATGTAGCCTTTGTACAAGAGTGGAGTCCTTCCACATATCAAGAAAAAGTATCAGATTTGATGTAAAGGATGTATGGAGTTGCTGAGTAACATGTTTTAGTTGTTACCAACCATTAAGTATTGACCCTTCTGTAGAAAAATAATTATAAAACCAAAAATGTCCCAAACCTGATTTATTCAGATCAGGGTTTCCTGCCTGATAATTTGAATCTTGATGAAAATCAGCAATTTAAATAACTTGGATTTGTATCAGCCATTCTGCCTTCAAACTAAGTGGGAACAGGATGGGCTTTAGACTCTCTGCCATTTAGCACTACACTTATTCCATCCTCCTGTGTTAAGTCATGTACACAGTTTGATACCTATCTGTGCTTCCTTTGTTGTGCTCATCACTTCAAACATTTCTTTTGTATTTTTTTTAACATGAGTCTTATATCAGAATAAGGAAGGGGTTGAGTAGTTTAACAGTACAATTTAGATGATAATGCAGCACAAATGTGTAATTTCCACAGATGTTCATGACCAGTAAATATTTTGTATCTTAATGAAAACTTGTTTATATACAGTTAATTTCTTGTGAGTTTTTACCATTTTCAGTTCTGTCCTTTACATTTTACTGGGCTAAAATTCAGTGAGACCATGAGGAGGTTGGGTTTGTTTGTTTGTTTGTTGTAACTAAGGACATGAAGCTGGCTCTCCCTGTCCCTTTTGCTTGAAATTGTAGGAGAAAATGGTACTTTTTCCCCTCCAGCTTCCAGATCAGATGGGCTTTTTCCCTGCTGGGATGCCAGGTGGTGAAGGTGTGCATAGTGGTCTTTAGAGCAAACAGACCTGATGAACGCACTGCTCTGCTAACTAGGGGAAATTGATTACTTTTATTTACTTAAGTTTTATGAGATATCACAATGAGAAATTTTCTTACTTGCCAACTGCAATTTCAGAATTGTTTGTTATTTTAAGTGTCAAAAACAATAAAGGCAGACAAAATGTTTAAGTAAAACACAGAAGTTTTTGTAGAAATTGAATTGTAAGCTGGTGGGTCTACAGTTTTAATTGGTGTTAGAAATGCACAGTTACTTTGGTGGAGGATTCTGAAAAATACTTTTTTTTTCTCTGTTGAATTACTAGTGTGCAGACATTGTGACAAAAGAAATAATTGTGTTTGAATTCAAGAATAATGCCCCAGATTTCATTCCACATTGTTTAGTTTAGAGTTTATTAGCGCATGGGTTTGAGGGTTATGGAATGCTGGTATCTTCTCTAGAGTCTTGGTTTCAGTGCCTAGACTGTTAGACAGATAGTTTTCATGTTCCTAAAGAGGGGACAAAAGTAACCAAGAAAGCATAAAGTACTAGTAGAGAGGAGTTGAAGTTTGCAAGTTACATTGTCCAGCTGCTATTCAGTATCTGTTAGCCTGTGTTGTAGAAATGCATCTTTCTATCTAGTCTCCTCATCATTGTTATTTAGTTTGCTAGAATACAATAAAATCAGTACAGACTGAGACGCATTTCCATCACCAGTGAGTTTCAAGTCTGGATTTGCTGGAGACCCGGTTCCGATAGCTGTTTATCCTTAGAAGGATATGGGTGGGAAATATGAGGGCACTTGATAATAAAATTCCTTGAGGAAATAGACATATGTGGGGATTAAAAGAAAAAAATCGTGTGGCAGATGTGTTACTTTTCTGATTGTATAGATCTTGCTGCATTAGAAAGCAAAGGGGAAGTTACGAGGTTTTGAGCTTTGCCAGTAGTTTCTGGAACCAGGACTCTGTGACTGTGTTTGGGAAGTACATTGCATGCCTGGGCTGCAACACTGATCAGAGTGAATAAGGAGCATGGTTCATTGTGGATTTGATGAATAAGTGTGCTTTATCACAGTGCATGGAGATGCACAGAGGCAAAGCAAGAAACAAAATTTGGGGTGGTGTTTATTAGAAGTGACTGAAATGAAGAGTTAGTTTAAAGATTATGTAATAAAATATAGCGTGACATGTAGTTTTGCCAAAAATGCTACTGTAAGTCTGTGTTTACCCAATGAAGATATAGTGGATAGTGTTGCCAATTCAGCACTCCAGAGAGATCCTCTAACAAATGTAGTAAAGGCTACTTTAAGAAGAAAAAGGCAACTTTTGTATCTTGGGAGTAATTTAAGTGCAGTTTGCCAGCTGTAACCTGGTGGACCATGTTGGAAAGTGCTTAGCTGGAGATTGCTCAAATATGGTAATTTTTAATTTGTAGATATGTATGTAAGAGAGAACACTTTTCTCTTTTGCTCTTTGGTATTAGATATTGAGTACAGAGCAATAAAATATATTTGCATACAGTTTTTTCCCCCAGATTCTGTGATTAGGAAAACATTAGCAAATTTCAGCTGCAATCAACCTTTCTTTTCTGACCATGGAAAAAGATCAAATTCTGATAGACTAAACATAGAATTTCTAAAATTGGACTGTGGGAAAAATGGGAAAATGGTGACATGTAACAGATTAATGTAGAAATATTTATATGGCTTGGTCTCCTTTTCCTAGTTACATTTGTGTTAGAATGTAGATAGATATGTCCAGGGCATTTCTTTGCAGACTCATGGCACAAAACTTTGGTATATGATGAAGTCTTGAAAAATGAGTCATCATTACTTATTTTGTAGGAATAAAAATTGATATGTAATGGAGCAGCACGAGAGTAGAAATGGCCTGCCATGCATCACAGTTGTTAATAAATACCTGTAGAGTTTATTTCGCTATTTAATGATATCTGGAATGCTTGACCCAAATCTGTCTGATGTTCACAGTTGGTTCAAAGATCTTCCTTTTTTGTGAAATTCAGACCAGATTCCACGCCCCCACCCTGCCCCTTGGTTGCTGTAACTGAGAAGCACTACTGGAAAAAGCCCCATCCCTGCTCCCCACCCCTTGGTGAGAAATTATTGCAGTATTTGCTAGAAAACTTTTTTTTTTCTGGAGTTTGAAATTTCAGCAAAACGAGACAACATTTTCTTTAGATACTGGTAAGCACAGTAACTCCCAGGATCCAGCCAGGGCCTGGAGCAGGCTGTACAGAGAGCTACAGTGCATTCTACATGGAGATTAGATTCGGTGCTCTCGCACCTGTAGGCGGGTTTAGGGTTTAATATAATGAATGTTAATGAGAAATATGAAAATTCACTAAGAGGGCAATCTGTTATGAGAAGAGAAGAAAGTGGTAATGGCTCCAATGTCAGTAGTGTCTAGCTGTTCATTAAGCCAGGGTGGAAAGAGAAATTAAACAGATTTATTTATGAAAATTTATGGTCATAGCTTTACAAATTGTGGCTCACTAAGTAAGAATAAAAATACAGTGTCTATTTCTAGATGAGCTTGGAGTATTAATGAGTCATAGAGAGGGTTTTGTTGGTTTCTCCACAGTTACAGCATGTTGCCTAAGACTTCGCCTTCCATAAAACCTGGCCTTTTCAGGGAGGTGCTGTGGCAGCCTGTAATTTAATACCTCTCATTACTCATTAGCAGGGACATCCAGGTTCACATTGTAGGTGTTTCCCTTTAGTCAGGCTTCACTTCAGAAGACATAGTTGGTTGTGATTTGTGGTTTTCTTTACAACTAGTATTAGTTTACTTGTTGACATACAGGAATGGTCACTGCTGAGAATTTTTGATCATGACATAGTTTCTGTTTTCATTTGGCAAGGTTGTTAACTGTTGTACCTTGGCAAAGTAAATGTTTTTATTAATCTTTCTCTGCTGCCTATGTTCTTTAGAATTAGTCTGATGTCTGCTGTAGGGTGATAGGGCAGGAATGCTGTGGCTTGCCTTTCAGGAAGGTGAGGATCTGTTAGGGGATTTCTTGTGTTTGTTTCTGAGAAAAGACTGAATGCTGAAGTTATGTGGGTTGGATCCTCACCAGACTCTGTACAAGTACTAGATTTCCAAAACAGTAGTTTAGTGAGTAGACTTTTTTCTCTTATTGTTAGCAAAACCATCCTCCTTACACATTTGAGAAAGAAGCAGTGAAAGGGGATTTCACTTCTGTAAATATGTCTGTACTAGTCAACTGCAAATGAAGCTGTATTACAGCAATTCTCATTGAAGTAGCTAAGTTTCCTGGTTCCAGAAGGTCAGCACTGTGAAAAGCACATGCTTGTTGTGAAATAAACTAGGAAAGTACTGGTGGGATTAGTCACAGGTGCTGTAAAGCTTCTGTTCTACATACTGCATCCAACTGGCAAGCCCACACCACCCTTGGACTAAAGGTGAGATTTTTTTGAAACACGCAGGAACTTTCAGCGTAAGACTTTAAACTTACTGTCTTTTTTTTTTTTTTTTTTTTTTTTTTTTTTTTTTTTTTTTCTAACAATCACTCTTAGGTAACAGAAGTTAGGCTTGTCTTTGGGTTGATGTAAAGCCTACCAGACAAGTGTTGGTATGAGCACAGGATCCTGCATTTGTATGAAAATAAATCTGAATAAATTAAGCCTGAGAAGATAAATAAATACCAGAACAAAAATGCAGTTAGTTACTTTTGTTAAAGTATGTGCAGCAACAATGAAGGTGGAGATGCCCAATTGACATGTCCAGTTGAACATGAATGTCCTATTAAACATCTGACTTACTGTATGTGAACATGGAGGCTCATTAGTATAGAAGCGGTCACTGTATGCAAGTACTAAATGTGCAGATACATCCATGTCTGTCTGAAAACAACACCTCGTTTGGCAAAGCAGCTTTTGAGTACTGGATTTCTCCTCTTCAGCATGCTGCCAGCCACAGCACTGGCCTGCAGCTTCAGTTGCTTTGAACTGCCTGCTGAAAATGCCCATGCTTATGGAGAAGATGCATGATAGATGTGGAAGCATGTGATGCATAGGTACGTAGGTCTCTTTGGTCACTGTTTGTGCTGTTTCTCTGATGCTTCTCTTCACTCTTGAGTGTGATTCACATTTCAGTTTTTTCTCCTGCCTGCTGTGCTCATCACATTTTAGATACCAGTAGTCTTTTTAATATATAAATAGCTATAAATATAAATAAATATGATATATAAATATACATAAATCCAGATAGATGAGACCTTATCTAAGATTTTCTGACCCATGTCACTTTTGGTGGTATGATTTTCCTCTTCTGAAGGCTAAAGACTCATTGGGTCATAGTGGTTTCCACATAGGTTTGAAGTCTTTGATGGCTCTTAGCCACGGGATTAGGAACATTAACAGACCAAATGCCTCAGAGCAGGACGAGAGGAGCAGAACAGCAGAGTGCTGATATCGGGAGTTTGTTTTTCTGCCCTCGTGTTTTTGCACTGGGTTTCTGTAGTCTGACTTGCTTCCCCATCTGGTCCTTTCCCGCTGGCTTGTTGCCAGTAAGCAGTGGTGTCAAATCTTCGGTGATCCTGTGCATGCACAAGATCCCAGCAAAAGCCGTGCGTCCTGCTGTCCTCCTCCCCTCCACCTCCACCCTATGCCACGCTTGGTAAGGAGTTAGATCCTTGCAGCAACTGTGGACGTGAGGGAGGCTTGGGGAGCAAAAGACCCAACACTGTGCAGAAGCCCAGAGTTTGGGCAGTGGGTATGTGGAAAATGGGGGGAGCTGGCAAAGGAGCTTCACAGCTGCTGTTTCTCGTGGTAGCTGAACTGCACCAGACACGCAGAGCACTGCAGTGGCCGGATTAGTGCAAAGGTAGACTTGTGACCTTCTCCTGGCCCATTCCCAGTGTGATTTTTTTCACTCCAGACTAGCTTTATACAGTGCTGGCAAAGACTCTGCCATGGTGGTGGTGGTATGCGGCTCTCCCCCTGCGGTGCTGTCTAGCCTGTCCCCAAGCACAGGCCTCTAGGCATGGAGATGTACTGCGTGGACTGCGTGGCCCGTCAGCAACAGATTTTTACTTCCTGGTATCCAGAATTTGCTAGACAAGATGTTTTGTGACTGCATCAAGCTTCAGTGAGGCATGCTGTTGTGGCCCATGGCTCACTGAGGTCACTCCTAAAGTCACCCCAAGCAGGGAGAGAACACTCAGGGAGTTATGAATGAAACAGTCTGTCCTTTAAAGCTATGAAACAGTCACTAATTCTGATTTTTCCTGTTTTCTGACTTTGTAGAGTCTTAACACTGTGACCACAGCTTGCTTTTCATTGCAAATTTGTAATAATTAGAAAAAAATCTTGCATAATAAAAACTGGAGTGTGAAGAGGAGAACTTAATCCTCATATTTAGCTAAACTGTTATTCTGTTTTACTGGAGCATGCTTGTAGTTTTTGCAGTGGCTATGGATGCCTACTCATTTACATCAGCAATGGCAGGTGGGTTCTGTCAGATGAATTCAACTTCTTTGTCTTCCTTCTGGACAGCGTGTCATGTCTTCGGCACAGGGATATTTCTCTCAGATTGGCATTGACAGATAGACCGGGGATGCTTCCATAAGAGTGAGAACTGGTTTTCAGACTCTGCCTGTTGGTTATGCATCTCCTGCATGAATTAATAGTGGGTTAGTAAGATTAAAAACAGGAAGTGGTGCCACATTTCTAATACCTTTTCAGAGGTCAAATGTTGCACACACACACAGAGGAACTCCAAAAGATGTGTCTCATACAAGAGTGAAAATACGTTATTTGAATTGATACTTCACATGGAAGAGAGAGAAGGAATGAAGGGTGTAAGTGTGAGGGGCAGAGACTGAATCTTTTTTGAAGAGGTTCTGAAGTAAAGCATGTTTGATACTCTCGGATAACTTCTACTGTTTTGTTAAGCCAGTGCGGTGGGTTTGATAGTACTGACATGCACGTATAGTAGAAGAGGAAATACTCGCATTGCAACAGTGAGACACAAAGGAAATAAAGGCAAGGAATGTCTTTTAGAGGCTGTCCCTCTGCATTCATAAAGTAAAAAAACAGTTTGAGGACGTTGTCTACCTCTGTCATGGAAGAATCGCCAAGCTGCCATTTCAGGTGGCTGAACCTGATTAATTCTTCACTGGGAGACATCCAAGAAAAGCCATGGTGCTGGAGGAAGCGTTGTTGCAGTGCTGTAGGTGGCACCCTTCCCTTTGAGATGGTGCTGAACCAGTGCCAGAAGGGAGGAAGGGGGCACTCAGCAGAGAGGAGCCCCGGGCCCGATGCTCCACTGGTGTAAATCCACACGGGGCTGCTGAGAGGCCTGATTTACACCAGCTGACAAATCTGTCCTTGTGTCTTAAAAACACGCGGAGATTTGACTACGTGTAGACACGCCACGACTCATCCTCGAAGCCCCACGACGGCAGCGTTGGCTGTCCCTGGTGTTCAGCCACAGAGGTGGCTGCGATTCTGTGGTGGGAAGCGTCATCTGTGCAGAACTGAGTTTGTGTCATGCTTTGGGAGGGAGGTGCAGCTCTACAGAAGCTTAAAAGATACTATTATGTTCGTTGGTTATAACGTTTTGCTTGGCTAATATGTTAAAGATATTCATTAAGTATCGCAGCATCACTTCTCTTTAAAGTAATTTTGCCACAAATGCTGGAGGTGACACAAGTATTCAGATGTGTGCTTGGACTGCACCAGGGCTGAGGGTCCTCAGACCTATTTGTGTTCTTGTAAGTATGGACCAAAAAAGACTGACTTTTTATTTACCTTGTGGTTTGGGAGCTGAGAGTTAGGGCTCTGGGGCCCGAGTGCACAGTTGGGTTTCTGTGTGTCAGCTGAGCCATGGTAACAGTGTATGGCAAATGCAAGTAATGTGCTGTGAATGAAGCATTCAGTGCCCGGCACTGACACTGTGGCCTAAAGCATCCGAGTAAAAATATGTCTCTAAAATGGGCAGTCATCTGACATTTTTATTTACTAGTGCAGTTTGGACATGGGTGGATGAAACATTCTAATAAATTACTGTATCTTTTAGGCTGTTTCTGATTTATAGGATTTTACTAATTCAAGAGGCATTACATGCCTAATGAATCGGATTTTGACATTCTGACCAATTTGTGTTGTTAAGGTGCTTGGAGAGGAGAAGGAAGGGTTGGGACAGGGAGTATCAAGCAGAAGGCAAACCTGCCATTGATCATGGTTATGAGCTGATCCTCCAGTAGTGAATTCTGTGCCAGAAGGTATTGCCTCGATATACCTACTGCGGGATGAGGGTCCGGGACACTTGCTATCCAACATTTGCCATAGTTCAAGATAGGTGCCACTGGTCTTTGTCAGGTTGTGTTCCAGTCTTTAGGGTGGCTATCCTCTCGGTTAAGAGAAGGGAAGGCAGGGATGCAGTGTCCCCACTGCCCAGCTGCAAACTGAGTCTAATTTTCCTCTAACCGCCTCTTCTGGGGCAGAGTGCTCGATCAGTCCATCCTCATTATGGATGTGGCCATAGACAAAGGAATCACGTTTTGGCATTTTCTGCCAGAAACTGAAAGGACACAGTGCACCTTCAGGGACAGTGTTCAGAAAGGATACAATTCAGAAAATATTCCCTGCACCTCTGCTTTAAAAATGGAAAATGAAGGGATAGCCTGGAACTTTGTTAACGAGGGTGAAATGGAGAGGAGGAGCTGCTGCTCGGCTGTCTCAGGCACAGGGCTGCCTCTCTGTTTGGAGTGATATGACAATCTGAAGAGCCATGCTGCTTGGTGAAGCTGTTGCTGCTGCACAGTGCAGTATAGTGCTTGTTCGTTTTGATAGGAAGAAGTTTTCCAGGAAGGGGAGGGGAAAAGAGGGCAGCTGATATCTTCACCTTCAGTGCGAAGCTGAAAGGAGCTTAAGTGATGCTGTACGAAGAGAAGAGAAATTTTCATTTATCCCTCTTAGTGGTTGGTGCATTCCCCTGCTTCTGATTAGTCCTTTACCGCTGCAAAGAGACAGTTTGCTCGTGCGGCTGCATTTTTGTATCAGTTACCTCCTTCCACCCCTTGCTCCCTCCCAAACCCACTTAAGGTTTCTTTCGGGTTTGTTTTTTGGTTTTAGTTTTTGTTTTTGGGGGGTTTTTTTTGTTTTTTTGTTGGTTTTTTTTGCGAAGCAGCCATGTGAGAGGAATAAAATAATTTTGAAGAGCATTATATGGTGAGAATTTTGACAATGAGTGGAAGATTGTAATTACTCTCCTCCATTAGACTCAGTGGCTTTGGACAGATAAGCTGTATTGAAACGTGTGACCAGGGCATGGGATCATGGATTGTCTTTCACTGTTGTCATGGCGACAGTGATGCAGGTGGCCTATAACTGCCTGGCTGTCAGATCTTATACATCAAACTGGTGCTAAGTGAAAATATGTTAGAGGCACAGGGGAAAAAATTGCCAGCAGTGTTTATAGGATCAGGTGGAAGAGAGCTAGGCAGCTTTAAAAGCAGCTTTTTGTGAAAGCTGTAGATGGCTCGTGGATGGTTCTTTAGAGTGTTTATGCCTTCATATGAGCAAAAGTCATTTTAAAGGGGAAAACATATACAAATATATATCTTTATTATGTCTGCCATTTTCTCGAAGTCAAGATAATGGTGATAAGCTACAAGGAGAAGGAAATGAGGAGAAAGGCAAATACTTCTAGTTGACAGCTGGAGCAGACCCTAGAACCTCAGCACTAACAGAGGACAATGTGGTGCATTCACTGCTATATCTCGGGATGTAACTGGTGACAGAAAGTTGACCAGTTGTAGAGATGTTAAAGGGACATCAAAACTTAGGCTGTGAAATAACATCTTAAAGTCCAGATGTCTTATGGATGTCCATTAGACTTGCGACGAAGTAATTTCTTTTTCAGAGAAGTTATCTTTCTAATGGGGTTGTAGTCTGTATTCCATGAAGTTCTGAATAGATTCTGACTCTTATCCCCTTCCCTTTCCAGCTGACAGCACCTTTCAAACTGCTGAGATTTATAGTAGTTCCAGACACTAAAATTAATCTTGTGTAATTTTGCTATGTATCACTGCCTTGTACTAGCTATTGACCTATCTTCATTCTCTAATGGAAACAAGCTCCTTGCAAAGAGAATAATGAAAATGATGACAAAAAAATAAACTTTTATTCTAGTCAAATGTTAAGTATTTGTTTACTGCAATGCATTGTCCATGGGAATTTAGTTTGGGTGACTTTGGGGTGATTTTGGTCTTGGTAGTTTACTCAAATCTAAAGTACTACTTTGTCTAGTGATTGGAGATGCTGTGGAAGACTTGCCTACCTCTTTCCATTGTTTCTTGAAACATGCTGTTTGTTAGTTCAGATATGCCATTGGTGGTCTGTCCAAAGCAGAAATTCATGTCCTCCATGCTCTTGGCTAAACTGTACATAGAGTATCAATATTTCTTCAGAGTGGACACAGAATAATTTGGTTTCCAACTTTATATCCTACATTTCATTTGTTCTGTTAGCCTGCTACTCAGCAACCGATAATGCAGTGAGGGGGAAAGTGACTTCATATCACAGGGGTAGCCAGCGTTTGAGAAGCCCCTGACAGATTTTTTTTTGATTATTATTTTGTGGTTTAGGGCTTTCTGATCTAGTATTTGGCTTCTCCGTGCTCCAGAACTCAGGATTACATGTTTTGGTTTGATGTATCACTGGGTTGTTAGATGACACAAATGTTCTTATTGATAGTAAGAGGAGCTTTTATTTTTCACCAAAGGTCCCTATGGAGAATTTAACTAGAATCAAATACTGACTTATGAATCTGTCAAGGATACTATTGATGTGGGGAGTTATTTAATACTTATAATGAATTAGCAAAACCAAAACCAAGATCTGGCAAAGACATATATATATATATATATATATATATATGAAAAGTTCTGATGTGGGTGAGAGTGGGAGATGATCTGGGTTCTTTACTTTTTTGGTAGCTGGTATTTTGCCGCACATGTTACTTGACCAAGGTTAGGTCTTTACCTCTGTTCTAAAGGTTTCAGTGACTTAGACAGAAGTGAAGGATGGGGTGGGAAAGAGCAGTCTTGCAGTTGAGCACATAGCTCTGGGCAAGCAATCTGTTTTTCCTTCTCTCTAATGGCCAGTATGTTTGCAAGAATTTTTGGTGGTTTTGCCTACTTTTTCACTCTATTGATGGAAGGCATTAGGTAGGTTAAGTATTGTGCACAAATACAATATCAGAATAGACGAGTTTGATATAGAACTGAGGGAATAGTGTGTGATGGTTTGAGCACATGAAAAGGAATTGAGCGCTAAGGTTTCTCTTTCAAGCTTTGCAATTGGTGAGCAGTGCAACATGGAGAGTGAAATCAGCCCTTTAAGCTTTGGTTTCCTATACTAGAAAACAGAGATAAAACCAGAACTGTAAAGATGAATTAATGTTACTAAAACTTTGAGATCTTTGCCTCACAAGTGGTGTGAAGGTGCATCCTTGCTGCTGCTTAAGGACTGAAAGCGTATGTAAAGTAGCGATGTTCTGTACCAAGTGCAGAATGTCGGGTAATGGTACTTCAGTAACTCAATAGGCATCCCAGTAATCCATGAGATTGCCTTCAGTGTGTTTACAGATAGAAAAAATCTTAACTGAGATTTTTGGCTTCCTCTGTGGTTCTCTTCAAAAGTATTGCAGTGCCTTTAGCTTTCATTCAGTCTAAAAATGCATTAGATTATTTTGCATAAGGACTTGCATCTTTAATATAGCTTTGAGATCATCAAGAGCAAAAAGAGGCCCAGATGTATATATAAGGGTTTTCTAGTTTAAGAAGAGCAATGAAGCCTTAATTCATGTGCTTGAGGTGCTTCATTGTTTTTTTAATCATAGGTTGTTGGTAGCAAATTAGCATTTGTAATAGTTTTAGTATTAGTATTCAGGAAAAGTCTGACTAGGAGGGGGCTGTTTTTGTTTTTTTCTGTTTTTTGTTGTTCTTTCTCTCTTGAAGCTGGAACATAAAGATGGTTCGATGTGTATGTTTACAATAGCTGTGCACAATTTTAAAAAGCAAAAATAGGTGCAGAAATGTAGCTGCTATAACTGTTTCCTGACTAACAAGATGGTCTGGCTGGTGAACTAGACTCTTTCTGGTGTTGTGAATCTGATAATGCAGTTTGGATGTTAATTTTGAAGTAACCACGGAGGCTGCAGGCTGGGCAGAGTTATTACCTCATTAGCCATTGCTCAGGGTTAGCTGGAAGGTTCTGACCATCTGTGCGCACTCAGAGAGGAGGAGGGAAATGGACAATACAGATTACATATTTCAAACTGATATGGATCCTGATCAAGTTTGTGGTTCACTGCAGCAGGACAGATCTCCTGGTTCTGTCTCATCTTTTCAGCTCAGAACAGTGACTGCAGCTATTGCTTGCTATAAACCCATGCCTTCTAAAAGGTATTTTGTTAGGTTGCCAATGTAGGGCTTTCTGTTTTGAAAGTAAGCAGTGTTTGCACATCAGTTTTTCTGAAAAATTAGACTCCTGGCTCTCAAACAGTTCAATCATACTCTAGGTCAAAAATAACAAAATAAAAATTAATATTATTCTGTCCTCAGGTTTTTTGATACATTGCTAGACCTACATAATTAATAAGAAACCACTTCATTAATCCCAGCACAAACAAGCTGTTACCAGTATTGTGGTTGTTGCAGTTGTACAGTGCATGTTGTGTTACATTATTAGTAAGAAAGCAGAAGCCATATGGTAGCGTATGGTAAGTTTTGTGCTATACTGTTTGCTGTCTTAACCTACAGGAAAGACATATATATGTGTTTTTGGTAATATCTAGTTCACTGTCAATCCTTTGAATTAAAGCAACTCACTATTTGTTTAGTGAGTTGAAAGATGCTGCATCTCTGAGATGTTTCTCATTTTGACTGCTGGGAAGCATGTTCCAGCAACCACCACCGGAGAGGGAAGCAGAGAAGACAAACACCGGTGGCTGCCTCAGACAACCCTGCGCTGCGGAGCGGGGTGGGGGCTTTCCTGTGGGAACAACAAAGCCAGCAAGCATCAGGATGCTTGTCTGCTGTGGAGGAGTGGCTCTGTTTGGGTGTGAGCCGTATTTCCTGCCTCCCTAGGAATCAAGAAGCATTTATTTTGGATCTCTCAGGGTTTCTTTTCCCCCTTCTGTTTAAAGCCTCCCTCCCCTTTCCTCCTTCCCTCCCTCCCTCCCTCTCCTTCCTGCCACCGCCACCCCCAACATATCACTCAGCAGGCAGGCTTTATGGAATGAAATCCTATGGCTAAGAACAAATGCATTCTCAAAAGTCACTTGCACAGTTTTAGTGCAGCTGATGAAGATGTCTCTTGCTCTACTAACGCCCGAAGAAATGCAGCAATATACCTCTTTTAATGGGGTGGACAGAAGGAAGTTTTGGCTCTGATGCTGTGAGAGAGAGTGGAGTGGCACATCACTCCTCTTGGCACATCTGTAGTTTTGTGAGCTGCTTGGGGTGGAGATATGTACAGCTTTTTTGTCTCCCTGGTGTGCCCCTGGTGTGTTAGATAGTAGTGGAAATAAGGGCAGACCAGGGGCTGTTTGAAGATGAGGCTGTACAAGGGCCATTCCGGGCCCTCTTTGAGTTGGGGGGTGGTAGTGGGAGAAAAGCAGAGATTTAAATCCTCAATATGCATTTTTAACCTCTAATAATTTAGTACGTTGCCGTACTGGAGCATACACAGTTCCTTGGGTTAACTCAGTGCTGTGTGTAGTGTGCCTGCCACATGCATTTGCAACTGCTTAGCATGAGCCTTAACACTAAGATATGTGCCACTTAAACCAAATTACCGTGTCTAGCGCCAAGAGCCTTAAATCCACTCATGGTTAGTGTACTTTCCTGCGCACTTAGCCCAGCCTAGCTTGTTTACAAAGAGATAAGGATATACGTGCATTGCCAGGGCTGTCCTGGCATAGGAAATGAGCCACTGGATCTGCCTCCATTCACCAAATCCATGCTTTCTCACCAAATTGTAAGGAAAGATTGGGTTCTATGAATGGTGGGTCCTCAATTTCACAGATGCCAGATGGGCAGCCTTCTCCTTTAAAAATTACTTCTGGTCCAGGTGCATCCTTTCCTAAAGTTTTATTGTTTTTTGGGTTTTTGGGCGAGTGTTTTTTTACATTGCTGCTTCAGGAGCCCAGGAGCCTCCCTCTCTTGTGTCAGCCTTTATTTCCTTTGTTCTGCTAGCGATGCCAACACTGACACGCTGTCAGTTTTTGAGTGCGGCTGTGCCACAAAACAAAGGGGATCAGAGCATGTGCTTTTTACATGTGCATGATCCTGCTGCTCAACATGTGTGCTGGACCAGCCCAGGGAAAGCCAAAACTATTCAGATGTTAACAAGAAGCTGTAGTTGTGGTATAGGCCAGTGTGATTTATCCTGGCTTTAATATAGCTGGCATGGATAAAAACTGCAGTGAAGATGCAGTAGTTACATAGTCCTTTCCCAGGACTGACATGTATTCTGTGTCTCAGAGTTTCTGTTCTCTTCAGAAGCACATACCAGAGCTTGGGCTTTAGTAGGCCGTCACTGCCGTGCTACCTTGAGGGGTCCTCTGTACGCCTTTAGATTAGCATCTGCTAGGGAGAGCAGCTACTCCTGTCTGTCTGTTTGGAAACAGCCTTGCACAGTAGGGGAAATAATAAATATCCTGAAGAATCATAGAATGGTTTGGGTTGGAAGGGACCTTAAATATAATCTAGTTCCACCCACCCTGCCATGGGCAGGGACAACTTTCACTAGCCCAGCTTGCTCAGCACCTCATCAAAAAATAAGAAAATACTCCTGCCCTCAGGGACCAGGGTAAAGAATTCTAGCATCAGAGTTCTTTCTGTTCCTTCTAGCAGTAATGGAAGAAAGGTAAAAAAAAACACTGCCCAAGTGGTAGAGGAGGTGATGATGATAGTGATGAATTCTGAAGCTTTTGTGTAACTATTGATAAAGGCCAGCCAAGCAATGGGGATAGTATGTGCTCCCACAGGTTAGTGTTGTAAGCGGTCAAATCCGTTAGACCTTTCTGCAGTTTCCCTGTTACTGCTGCTCTTAACTTTCTTGAGTATCAAGAGCTTAGCTAAAGCCCAAGACCCTCTTACATTAGGTGTTGTACTAAAAGACAGTTGTGTTCCAGTTATAAAAAGAGACAACAGATGGATAGCAGGCAGAATGCAAAGTGGCAGTGACAGGATATCGAACAACATGATAGCAATGGTCTTTGATACATTCTCCATCCTAACACTGGAGGAATTATGAGAGTTTATAGAGAGTCTCTGACAGGCATGAAGGAAGGCACATGAAAAGCTTGAAGAGATTTGTTTGACAGTATAATAAATGGAGAGGGGTCAGTGTCTGCCATGGGCTGATCAGGGGTGAAATTCTAAATGTGATTTGGGAGGAAAAGCCTTGAATGTGAAAAGAAATAGCTTCTTAGAGAAGGGAGTGGTTGAGAAGAGTGAACGTGATCTGTGATACAGTCAAGAAAATCAAACCAAACCAAAACAAAAAAACCGAAACCCCACAAAACCCCAATGTAATAAAACCTCTTCGCAATGCACTTGGAATGGATGCAGTAAGGCTGGGCTGTTTGTCAAAACAAGAGAAAAGAATGCTGCACTTTGGTGCCTCTCCCTGCTCCAAAAGCGGAGGCCACTTTTCCAGGCAAATACTTTTGTTTAAGTGCCTACGTACACTTCTGGGAACTTCTGGAAGCCTAACTTCATGTATTCAGGTTTGAAAATTACTGAATTAAATATTTAATAGTAGAATATTGATTTCAGTAAAGCATTCGGCACCATTTCCCACAGTATCCTTGCGGCTAAACTGAGGAAGTGTGATCTGGATGATCGGGTACTGAGATGGATTGTGAACTGGCTGGAGAAAAGAAGCCAGAGAGTTGTGGTGAATGGGATGGAGTCTAGTTGGAGGCCTGTATCTAGTGGAGTCCCCCAGGGTTTGGTATTGGGACCTGTGCTGTTCAATATATTCATCAATGACTTGGATGAGGGAATAGAGTGCACCCTCAGCAAGTTTGCTGATGATACGAATCTGGGAGGAGTGGCTGACACGCCAGAAGGCTGTGCTTCCATCCAGCGAGACCTAGACCGGCTGGAGATTTGGGCGGGGAAAAATTTAATGCAATTTAACAAGAGCAAGTGTAGAGTCTTGCATCTGGGCAAGAACAACACCAGGTTCCAGTATAAGTTGGGTACTGACCTGTTGGAGTGTAGTGTAGGGGAGAGGGACCTGGGGGTCCTGGTGGACAGCAGGATGACCATGAGCCAGCACTGTGCTCTTGTGGCCAAGAAAGCCAGTGGCATCCTGGGGTGTACCAGAAGGGGGGTGGTCAGTAGGTCAAGGGAGGTTCTCCTCCCCGCTCTACTCTGCCCTGGTGAGGCCTCATCTGGAATATTGTGTCCAGGTCTGGGCCCCTCAGTTCAAGAGGGACAGGGAACTGCTGGAGAGAGTCCAGCGCAGAGCCACGAAGATGATGAAGGGAATGGAGCATCTCCCTGATGAGGAAAGGCTGAGGGAGCTGGGTCTCTTTAGCTTGGAAAAAAGGAGACTGAGGGGTGACCTAATTAATGTTTATAAATATGTGAAGGATGACTGTCAGGAGGATGGAGCCAGGCTCTTCTGTGACATCCAGTGATAGGACAAGGGGCAATGGGTTCCAGCTGGAACATAGGAGGTTCCACTTGAATATGAGAAAAAACTTCTTTACAGTGAGGGTGAGAGAGCACTGGAACAGGCTGCCCAGAGAGGGTGTGGAGTCTCCTTCTCTGGAGACATTCAAAGCCCGCCTGGATGAGTTCCTGTGTGATCTGATCTAGGTGTTCCTGCTCCAGCAGGGGGATTGGACTAGATGATCTTTTGAGGTCCCTTCCAATCCCTAACATTCTGTGATTCTGTGAATATTTGTGCTGGGATTTTTCTTCCATAATAGAAGTAAGTTGGTGTACCATATATGGTTGGTTTGAAATTCTTACAGACTTTTGATTACTAGGAAAAAATAAATTTCCTGAGTTCCTTTAAGACAGGGAACTAGATGATGAAAAGCAGAAGTGTTGTCTCTGCTGAACTACACATTTTGGGGGAAACAGGAAAAAAAAAAGACAAGCTTTAAAAAGGTGTACTCAGCATACTTGCAACTTCACAGATTCATTAGGCAACCATTGTTATGTGCAGGTGAAGAATTACACTGAGCCTTTTCCAGGGTTTGACTTCGCAACCTTAGTTTTCTTTTAATAGAGTTTACAGTGCACAGTGTGGTGCTGCTTTGTTTATGTGATTTGGAGTTATTAAAGTGTCTTTTATTCACTTATGAGTATGCATTAACTATTGGGATTGCAGAAATGTTTCATCTGCCGTGTGTAATAAGTATTGCTCGAACTGAACGCATTGGCAGGGAGGGAGTCGAAGTGTGTAGCAGGTACTTGCATTTAGTGCCTCTTTTGCCTCCGTACCCTACGTACATTCCATAAGCATCAACATCTTGCACCTCCATTTAATCCTATTTCTGCAGAATTGGAGTAATGTGTGAAGGAAGGGTTTAATTAGGGAGATCAATATTCAAACTATATCTTCACTGCAGTGGGGGTCACAATACCTATATTCTGAGCAGATTACTCTTGAAAGGGTAGCTTAGTTCTTGTCAGTGCTACATTGTAAGATAGTATCATCAGTTGAAGTGTTTAGAGTAATAGCTCTAAATAGCTAGATCTGCACTGCATGTTCAGTTGGTGTTTGTAACAAACATGCTTTAGTCTGGGACTTTGGTCCCGATAACTTCGCTAAAGATAACACTTAGCTTAAGCTAGAGTCCTAAATAAATAATATCTAATCAACCTATATTAGTTAAAGGTACACTACAATGAAGATAAGCTGTGAGGGTTTAAATGGTAAATGTAGGAAGGGGGAAATGAACTGTAGATGTAGAAGAGCAGAAAATGGTGGGGGGGTGGGGGGGCAGGGGAAGAACTTCAAGCAAAAGAAGCTGATGAACCACAAAATAAGAGACTGATGGGGAGGGTGGAAAATCCTAGAGAACAGGCCAAGTCTGAAATTGAAATACAACCCAGTAGATGCCAAGCACCCAAACTTCAATTAAATTCCAAGATTGGTGAGTGCTGTCTGCCTCTGGAAGTCTGATTGATTGCTTACTCTCAGTATGTAAACTGTAGTTGGGTTACTTCTGCCTGCTGTAGCAATTAATGATTGCTGTTAATTAAATTGACTGACCAGTGGGAGGGAAACCGAAATGTATATATTTTCAACTGTTTCAGATATGTGCATGTGAATGCACAAGAAGGAGCTCTGCCTCTGATGCCACACTAAATCACAGTCCCGAAAGAGCAGTGTTTTATCCTGTGTGGGTTAAAATGTCTAGTTATTTGTTGCAATTCTGCCTGTGCTTTTCTTATTATGGACTTCCTGAAGACTATATCCAATATTAATCTGAAGCTGGATTTTTCATGCTGTCTGACTCATTGTATTTGTTTGGAGCTGTGGGGCAGGCAGAAAGGAAACTGGCTGTGTTGTGCATCCTACTTCAAAGTGGTCCAGGATTTCAGTGGAATTTGTCTTGCATTTTATAGTTTAACATTCAAGTGATTACTGCCACTCAGCCAAGGCCCTAGTCTGTCTCAGTTGGGAGTATCCCATTCAGCCCACATCACCTAACCAGTCAGGCAGTTGTTTTGTCTGTTGCTGGTGCTGTCTGGTGTTCAGATAGCATAATTCTCTGAGAATTCGGTATGATGGGATATTGTTTATGTGAAAATGGTGATGATGGATACTAAAGCAATTAATTAGGCTGATTTAGAGAAGATCTAGCATCCTTATAGGAAACGACGCATGGAGGATGTTTCGTACCTGCTGGTACATGGAGGGTAGATGCTGTGTGCTCTTAAGGGAGCAGTCATCCCAGGGTAGGATGGGAGCAAGCACATCCCTCTGTTTGTATGGTAAGGATGCTGAAATGGGGAGCAGCAGCAGGTTTTAGTTAAAACAGTGACAGAGCCTACCACAAAGGTGCACTAATTCAGCTGCTCTGCTGGTGGGAAGCTGAGCCCTCCATGGCCAAGACCTTATAGCTATCTGAGAGCTGGCTGTACCGGTAGCTAAAGGCAGGGTTAACAGGGTGAGCCTGAAGTGGAGCGTTTGGGCAGAGTCATCTGGAGCCAGCCTGTCTTGTGTCACTTTGAGAAGCAGTGGCAGTCAGTGAATTCATCCCGGGTGATTCCAGCAGACTCTTCTTCCACAGCTGTCATTCAACCTGTCTTAAGAAATTCCCTCTGTGGAACTTCTCCACCTAACAGATTTGACGCCTGCATCAGAGCACTGTCCCACTTTTAAAAGTACAGAGAAAATGCATGCTTTGCAAATGCGGGTTTGGAGTTTGACAGAACCAGACCAGTAAATGAAGAAACAAAAGGCTGCATTATATTTGTAGCAAAATACCCATACTTCAATAATACGGAATTGCAGGAGAACACAAGGTCAGTCAAGCCAATATGAACTGAAACCAAGGGACAGCGCTATCTGTGCAGCAGTGGTGTTCGGAGGCAGAATGCCTGAGTCAGGAGTTGTGTGGACTGTGGTGGTGGGAGCGTTTGTTCCAAAGCCCCTGTTTCAAACCCTTAGTTGCTGTCTGGCTTAGCATTTTTGATCCTGGTGATCAGTGGAAAGTTTCCAAATCACCACTGTGTTGTGACTCAATGCAGGAGGAGGGAGAGAACTTATTCCCCATAAAAGTTTCTTTTGGCTTGGAGACAAAAGAGAAAAGAGCAGTTTGCTGGCTCAGTTTAGCAGATAGAGAGCCAGTAACTGATCAGCTTATTAATACAGAGGATTTCAAATAATACAGTCAGCCAAAAAAAGCTTTTAAAAACACTTGAAAAGAAACAAAAGAAATGGCAAATTACTTTTGTGTTGGCCTTCAATTAACCATAGTTCATGCTCTGGCTACTTACTTTTTAGAAGATGTTTTTGCTTATTTATTTAAATATCCTCTCATCAAGAGAGAGAGCTCTTGATGATAGGAAAATAAGCTCTGCATGTGTGAGCTTTACATGCACGTGTTTTTTCTTAATTGAGAGCAGCAATCTACGTGTTACAGCAAATCTCAGTCTTCCATTGCTTTTCTGGTGGCTAGTTAAGAAGAAAAGACATGCAGTATATTTTTGTTTTGGTTTGGTGTTATTTCTGATTTTCTTTAGTTAGCATTGAGCAAAATGCTTCTCAGCTATGCTGTGGATAGTTTATAGCCCTATGATTGCAGCTCATCAGTGACAAACAACCTTTCCTTAACACACTCTCAAGTAGGAGGTAGCATTTGTTCTGTGCTTGCTGGCTATTTGTATCCCACTCCATTTGTGCAGTGGGTGGACAGTCTGAGTTGCCCACAGAATTTTTTTAATTCTCTTACTCCTGGGAAACCCATGGAAATGCATCTTGTCAGCAAATAAAACCAATGGTTCTGTACATCTGATTCTTTTTGGCTGCAGAAATCAGAAGAAATCCCGTTTCAGTCCCAGAGGCCATGGTGAGTCAGATTGAGCTGGAGTGGTTCTTCCCTCTCCTTGGGAGTGCCTGCTGCACCTCCCGCTGTGATGAGATGCCACAGAGCAGGCTGGCAAATGGAGGCAGCGCTGACTTTTCTGTCAGCTAGGAAGACTGATCCCTGAGCTCCAAATACTGTTAAGTACATGGATTGTTTAAAGAGCTGAAACCCCTTTAAAACTGGATGGTAAATTTCAGTTGTGATACTTTGCAAATAGGCAGGCTTTAAGCCTTTGGGGAAGGGAATCCATTAAGTATTGATGAACTTACGTGATACTGTCTTAAGCTGCGCTCTCTAGGAAGTAAAGCATCAGGTACGAATAGCTGTAAGTGCTGCATTTTCATCGCTCCTGCACTGCGCATGCAGCCAGCAGCTGCCCTCTGGATTTCCAGCCTCACCAGTCTCATCCTAGAGCCTCACATATCCTCTCCCAGCTTTGTGCAGCCAAGTAATAGCACACCACCAGTGTGTATCGTGACCGTTCCCCAGGTGAGAAGCTGAGCACCCTCATTCCATCCTTGTTCTTCCTTGACCAATCAAGCACCTTCAACCTGCTCGAGCACCTTTCCATTCTCTGGCAGGGATTCCTTTGTCTCCCATGACTCTATTCTTCTCTCTGTGACTGCTTTTTTGAATTTGTGCTTTAGAGAAACCTCTTCATTTCACTCAGGCTTTCTGTGCAGGTATCCTTTACCTCTTTCTGTATCTCATATCAGGGTGATCACATGTGCAGGGAAAAGAGCTGAGCCACTGTCCATAGCGCATGTCTTCTATGTCTACTCCTTTTTGATACACCGCTGCCTTTTCTTCCAAGTTAAAATGTTGGTCTTAGATTCTGGCATCTTTCATGGAAGTGGCTTAGCCACAGCCTGTAGTTCTCCCTCAAAGACAACTTAGCTGATAGACTTTCATCTTGCTGAAGATACCAGTTTTGTTTCTGCACAAAGCTCTTGCTGAGGCTCTCATAATGTCACTTTTAAATCATTGTGACATACTTCTCCCTGCGTTTGCCTCTTCCCATATAGAATGCAGCAGCAGGGATACACATATCACTCTTTTCATCCTGTTTCTTTGAACATGACCCATGTTGTTTGAACACTCTCACTGGGTGTTCCCTTTGCTCTTTGCATCAGGCACAAAATAGTTGCTTTTATGGCTGAGGTCCTTCCCAGCCTTGTCCTTGTTGTTTTCCTTAAAGATCGTCTCCTGTATCTACTGGACCCATATTGCAGCCTCCATTTCTCACTTGTTGGGTTTTCAAGAAAGGACCTTTTCTTGCCATCCTCTGAGGTGGATCTCTTTCACAGCAGCAAAGCCAACCCTCATTTTTGGAGAGCACTTTGACTCTTATGTATATACCTTCTGTGCCATTCGTATACGGAGGGGGTGTGACACAGGCCGCTCCTGTGCAGCACCCAACATCGTGGGCCTGAATGCAAAGCCTGTGCTTGTGGGTGCTGCAGGAGTACAAATGCTAAAGAATAAAGAGCAGCAAAGTACGTGCATCCAGCCTGTTGGGCAGCTGAATTTTGAGTAGAAAATTTAAAAAAAGCATCACAGGGAGATGCATCAGAACCTAGACTTGTGCAGTTTGTACCCAGCACGCATCTTTGGTGTGTGAACTCCGTAGAGGAACTCCCTCTGCAGACTCTCAAGGGCTCTTGGTGTTCATTTGGGTGTCTTTCCAATCCCCACTGATGCCACCAGCCTGGAGCAGGCACAGGCATGACAGCCATCGCTCTGCCAACTCGCTGAACCCACTTTGGAGAAAACATGCTGCCAGGAGCTCCTGTCCCCGCAGCACCTCCTCCCCAAATTACCTGCGGTGACACAAGCCTGCCTGAAGAACGGGTTGGCTTTGCTCTGTTTCCTGTGGCTGGTGGCTCTGCCCCGGCTCCTGGTGGCACACATTGAAATGCAAATGACAGCAGTAATTGGCGAGAGATAAACCGGGCTGTGAGGGAGCCGGGCGGCGGGAGCAGAGCGCCTGAGTGACAATGACAGCTCTGCATCCTCCAGCATCCCGAGCCAAGCCCCTTTGGGCTGGCTTTAGAGGAGCTGTAACACGTTAATTGGAGTGCTGCGCTGTTCACAGAGCTCACTTAGCTGTGTGTCTGATTCTGCTGTAGTGGGGAGGTGGGGGGAGGCTCCTCTTTGTTGAGGTGGCTGTTTATTGTTAAATCCTATTGAAATGTGTGTCATTTGTCATGTCTTCGAAGACTGACTAGCTGCCTCTTTTTTTTTTTTTTTTTTTTTTTTAAAGGGGGGGGTTTTTTT
>WKFP01014521.1:10478-21130 GCA_011057875.1 Pterocles orientalis | reverse complement strand
TGGATGATCGGGTAGTGAGATGGATTGTGAACTGGCTGGAGAAAAGAAGCCAGAGAGTTGTGGTGAATGGGATGGAGTCTAGCTGGAGGCCTGTATCTAGTGGAGTCCCCCAGGGTTCGGTACTGGGACCTGTGCTGTTCAATATATTCATCAACGACTTGGATGAGGGAATAGAGTGCACCCTCAGCAAGTTTGCTGAGGATACGAAACTGGGAGGAGTCGCTGACACGCCAGAAGGCTGTGCTTCCATTCAGCGAGACCTAGACAGGCTGGAGATTTGGGCGGGGAAAAATTTAATGCAATTTAACAAGAGCAAGTGTAGAGTCTTGCATCCGGGCAAGAACAACTCCAGGTTCCAGTATAAGTTGGGTACTGACCTGCTGGAGAGTAGTGTAGGGGAGAGGGACCTGGGGGTCCTGGTGGACAGCAGGATGATCATGAGCCAGCACTGTGCCCTCGTGGCCAAGAAGGCCAATGGCATCCTGGGGTGTATGAGAAGGGGGGTGGTCAGTAGGTCGAGAGAGGTTCTCGTCCCCCTCTACTCTGCCCTGGTGAGACCGCATCTGGAATATTGTGTCCAGTTCTGGGCCCCTCAGTTCAAGAGGGACAGGGAACTGCTGGAGAGAGTCCAGCGCAAAGCCACGAAGATGATTAAGGGAATGGAGCATCTCCCTTATGAGGAAAGGCTGAGGGAGCTGGGTCTCTTTAGCTTGGAAAAGAGGAGACTGAGGGGTGACCTAATCAATGTGTATAAATATGTGAAGGGTGAGTATCAGGAGGATGGAGCCAGGCTCTTCTCTGTGACATCCAGTGATAGGACAAGGGGCAATGGGTTCAAGCTGGAACATAGGAGGTTCCACTTGAATATGAGAAAAAACTTCTTTACAGTGAGGGTGACAGAGCACTGGAACAGGCTGCCCAGAGAGGTTGTGGAGTCTCCTTCTCTGGAGACATTCAAAGCCCGCCTGGATGCGTTCCTGTGCGATCTGATCTAGGTGTTCCTGCTCCGGCAGGGGGATTGGACTAGATGATCTTTCGAGGTCCCTTCCAATCCCTAACATTCTGTGATTCTGTGAAACCAGCAGAATAAAGAGTGTAGTCCTTCTGGCTAGATGTCTGATGTGGGTAGGGAGCATCTCCCTTCTCTAAGAGTTGATCCTGCTGTACAGTTGGGCTGTGGCAATCAAGTGTGTCCTTCTTGGTGCACTTTGGTGGTCCAGAGAACATTTAGCCTGTCACCAGGAGATGGCCATGGGGGAACCACATTGTTCTCAACAAGAGTCCTTAGTACAGCACTTGGATGGGGTATCTTCTCTTCCTGGGCTGCGTCCTGCAGGCCCTGCGGGGTTTAGCGTTTGCTGGTCCCCAAGTTGGCTAATCCTGCAGAGCCACTGAGCATTTCTCTGCCACTGCTGCCAGGCTCAGCAGTGCTGGCAGCTGGAAGGAGGAACAGCAGAAAAGGCCAGATCTTGGCTCCAGGTCCATAGAAGGAATTGCAGAGGTGCCTGAATGAAAACTATTTTTCAGGCTGGAAGGTGCTGGGTCCTTTAGGTTCAAGCTCCCCTTTCAGCTTAACCCAGGTAGCTTAGGAGGCAGCCAAAGAACACCTGGAAGGGCTTTTTTTGAAGGTTTCCTCCACCCTAGGCACATCCCCATTACTTCCCACACTGTGCCTGCCTGCTGCATTTTGTGCTGATCTCTGCCCAGTCTCTGGGAATCCTCTGCAGTTTCAGCAGAGCTGCCAGTTCTAGCAAGGTGTGAGCTCGATCCTTCTGTCACTCACAGAAGGTTGGAACAGTCGGGGAGAGGGAGGCAAGGAAGTGCGAGACAGGGATGCATGCAAGATCGCTTTAAAGTGAGGAAGACCTGAAAATTGTCCCACAATTTCCCTGCAAGTAGGGCTGCTTGTTTAGCTGGAAAGTCATGGAGGAGAAGCGAGGGGAGGGAAGGTGCTGAGAGCTCTCCTGCCTTTGAGAAGGAAGGTGGTTTTGAAGCTGGAAGTCCCCCAGGACACATTCCAGAGATTATTTGGGGAGTTTCTTGAGGTCCAGGATATGCAAGAAGTAGGGGGAGAAGCACCCAGCACAATACTTTTAAACGGGAGCAGGAAGCACAGAGATAGGAACCATTCACTGTTTCACTCTTTCCTGGTGTCTGGATCTGAGGAGGTACACCAAGATCAGCGGCTCTCTTCTGTTCCTTGTAAGATGAGGATATGATCCGCCACCATGAAACCTCAACCAAGAGGCATAGATCTGGGTAGGAAATTGAGTTTCTTAAGCCTGAAATTCCTCTCCACGCCATGCTGGAACGAGTGGTTAGAGGTGAATGGAGCCTTTCAGCAGCTGCCAAGACGCTGAGGGTGCTTGCGTATATGGGGCTGGAACCTGTGTGCCTCCAGAGGGGTTGGGGCTAAGCAACTCTCCTGGAGACCAGTCAGGAGGCTGACTTCATCCTCAAAGAGGAACTGCAGACTGCTGGCTGATGGGGAAAGCAGGCTCCTTGGAGAGGCTGTTAACACTTGATCAGGAAACTCATCAGGGCGTGTTGCAGTTTATAGGACTTTTTGTGCTTTTAGTCAACTCTGTGTCAGCAGGTGGCTCTAGGAATGAAAGGTACAGGAGAGACTTCCTTGGAAAGCAGCTTTTGTTATCCTTTAAGCAATTACAACTTAATTGATCCAATTATGACATCCAGACTGGATTTTTACTGTCTGTTTCTCCAATGCATTTAGTAGTAGACTCAGAATAGGGTTTGGTTGGGTTACAAGTGACAGCTAAATTCATTATATTAACATCCCAGTGAAGAAACGTGGGTGTGGGCAAAGGTCATGTTGCCTTGTTGGAAGAGCGTTCGCTTGGTGTCTCTTATTCTTTGGTCTGGGGGTGCTTGGAAGGAACAGAGGAGGAAGAGGTCACAGGTTTCTCTGAAAAGTGAGCTGTGGGTTAGAGAGCCCAAAATCTGCCTCGGCAGCCCTGGCTGGGGACCTTTTCTTCCTCTTGAAGGCTCTGAAATTGGTATGGCTGTGTTCCCTTGCAGCTGTTGTGTTGCAGGTATCTTGCAGTACAAGTTCACTTGGCTCTTGAGGCTTCTAGGTCAGTAACAGGCAGACCTGAAGGAGCTGATGAATATCTCTTTCTGGGCAAACAGGCGTTTCTTCTGAAAAAAATCAAAGAGGTGATGCTGCACGTGCTCTCCAGTAACTCAGCTGCGTTGGAGAGCCTCAAAAGCCAGCTTTTCACTGCAGGGTCACCAGCAAGCAGGTGATGATACTGTCGGAGGTTGGTAGCCTTTGCAGCACCTTTGCATTTCTCCTTCTCTGGCTTTTGCTTCTTGAAGCAGCGTTCAGCTCATCCTCATCCTGAAGGACGGAAGCCCCGGGTGTGATCCAGACGAAGCAAGAAGTTGGTGCCGGAAAGGACTGTGGTGACAGGATGGGAAGGCACTTGGACACAGAACTGTCTGGCTTTGGCTCAGAGTAATTTGCTCTCCCTTAATAGCACAAACCACAGAATTGAGCAACGGGATTTTAGCCGAGGCTGACAGTGCAGTTGTGGTGGGTTTACGGCGACGGAGACAGACATCTGCCGCACAGCGATGCGGTGGGATTTTGTTCTCTTCTGTGGGCCAGAAAAGAAACATCTGCCCTTTTCTGAGCTTGCCATGTGAAAAAGGGGCAGGGAGTACAATCTTCCCCAATGTCCTTGGCCCAGTAACGAGGTGACCCCCTTTTCTCCTGTCCAGTCTGTTTGCTCCTGAGAGGTCCCTGTTCTTTTCAAATCAAAGGGGTTAGCAAGGCAGGAATGTTCTGGAGTCAAAGGATTGCTGTGTGCCTTCCCTGAGGAGACTAATCAGAGGAGAAAATGACAGGAGGGGAGTTGTTAAGTCCTGACTGCTTTAATTTTTCCTGCTCCAAGGAGATGTGCAGGAGCTGGTCTGACTGAATTGCTGTGGTGCCTGGGAAGAGATGAAAGGCTGGTCATGGGATTCTGATGGCAAATTCTTCAATTCCAGGACAGATCTGATAGAAAAGGCCTGTTCTGGGAGTCTGTCCAGATGACAAGGCTTTGCAAACAGATGCTTTTGATGGAAAGCAGGTGCCAGAGGTCCTGCTGCCAGGTCCTGCAGAGAGGGCTTCCCTGGAGCCTCAGCCCATCACCAGCCTCCCCCGCGCCTACAGTCTTGAGCATCTCAGTGAGCAAACCGTGGGGCCGGTCCCAGCAGGGATTCTCCAGCAAGGCTAAATCAAGTTTAAGTGTCTCAAATGAGGCTGTGTCGTGGTGGCTGTCAAGCTGCTTGCTGGGATGTGGCGTTGGAAGGCTCAGTTAGCATGGCTCTTACTCCACAGTGGCTTGGCTGTCCTTGAGCTCAAGGGACATCTTTCTGCCTTCATCCAGTGAGTCCTGTGGATGCACTTGCCATGCCCATCTGCCTACATTCAGAAGCTCATAAAGCCAAAGGGCTCTGGTCACCTCCCCAGGGTCCAGAGCTGCTCTCTCATGGTGGGGGAAAATTGGATGAAGCTGCCTGTGCTGTCCATCTTTGTGTCTATAATAGCTGTTAAAAGACCTAACATTTCTTACAGAGCCTTTGGTCTCAGTGGGTCACTGGATGTGAAGTGCTCTCTTTCACTGAGATTTAGCTTCTCTGGCTGCACATGTCTATCAGAGAGCTTGTGGCAGAGGAGCTGCCCATCTTGTATACAGGAGATCTTTCCTGTGCAGATGAGCAGGAAAATCTTTCCTATTTTATTGTAAACATCCTTTCTGCTAAAGCAATGTTTTGCATTTCACACACTTTCAGACAAGACCTGTCTGGAAGACTTAGAGTCCTTTCTTTTCTTCCTCCCATGATGTAGGAACGTGTATCTTCCTACTGCATGTTAGGAAGGAATTAATGATATTAAAAGTTCTTGATCTCTTACAATATATATAAGCTGTGTTTACAGGCGGTAGATGAACTGGTGAAATATTTACAGGTCAGACTGCTCCCTGCCTGTTTTCCCTAATAAGTCTGACTCCTCTTGCGGAGATATTCAGACAGGCAGAGACGAACTGAAAAAGATCTGTAGGCTCTCATAGCACGGCCCAGTGCTCCCAGTAACCTCCAGAGCACTCCCAGTCCTGCCCCAGTGCTCCCAGTAAACCCCAGAGGCCTCGCAGTCCCATCCCAGTGCTCGTAGTAACATTCAGAGCCCTCTCATTGCCATCCCAGTGCTCGCAGAAACCACCAGAGCCCTCCCAGTCCCATGCCAGTGCTCCCAGTAACCCACAGAGCCCTCCCAGTGCCATCCCAGTGCTCCCAGTAACCCCAGATTCCTCCCAGTCCAATCCAAGTGCTCCAAGTAACCCCCAGAGCCCTCCCAGTACCATCCTAGTGCGCCCAGTTACCCCCAGAGCCCTCCCAGTCCCATTCCAGTGCCCTCAGAAAGTCCCAGAGCCTTCCCAGTCCAATCCCAGTGCTCGCAGTAACCCTCAGAGTCCTCACAGTTCCGTCCCAATGCTCCTAGTAACCCCCAGAACACTCCCAGAGCCTTCCCAGTGCTCCCAGTAACTCCCAGAGCCCTCCCAGTGCCATTCCTGTGCTCCCAGTAACACCCAGAGCCCACCCAGTGCTCGCAGTAACACCCAGAGAGCTCCCAGGTCCATCCCAGTGCTCCCAGAAACACCCTGTACCCTCCCAGTGCCATCCCAGTGCTCCCAGTAATCCTGAGAGTGCTCCCAGTGCTCCCAATAAAACCCAGAGCCCTCCATCGTCCATCCCAGTGCTCCCAATAACACCCAGAGCCCTCCCAGTCCCACCCCAGTGCTCCCTTTAACCCCAGAGCCCTCCCAGTCCTCCCAGTAAACACCAGAGCCGACCCAGTCCCATCCCAGTGCTCCCAGTAAGTCCCAGAGACCTCCCAGTGCTCGAAGTAACACCCAGAGGTCTACCAGTGCCACCCCAGTGCTCCCACTAACTCTCAGAGCCCTCCAAGTGCCCTCGCAGTACCCCCCAGGAACCCGCAGAGCCCTCCCAGTGCTCCCAGTAACACCCAGAGCCCTCCCAGTCCTATCTCAGTGATCCCTGTAACCCCCAGAGCCCTCTCACTGCTCCCAGTAAACCCCAGAGCCCTCTGAGACCCATCCCAATGCTCCCAGTAACCCCCAGAGCCCTCCAAGTGCTCCCAGCAACAGCCAGAGCCCTCCCAGTCAAATCCCAGTGCTCCCATTAACCCCCAGAGCCCTACCAGTTGTATCCCACTGCTCCCAGTAATTCCCAGAGCCATCCAAGTGCCATCCCAGTGCTCCCAGTAACACCCAGAGCACTCCCAGTCCCATCCCAGTGCTCCCAGTAACCACCAAAGCCCTCTTAGTGCTCCCAGTAACCCCGAGAGCCGTCCCAGTCCCATCCCAGTGCTCCCAGTACCTCCAAGAGCCCTCCCAATGCCATCCCACTGCACCCAGTATCCCCCAGATACCGGGTAGTGACAACCCAGTGCTCCCACTGACCTTCATAGTCATCTTAGTCCCAACCATGTGCTTCCAGTAACCGCCAGTGCCCTCCCAGTGCAATCCCTGTGCTCCCAGTAACACCCAGAGCCCTCGCAGTCCCATCACAGTGCTCCCAGTAACCCACAGAGCACTCCGAGTTGTATCCCACTGCTCCCAGTAACCCCAGGAGCCCTCCCAGTGCCATCCCACTGCTACCAGTAACCCCCTTTGCCCTCCCAGTGTCTTCCCAGTGCTCGAAGTAACACCCAGAGCCCTCGCAGTCCCATCACAGTGCTCTCACTTAACCCCCAGAGCACTCCCAGTGCTATCCCACTGCTACCAGTAAACCCCTGTGCCCTCCCAGACCTTCCCAGTGCTCCCAGTAACCCCCAGAGCCCTCCCAATCCCATCCCAGTGCCCCCACTAAGCCCTAGAGCCCTCCCAATCCAATCCCAGTGCTCCCAGAAACACCCAGAACCCCCCAGATCCTTCCCAGTGCTCCCAGTAACCCCCAAAGCCCTCCCAGTGCCATCCCAGTTCTCCCAGTAAACCCCACAGCCCTCACTATGAAGTCATTAACACCCAGAGCCCTCCCAGTGCCATCCCAGTACTCCCAGTAATCCCGAGAGTCATCCTAGTGCTCCCTGTAACACCCAGAGCCCTCCCAGACCCATACCAATGCTCCCAGTAAACCCAGAGCCCTCCAAGTGCCATCCCAGTACTTCCCTGTAACCCCAGAGCCCTCCCAGTGCTCCCGGTAACAACCAGACCCATCCCAGTCCCATCCCAGTACTCCCAGTAACTCCCAGAGCACTCCCACAGCCATCCCAATGCTCCCAGTAACCCCAGAGCCCTCCAAGTGCCATCCCACTGCTACCACAAACGCCCTGTGCCCTCCCAGTGCCTTCCCAGTGCTCCCAGTAACACCCAGAGCCCTCGCAGTCCCATCACATTGCTCCCAGTAACACCAAGAGGACTCCCAGTTGTATCCCACTGCTCCCAGTAACGCCAAGAGCCCTACGACTGCCATCCCAATGCTCCCAGTAACCCCCAGAGCCCTCCAAGTGCTCCCAGTAAATCCCAGAGGCCTCCAAGTGCTATCCCAGTACACCCAGTAACCCCTAGAGACATCCCAGTGCCATCCCAATGCTCCCAGTAACACCCAGAGCCCTCCCAGTCCCATCCCAGTAACCACCGGAGCCCTCCCAGTCATATCCCACTGCTCCCTGTAAAACCCAGAGCCCACCGACTGCCATCCCAGTGCTCCCAGTAAATCCCAGAGTTCTCACAGTCCCATCACAATGCTGCCAGTAACCCCCAGAGCACTCCCAGTTGTATCCCACTGCTCCAAGTAACCCCAAGAGCCCCACGACTGCCATCCCAGTGCTCCTAGTAACTCCCAGAGCCCTCCAAGAGCTATCCCACTGCTACCAGTAACCCCCTGTGCCCTCCCGGTGCCTTCCTAGTGCACCCACTAACCCCCAGAGCCCTCCCAATCCCATCCCTGTGCCCCAGCAAGCCCGAGAGCCCTCCCAGTCAAACCCCAGTTCTCCCAGTAACCCCCAGAAGACCCTCCCAGATCCTTCCCAGTGCTCCCAGTAACCCCCAGAGCCCTAGTAGTGCCATCCCAGTGCTCCCAGTAACCCCCAAAGCCCTCCCAGTAACAACCAGACCCATCCCAGTCCCATCCCAGTGCTCCCAGAAACCTCCTGTGCCCTCCCAGTGACATCCCAATGCTCCCAGTAACACCCAGAGCCATCCCAGTCCCATCCCACTGCTCCCAGTAACTCCCAGAGACCTCCCAGTCATATCCCAGTGCTCCCATTAACCCCCAGAGCCCTACCAGCCGTATCCCACTGCCCCAAGTAATGACCAGAGCCCTCCGACTGCCATCCCAGTGCTCCCAGTAAATCCCAGAGCCCTCCAAGTGCCATCCCAGTGCTCCCTGTGACCACCAGAGGCCTCTCAGTGCTCCCAGTAACCCCGAGAGCCGTCCCAGTCTCATCCCAGTGCTCCCAGTACCTCCCAGACCCCTCCCAATGCTATCCCACTGCTCCCAGTAACCCCCACATACCGGGTAGTGACAACCCTGTTGTCCCAGTGACCTCCATAGCCCTCCCAGTCCCAGACATATGATCCCAGTAACTGCCAGTGCCCTCCCAGTGCCATCCCAGTGCTCCCAGTAAACCCCAGAGCCCTCCCAGTACTCCTAGTAACCTCCAGAGACATCCCAGTGCCATTCAAGTGCTCCCAGTAAACCCCAGAGCCCTCCCAGTACTCCTAGTAACCTCCAGAGACATCCCAGGGCCATTCCAGTGCTCCCAGTAACTCCCAGAGCCCTACAAGTGCCATCCCAGTGCTCCTAGTAACCCCCTGTGCCCTCTAAGTGCCTTCCCAGTGCTCCCAGTAACCCCCAGAGTCCTCCCAATCCCGTCCCAGTGCCCCCACTAAGCCCCAGAGCTCTCCCAGTCCAATCTCAGTTCTCCCAGTAACCCCCAGAACCCCCCCCCAGATCCTTCCCAGTGCTCCCAGTAACCCCCAGAGCCCTCCCAGTGCCATCCCAGTGCTCCCAGTAACCCTATCAGCCCTCCCAGTGCTCACAGTAACATCCAGAAACCTCCCAGTACCATCGCCGTGCTCCCAGAAACCCCCTGTGCCCTCCAAGTGCCATGCCAGGGGTCCGAGTAATCCCGAGAGCCCCCCCCCCAGTGCTCCCAGTAACACCCAGAGCCCTCCCAGTCCCATCCCAGTGCACCCAGTATACCCAGAGCTCTCCCAGACACATCCCAATGCTCCAAATAACCTCCAGAGACCTCGAAGTGCTCCCAGTAACTCCCAGAGCCCTCCAAGTGCCATCCCAATGCTCCCTGTAAACCCCAGAGCCCTCCGATTGCCATCCGAGTGCTCCCAGTAACTCCCAGAGCCGTTCCAGACCCATCCCAGTGCTCCCAGTAATCGCGAGAGGCATACCAGTCCCATCCAAGTGCCCCCAGTAAGCCCCAGAACGCTCCCAGTGCTCCCAGTAAAACCCTGAGCGCTCCCAGTCCATCCCAGTGCTCCCAGCAACTTGCAGAGTCCTCCCAGTTCCGTCCCAGTTCTTCCAGTAACACGCAGAACCCTCCCATCGCCATGCCAGTGCTCCCAATAACTCCCAGAGCCCTCCAAGTTCCATCCCAGTGCTCCCAGTAACCCCCAGGGACATCCAATTCCATCCCAGTGCTCCCAATAACACCCAGAGCCCTCCCAGTCCAATCCCAGTGGTCCCACTAACCCCCAGAGACCTCCCAGTGTTCCCAGTAACTCCCAGAGCCCTCCCAATGCCATCCCATTGCTCCCAGTACTCCCAGAGCTCACCCAGTGCCATCACAGTGCTCCCAGTAACACCCAGAGCCCTCCCAGTCCTATTCCAGTGCTCCCTGTAAACCACAGAGCCCTCCCAGTGCTCCCAGTAAACCCCAGAGCCGACCCAGTCCCATCCCAGTGCTCTCAGTAATTTCCAGAGCCCTCCCAGACCCATCCCAATGCTCCCTGTAACCCCCAGAGCCGTCCCAGTGCCATCCAAGTACTCCCAGTAACCCCCAGTGCCATACTAGTTCCATCCCAGTGATCCCAGTAACCCCCAGAGCCCTACCAATGCTCCCAGTAACACCCAGAGATTTTCCAGGTCCATCACAGAGCTCCCAGTAACCCTCTGTGCTTCCTAGTCCCATCCCAGTGCTCCCAGGATCTCTAAGAACCCTCCCAGTCCCATCTCAGTGCTCCCAATAACACCCAGAGCACTCCCAGTCCGATCCCAGTGCTCCCAGTAAGACCCAGAGCCCTCCCAGACCCATCCCAGTGCTCCCAGTAACACCCAGAGCCCTCGCAGACCCATCCCAATGCTCCGAATAACCTCCAGAGACCTCGAAGTGCTCCCATTAACTCCCAGAGCCCTCCAAGTGCCATCCCAATGCTCCCAGTAACACCCAGAGCCCTCCCAGTCTTATGGCAGTGCTCCCATTAACCCCCGGAGCCCTCCCAGTCATATCCCACTGCTCCCTGTAAACCCCAGAGCCCTCCGATTGCCATCCGAGTGCTCCCAGTAACTCCCAGAGCCGTTCCAGACCCATCCCAGTGCTCCCAGTAATCCCGAGAGGCATACCAGTCCCATCCAAGTGCCCCCAGTAAGCCCCAGAACGC
>WKFP01014491.1:168623-185417 GCA_011057875.1 Pterocles orientalis | reverse complement strand
TCCACTGACCAGGGCTGCGTGCAGGAGAGGTGCTCCCCCCTGTACTTTCAGCACGGATTCCCTTCTCTGCCTGTAAATCAGGAGCAAAGACAAAAGCAGGACTTGAGAGCTGGCTGGCTTCACTGCAGCGCGATGGAGGATGCTGGAGAGCTGCCACCGCGCGGGATTCTGTCCTTTGAAATCCTTCACCTCCAAACTGCTGCGTCTGACCTGCTCCGGGTGGGCAGCAGCTCCTCCTGATGAGATCAGGCAGCTCCCGCTTGGCGTGATAAAGCTTATCTCATCTCCCTTTGTCCCTCGGGTTTGGTGAGGAGGAACCCACCGTGCGTTAGGACGGATTTTAACCTGTGCCTGCCCTGGATGCTACAGACCGATGAGGGTTTGTGTTTTCTAGGGTCAGGCGGCTTTGCAGAGGGATGCGAAATGATCTGTGGGTTCTGGTCTAATCCAACAGCAACTGCTTCGCATCCTGCTTAGTGACCAGCCCTCCCCTCCCCGAGCTGGTCCGTGTGAGGGATCGATATCATTAGCGAAGAGCTTTAACATGGAGGGGAGAGGAGGAGCCAGCGCTTCGGCAAAGCTGCCGCTGTGCGGGGGGGTTCGGCCAAATGGACACACGTTGCTGGGAGCAGCCGGACCCGGGAGCTGCCGCGTGTTTTCCCGCGGGCTGTGCCGTGTTCCGTGCGGTCCGGGGTCCCTCCTTCACAGACCAGCTGCTGTACGTGTTCCCTGCGTCTCCCTCCTCTCTGAGTGCTGGCTCACCAGCCCCTTGCTGCGAAGATGAAGGGTGTCCGGGGGCTCGTGCACCCTCATTTTTTTATTTTCTAGTGGCATTTAGCTCTTCAGGGCTTTGTTAGGGCTGTTTTAACGCTTCACATCATATCACGGGTGTGCAGGAGGCTGCAGGGAACTTCCCAGATGCCGTGCTTGGCGATGGAGATGAGTCTGTTTGGGGTCTGCTGGTACAAGCAGTTATTCACACAACTGGGGTCTGGGGGGAGCAGGGACCCTGGCAGTCTGGCTGGAACACGCCCAGGCCCCTTGGTGCTCAGTTTCAGATCCCTGCTGTGCCCCGACATCCCATACAAATGTGGGCAGATAGCTGGTTTCCGTCCCATAAACCTTCCTCTGTATAGAACAGGGTGACGGAGCTTGCCGAGGTGTTAGGGACGAGCACGTTAAACTTCTGAGGCCCCGGGATAATGAGAGAATTGGGTGCATCCTGGCACCTTTCTAGAATTTGGAGCTAGAATCTATTTCTTGGCCAACAAGAAATCTGTTTCTTGACCCTCTCGTTTCCTGGTGGAGCTGGTACGAGAATCTTCCAGATGTATTTCCCCAGGGTGGGGGGGCTATAGGTGGGAGGAAAGGAGAAATCCGGCACTGATGCATGCTGGTGAGTGCTTTTTGGAGGCTGGGCAATCAAGGAACACCATCTCCTAAAGGATACCAGCTTCCACCTAACCTTTGCCTTAAAGGGATTTTTTTTTTTTTTTGCCCTGGGGGCAGACGTTTGTATTCGGTTGGGGTCTCTCTGCACGTGTGTTTTGCAGCCACACATTTATTTAGCTCCAGGAGCACACCTCCGAGCATCTCTTCCCTCCAGACATGGGTCAGAGGGATGGGGGGGGTCCAGGTCTGGTGGCAGAAACTCAGCCCCACTGCCCCCCAGCATCCCATCCCATCCCCTCTCCCCAAAAATAGAGATGAGCAGCCTCTGCTCAATAAATCGGCACGATGGAGGCGGGAGGGATGCTGCACCGGCCAGGGAGTGCATTTGGGGCTCGATGAGTTGATGCTGCAGTTGGCTTGAGACGTGAGAAATGGGCTCGGTGTTTCACTTGATGAAAGAGGGAGAAATCTGTTAGCGATCTGCATTTGGCTAATTGATCCTGGTTCCAGTAAAGTCGGACGTAGCCTGTATTTCTTGCCTCTGACGGCATTAACGACGGCGTTCTCCCTGCCTGTCCATCCTGCCGGAATTCCCAGCCCCGCTCGGTGGATTGAAGGACTTTGAGCTGATGACCGTCCCCAGCGGTGGCAATAGCTGCCTCACCTGGTTCTCTTGCATGGTCGCTTTGTGTGTGCTTTCACAACACTTGCCTGGACTCGCAGATTTTTCTTCCAGGCGACGCTTGGTCGTGTGTGTTGGGGCCACGGCAGGTCACGTTAAACTGTTCTCGGTTTCCTTCTCTGGCGCGGCTTGGGTACTTATGTTTTCCTCCAAAGAGACTCAATCTTTGCACTAAGGGTCATTATCAAAACAGTAACTTACCGAAGAACCTTTTTCTCCTTTTTCTGTTTTCTCTGAAGCATGCTGTGTTATGTTAAAAATGTCTCACAAGAGGAACCGAATTGCTTCGCTTGCTTTTTTCTGCAATTTTTAAATACTCAGATTATTTCTGACTACACTCTACAGACTGTTCCCCCCACCCCTGCCATCTGCAGACCTTTTAAAGGTAGGATTCCTAAAATCTGGAGCATAAGGATGACACTGAGGAGTTTGGTTTCAGTCCGAAGTTGTGGTCGGGCTCTTGCTGGGGGGCACAGGGACTGGGGTTCGTTTGCTCTCGTGTCATCTTCGTAAGATGCAAACATCCAGTGTATTTTGAACTTTCTTATTTCCAGTCTAGAATGTTTGGGGGCATTTGTTCTCTTCTTTTTCTTTTATAGCAAGCCTCTCCATTCCCCTCTCTCTGAATACCACCCCCCCCCCTTCATTTCATCTTGATTTGAAGTGGTTTTAGAAACAGAAAACCTGTGTTCGGTGTCACTGTAGGTTTTCCCCCCCCTTTAAAGCAGAAATACATTTAGGAGTGTACAAAAGGCTGGGTAAATAATTTTTTTTTTAAAAAAAACAAAATTCAGGAGCTCAGAGGAAGGAACTGCCGTGGTTTCATTCCCCCGCCGATACCCCCCTGCTTCCAGAACCGCTGTAGAAGGCAGCAAGCAGCTTCCTCACCCCTCTCTCGATAAATTAATTCTGAGCCAGCCACAAATCACTCGGAACTGTCAAAGCAGACCTGTAACATCATTTATTTTTGTTGAAAACCGAGGCTGTGTAGTCCATCATGGAGTAAATACTGAGAAGTCAGTAATTTCCACTGGAGAGGGCTGAAGCCGCTGCCTCCCTCCCTCTCGTTCGGCAGCTGGCGAAGCTGGGAGGGGTGAGAGGATGGGGAGAAGGGAGGGACAGGCGATGCGAGAGCAGGAGACAGGACTGAGAGCGGAACGGCGAGCGCGGAGCTGGCTGCCTTCAGACAAAGCACGCCGCTGCGGCGCTCGGCAAGGACGCGCGATCGCTGGGCGAGGGGACGCGGCGGCGGCTGGCGGAGCGGCGGAAGGGAAGGATGGAGACCCCGGGCGAGCGGGAGCTCGGTGCATAAATTCCAGGTTTAGATGCTGCCCTTCTTCTGCACGGGCTGTGTCAGGGGAGGGAGACGGAAACCTTTTGTGAGCTCTGCGTTGCTCGTGCTGCGGCGCGCTCTAGACAGACTGGCCGGCTCTCTCCAACTCCCCGGGCAGAGGAGCTCTCCCCTGGACCAGAGCAGCAGCATCCCTGACCCCAGGAATTCCCAGATACCGCCGTGAGCTCTGCGCTGTGCAGCCATCGCAGCGGGCGGGGAGGGGGGGAAGGATGGCTCGGAAAGGTACCGAACAGCTTCAGCTGACCCAGAGGTTCGAAGAAAGCAAACTTGGCTTTCCTGATCGTCTTTTTATTTCCGTGTACCCTTGAAACAGATGTGCTGAGAAGCCTGAAAAATCCTGCCGGTCTTGCATAGCAAATTTCCTGCTGCAAAGGAGATCTCTGAACTTTTTTCTTGTCGTTTCTAAGGTCTTGAGCTTTTAGAGAGGAGAGTAACAAGTCACTGGACTCTCTTCCCAGGGGTGAGGGAAGGGAGAGCTTGTCTGCACAGCTTCCGTAGGGTGTTGGGAAGAATCCCATTTATCAGAGGCTGAGAGGAGGTGCCAGGGCATGTCTTGGACTTGAGCTGCTGCAGGAAGAGGAGAGAGCGTGCGTGCATTTGGTTTCTTTTTGTTTTGACGTGGTTTGGAAGCAAGGAACTAAAATACCTCCTCCTCCAGAGCTGCTCCCTGTTCGGGCGAGGGGCTGGGATGCAGCAGCTGCGCTTGGCTGAAGAAGATGAAGGAAGGGCAAATAGGAGCATGCACCAAACACCTGGCGGGACTGAATGTGCTGGGTGAAAACCCTCCCGATTCCTCTGCCTCTCTTGCTGTCACCCCGTGCAGCGGTGTGGTCAGGCGCCGGTGCAGCCAGCCCGGTCCCAGCAGCGTGCCGAAATGCCGTGCGTCCGTGTAGGGGGTAAAACGACAGTGCCGGGACTCTCAGCCTCATGCTTGGGGTCACTCACGCCTCTGTTCCTCTTAACACCGTAACGGCAAGAAAAAAAAACCCCAAAAACCCTTACTATGGTTTGCCTCTTTCAGGACTGCTTGGGGAAAAAAAGTATCAGCCCCTTCTTTTCTTCTGCTGCAGTTTGTGTGCTTTCTTTGTCTTGCATGTCTTCCTGCGGACGGCTGCTCTCGGCTGGCTTCTGCTGCTTTGCTGAAAGTCCCTCGTGTCTGGTTTTTGTGTCTCGGCTGCATGAAGATGGCTTTTCTCTCTAGCTGCTTTGTGCCTCCCGTGCGCCTGGTCCTCTCCGCCGGCACGCCGAGCGGGGCGGCGCATCCCAAGTTGCGTGGACGCGAGGACCTGCACAGCTCCGCGCTTTTGTGAGCGGCTCCGCTCCCTTCCCTCGCACCTCCGACTGGCTGGGAATGCCGGGGGGGAAAGTTTGCCGCCCTCCTCCCGCCCCCTTCAGCCCAGCCAAGGAGCGGATCCGCATCCCCGTGGGGTTGGGCTTCATGTGTTTGCCTGGCAAGGAACTGGCTGGAGCCCTGAGAGCGGTGCATGCCGTGGCACGGTCCCAGGAGCGCTTCTAAACAGTTTGCCCGGGCAAGGGGTTTCTTTTTCTGAGCGTTAATCGAGCTACAAAATTAAACCCGGAGCCCGCGGAGGCGCTGGAAGCTTGTTGTCCATGGTCTGTGCACACCAGAGGAACTGTCTGCCAGCTGATTTGTTGTACTCTGAGCATATTTTTTTGAGTTTCTTTATGGTAATGACGATGATGTGGCAATGCCATCTGTCTTCCTCAGAGTGCCGCTGCTACCGCCTTAACGGTTTTTCCCTTTTCAAGCGTCTGCCGATTCCTCTCTCGTCAGGTTCGCGGATGCTGGAGCAGAGCGTCGGGGAGTGGCTGGAGTCCATCGGCCTGCAGCAATACGAGAGTAAGCTGCTTTTGAACGGCTTTGATGATGTCCGCTTCCTGGTAAGTCGCTGGGTGGGACCCACGGGCTCTAACTAATGTCTTGGCCAAACCTTGACTTGTTATCGAGTGTCAGCCGGGGTCTGCAGCCCAGCAGAACAGTCCTGGGGGCGTACAGAAGGTTGGACAAAAGGAGGAGGTGAGGGTTGTGTTGGGTCATTCATTTCCACGTTTAATTCAGGTGTTATCGTGCTTTTCGTTATAAATTTGATATGAAATTTCATTTACTCTGTCCCCGAAATCTTTACTATCCAATTTACTCCAGAAACGGGAACTGGGATTCACTAGTGTTTTGAAGAAATCACGGAGCAGTCTGTGTTCTGGACTCTGAAGGAGGTGGTAGGCTCTCGTTGGGAGTGTCCTTACCCTAGGCATGCAGGCAGGACGTTAGTGAGCTGAGCTGGATTGCGTTGACACTGTTGGCTCTGAAACCTAATGATGGCAAGATGGTAATGCTTCGTGTTGAGGGGTGTTTTTAATAACCTGTGTCTAGAAACGTAAAAATCTGGGAATTTGTGTGGGATGATGAACTGCAAAGACAGAAAATCCTGGTGCTGTGGGAGGGCTCTTCCTGTGTGGCTTAAAGAAACGCTTTTGGAGTGTGGACTCCAAGTTTTGCAAATAATTTCTAGAAGTGGATGGAAACCTTTGGAGAAGTCGTGTGAATCCTGCGTGGAAAGGGAGCAGAGGCATCTCTTTGGTACCGGGGAGGGTGCGAGAGGTGACACCCAGGAGGATGTGTGCGTGGCAGCTGTGCTGGGCTGGGTTGAAGGGATTTTGGAGAACACAGCAGCCGTCCGACAGTGGTGAGGGGTTTGGGGGCAGCTGGAGAACGAAGGGAATGCTGGATGGAGGGGCAAGGAAGCGCACATCGGAGCAGCGTCAGCAGGTGTACGTGAAGGCAGGGTGTAATGACACTTTTTAAAAAGTGACCTTGTGAGTGTGGTGGGATCTCCAAGCACCCCTGTAAGCCAAATGCCATGAACATCCAGCCCTGGCCCCCATGGCAAGCAGCCCATCCCCATGTCTCCCCTGACCTGGCAGGGCTGGTGCTCCCCTGGAGAGCTGGATTTTATTGCCGGCGACAGACGATGGTCTGGCCACACACCCTTCTGCCTCTCCCGTGTCCTGTTCCTACAGCAGTCTGGCACCTTCCTTCTCCCCTGGGGAGGATTTGGGACGAGCTGCCCCCACAGAAGCCCCCGGGCACCCTCGCAGGGCTCCAGCAGCCCCTGCAGCCGTGCGGGACCAGGGACGGCTCCTGCTGCTGCCCCTCAGCCCTTCCCGGGCGCTCCAGCCCCCTGCTGTGTCCCAGCCCTCGGGTGGACCTTTGGCCACTGGGATGGTGTTCAGCTGGCCAGCTCTGTGCTCAGGTTTCAGCATCCCTACGTGCTGGGACGGTCTGGTACAACCCCTGGGATGCTCTGGAGAGGGTACAGTGAATTTAGATGGAGTGACACCCCAGGGACCCCGGCTCGGGACCCCCTGCTGATGGGTCTGGGACCTCTGTGGTGTCAGTGGGCTGCTCGCCCTCCAGCAGGTAGCAGATAAAATCCCCTTTGCTCTGACCGGTGTGATGATAGACACCTCCAAGCACAGAAGTTTAGTAACGAAGGAAATTAACTTTCCGCTTGTCCCCAGAGAAGCAGGAGCTGGAGGCGCGGCAGCAGCAGGTTTTCTGGACTGGGCTTATTCCCAGGAAAGGGCAGCACTTGGCTGCAAACTGCCTGGTGCAGAATTTTGTCATTTATGAGATGAAAGAAAAGGCTCTGTGTGTCTCTCTCACTCTGTGTATGGTGTATGTGCCGGGAGTTGCTTTTCGATGTGTTTTTTTGCTTTCTGGATGTTTTTTTCCCCATCCAACGACCGCTCCCAGTGTCGGAAATGAGCTGCTGCTGATTTCAGGGAATGGGATGCTCTGCTCGCTCATCCCTCTCCATTTGCAAAGGTCAAATAATTTCACAAAGGTTTCCTGCCAGCCCTGGCTGATTTCCATTTCGCTGCTTATCCCTTTCGCTAGGAAGTTGGCTCTGGCACCCGTGCCAAGACCGCCTTTAAACCCTCTCGTCCCACCCTGGGAACTTCACGCTGACACAGCCCCGGGTGAGGGTTGAGTTATTCAGCATCTTTTCCTCTGCGGTGTTACTTCCCTTCAGCTCCTGATGCTGGGGGAGTACAAATGAGGAGCAAGCAGTGGATTTGTTTTTCGTGGTGATTTTGATGCTCTCGGATGAATTATTCAAGTTGTCGTAAGCGCTGGTGCCGCGCGTACCGAGAGGACCTGGATGCTCGGAACAGCAGGCTGTCCGTTCCTTTTCTTTTTCGCATAATTTCCTTATTAACTGCCACTTTCAATGGCTAACGAAGAATATTTCAAACTAAGTGGCATTATTTTCCTGGAGTTAAATGGTTTCTGTGAAAGGATTAGTCCCTATTAGGGCTTCATTATGTTAAATATTTCAGGGGCTGGAGGATGCCGGGTAATGGTTTGCAAGTGGCCAGATGGGCTATGAGGCTAATTAAGTTTTAGTCGCAAAAATTAAAAAGTGGGAGACTTTTGGGAAGGAAACACTGCACTTTTCTGTGCAAGATTTCGCATTGCGTTACTCCTGGGGTTTTTTTTCCCTACACCGAGGATGCTTCTTTTCCCGAGCCCCTAGGTGCCCGTTCGTGAGCAAACACAAAACCTGGGCGTCGGGTGGGGACAAAAGGCGTTAGGAGAGCAAACGGAGGGATGTGTCTGATAGTACAGCTGTAAAACAGAGGCAGCATCCTAGAAGAGCTTTTTAATTTACTCTTGAGGAATGCTCAGCCTGCAGTAGGCTTTAACTTCAAGTAGGATTAAGAAAACAGTCCAACAAACAGCCTGTCCTGGAACTGCAGCGGGGACTGGGTGAGATCCCGTGTTTGCTGCTGTTCTTCCCTTTAGGAAAAAAAAAAAATGTTTAAAATATACAGTCTGCCCAGTAGGTAGCGCAGAGTTGGTGAGAGGCAGGAACTGGAGGGTGCCGGAGCCTGGCTGGTGTGTTGTAGCCCTTAGTTCAGGTGGTTCTGGTTTCAGAAATTCCTCGTTTCCTGGGTGTTGTCACTTGGCTCTTGGGTTAATTTGCTCCCAGTGTCACCAGAGCCCGTACCCGAGGTAAGGGAGAGGATTCACAAACACACAGTATGGGGAAGTGCTCTGTAAATAGATTTGTCTTTATTAGGTGCTCGTCTAGGAAGGCAGAAACATGCATTATTTCCAAGGATAATAATCCCATTATTTTCAGAAATCCTGGGATTTGTTATTGGGTGATAGCTCGTGCTTCCTCAGGACCCCATGCCCACGAGCGTGTGAGATCAGCACCTGAATTGTCAGCAAACCCCAAGTTTCTGCCGCAGTTGAGCTCTGCTTTGGTAGGAGCGATGGTCGGGACCGACCCTCCCGGCGTGCTTGGCTGTGCCAGGATGATTTCTGACAGCGGCTGGTTCTGAGCGGTGTCGGACGGGGCTTGTCGGGAATATTCTCACCTGCAGAGAGTTTTGGGGGCTTGTGAATGGGTTATTGGGGAAGAACAAGTCGCCACAACCGCGGTGAGGAGAAGGGGATCGGAAACGTTGATGTATGGACACAGCTCCGGGGTGTGCTGGGACGGGGACGCTGCTCCTGGGCTGAGTTTGTCCCGCTGTGTGCCGGCACTTAAAGCAGAGTTTCTTGACGAGGGTTCCCGTGGTGTGCAGCCCTTGTTCCATCGGCAGGACAAACCCAAAAGCTGCAGCGTTAGGTGAGGCACACAGGAGCATCTCGGTGACACTGGTGCGGAGAAACGAGAACGTTTGTGACGAGTTCGGAGAAAACGATCGAGTATCGACTGCGGCCGAGGGTGGATGTTGCTAACCCAAGTCAGCAGGATTATTCAGACATCGATTTGACGTGACGTTAGAGCTCCCTTGCCAATGTGTGCGTTCCTGGGAAGGGACTGAAGTCTACTCTTATTTCAGATTGTTTGTGATCTTTTGGCTCGGTTGAGGCAAGAAGAGGGCTGTAAAAGATGGATTTAGGTAGCTTAGTTTTCTAAAAGACTGAGTTCTCTTTCCAAATACTAACGTCTGCGTATTGGGCCAGATTTTTGTGTCTGGAGAAATCCTCTCTATTCCCTTTAAGTTGCCTGCAGTAGCTTTGTTGTGGTATTTATGGGCAGCGCTAGGGAAGAGGCTTTTCCTGCTGTTCTCTCCAGCACAAACCCCACAGTCCGAGGCAGCAGCTTCTGCTCATCCTCTGCGTTGCCACCGAGTGCCCTTCACTGCCAGCGCCGCTGCTTCGGGGCAGTCGGACCGTGACACTCAACTTCTGCTTTTGATGTGAGGCTTTAATTCGGAGAGCAGCCTGTTCAGCCAGCTGGGGATTTAAAAAAAAATCTAAAATGGAGATGGCACTTCAAATTCTCCTTCTCTGCTTTGCAGCCTGCTGGAACTCTTTCATTACAGGGGACAGGTTTATTTGTGCGATGGGCGAACAGAGCTGAATCGGAGCCGCTAGCTGAGTGTTAGCAGGGCTGCGCTGTCCTTGGCTTAGCAGAAATACAGCTTTGCAAGTAGAATAAAATCCTCGGCAGAAGTGCATGCCAAATGCTCAGAGCACTAATGAACCGCGAATCCCCCGGCATCCCGGAGAAGCCGGTCCTGCTGCCTCCCCCGTGGAGGAACCCAGCCCTCGTGTGCGCATTCGGAGACCTGTTGCCTCATCCTGCACCGGAGGAAGATCGACGGTCAGATCATGAAACCGTAGCAGTGAGTGAGCAGTGTCGTTCAAAAAAATGCGCTGTAAATCGAGTGAATTGTGCTTGGCCGGTAACGAGCTGAGGGAGGTGTTAGAGGAGGAAAAATGGCACAAAAATATGGACCAAGAGGGGTTCTGCTGCTCCTAGAGTTGGTCCCATCGTGTCTCCGGTCATCCCCAGTGCCCCTGCGGTGGATGTGCCCTTTGGGAGGTCCGTGGGAAGCTGGTTTGGCACTGGGAGGTGCCCAGTGCATCCCAGTGCCCCGCAGCAAACGCAGCCGGGACCTGGAGGGAAAGGGCAGGGTGGGCTCCACGTTCTGGGACAGCAGGGACATTGCTGGTGTCATCAGAAGGAATCGCAGCGATTCACGGAGGAATTCCCCCCCGAGAAGTGGGGAAGGGAAACGCCGTCACCTGCACCTTCCCTGCAGTGTTTTGTGATCCCGCAGAGCCCATAAACGTGTCTGAGATGCTTTGCGAAAGCTTTTCCCTTCCCTCGGAGGGCTGGCTGCTTGCTGCTCCCCCAGACAACTTCTCCGGCTGACATCCGAGAAGGACAAACCTTGCGTGCTCCGGCAGTCAGACCGTCAGTCTGGGGCTGAACTTCTCATTCAGCCCACAGATATTTTGATTCACAAATGAGCAGGTAAAACAGAACATAAACCACTTTTTATTGCTTTTTTTTTATTGTTCAAGCCTGGATTCCTGTGGAGCGTGGGGAAAGCAGCTAATGCTGATTCAATGAGACAGCGTCAGGAGCGGAAATCTGTTCTCCTCCTGTAGTGCCGTGGGCTCCTCTGTTGGGTTTTTTTTTCTTTTTATTTTTTTATAATTGGGGAGAAGTGGTAGCAGCACGATGGCATTGGAAAAACTGGGTGTCCGCAAATAATTTAGACATTAATTTGATTAAATGCAATTCAGTGCCACGTTAGATTGGCCCGTAGTGGTCTGCGTTACAAAAGAGCCTTTTCCTTCCCTCTGCGTGCGTGCGCGAGCAAACGGTTGATAAACTGGGGGTCCTGGGTGAGCTGTAGCTCTGTTTCCGTGATCCCGTCCGTAGCTGCCCAGCTTGGCTCGCAGGTGCTGGTCCCCTGGGCAGCAGCCAGGCTTGTAGCATGCGCTGAGAACACGTGTGCCCCAGAGCTTTTTTTTTTTTTTAATTTTCATCTAAAACTTGTCATTTTCTAGTAGCCATCTGGGGAAGACTTAACTGACCCGTTCGGGTGGTGTTTCGCGCCCTGTGAAGAGCAGGGACCTGTGGGAGATCCCCCAGAGGAGGTTTTGCTCCTTCTGCGCTTGGTGAAGCGACGAGAAAACTCGGTGTGATTGCAGCTGTAGGGACGCAGGTGAGCCCCGCGGAGGCTGTGCCGGGGCAGGCAGGATTGCTTTCCAGCTCTCTTCATCCCCGCAGAAGCTCTGGAGGGGATGGGTCTGGACTTGGTCTTGCCAAAGCTTGTGCTGCAGAGCTCCGCCTTGCGTCGGCGTTTGGCGGCTGAGCTGGTAAATCCGTGCGTTGAGCCGCCACGGTGGGAATTAAACACTCCTGGAGGAGCTGGCCATCGAGCCTCTAACGATTGCTAATTAGATCTGGGGATCTCTTTGGCTTGGTTGGCGCTGGCTGGCAGGTTTATTACTGGGGTGGCTTTCGTTCATTGTGATGGCATCGGGAGGGAGGACATCAGCCACGTTACATGGTATTGTCATTGCTGCCAACCTCCGGGAAATTCATTTCCTTGGTCCCCAGACTGATTTCGATGCCCTGGATGAACAGAATTGGACCCTGGCGTCAGGTTTTCTGCCAAGCGTCTGAGCGGGAATCGATTCATACAATGAAATGAAATTTTTTTGACAGCTCTCCAGCGGGTTTCAGATGCTACTTGGGTGGTTCAGAAGGACTGGGCTTTGTCCGCGCTGGTGTGGGGTTTGGGGTTTTCTCTGGTGAGAGCAGAGGCTTGCAGTGAGCCGGGGTTTCAGAGGGTGTTCTGGCCGCTCACCCGCGGCTCTGACCGGGGACACACGGCAGAGCTGCGCCGAGCTCCCCAGGTGATGGAAATGAACTTCCCGGCGAGTTTGGAGGGGATTTTGAGGAGCAAAGTGGGTGGACCAGAACTGGCAACGCAGGGGATGCTTACATTTGATTTATTAGTGGCTCCAGGCCCAATAAACATTAAAAAAGCCATTAAAGTAGCAGTTAATTTTTTTTTTCCCTCTCAATAAAATTGCCTGAGCTTGACAACCATGACTGATTCCCTCCGTTGCCATTGTCACGCCGCCAGTCTGCGTGGGGGAGAAAATTAAACAGAAAGGAAGAGGCTGTGTGCTAATCGCGGCTTTATTGTAGGGTTTTGTGTGCGAGCCCTTTGCACAGCCAGTGCTCTCTGAAGAGCTGGGGCTTCGCTGACATGCCCTGAGCTAAACAGAGATTTCTTTTCCTCTCGTTTCCGCTGAACTGTCTCAAACTGCAGATACCGTTACGGGAAGACGTGAAACCCTGCAGATCACGAGGCCGATGACAAATAAATATTTCTGTGGCCGGCTCCCCTGCTCTGCAGGTCCTGGTTTTGGGGTCAGCAGCCTGCGTCGAGCGCTGAAGAAGCTGGTGCTGGAGGTTTGTCGGAGGGGCTGAGCAGCCAGGGATGCTGATGGAGCTGTAGGTGTTTGGCATTGCCTGGTGTCAGAGCTGCATTTGGGGAGATTTCAGCTTTTTTTTTCCTCTGTAAAAGGGGTGATGCTCTGTGCTGTCACCGGGGGGTGAAAAGCCCCCAGATGCAAATCAGCAGATATGTAGACAGCTGGAGTGGAAACTTGTTTGTAGGAGAAGCTGATAAATTAGTCTGTTAACGAGGCGTTAGCTGCTCTTGTCCTGTTGAAGATGATCTATTAGCGGGGCTTAGCCCCGTGCACAGCGAGGGGGTCGGGACACCTCCCAGGGTGCCCAAAGCCTCATCCAGCCTGGCCCTGAACCCCTCCAGGGATGGGGCATCCACAGCTTCTCTGGGCACCCTGGGCCACTGCCTCACCCCCCGCACAGGAAACATTCCTCCCCGAGATCTCATCCCTCGGTCCCCTCTCTGGTGTGTGACAGCCCCTGGACTGCAGACCCTGAGCTGCCAGCTTGCACTAAGTCCCTGAAAGCTGCAGCTGGCTGGTACCAAAATGAGGGTTCTTGATCCTTATTTTTTTTTTTCCACTTAAAAAGGAGTGGTGTGTACGGTCCAGGCTGGCTCTGTGGTGAGCTGGCTGCGTCTCCGTCTCCCACATCCAGGCTTTTGGTTGCCAAAAGCAATAACAGCGGCAGCAAAATCCTTGACAAGATGCAAATTGTCTTGAATGTTGGGGGGGGGGGAAGAAAAAAAAGCTTTGTGTGCATGAATCTAAGGAAAAATGGATGCTCTGGCTGCTGCAGCTGAAGGCACCCTGGTCTAGATGTTCGCAGATGCCTTTGGAGTCTGGAAAAACTGTGTTTGGGTTTTGCATCTGCTGCTTTTAATAGCAAAGACATTCTGGTCCCCGTCTTCCCTGCAGTCCGTCGCCTGTCTTTGATGCAGGGTTTAGGAACAGAGGCAGCGCTGACGTTAGCGGGACAGGCGGGATGCATTAAGCCGCCTCGCTGGCTGGGTACCACTGCGCGTCCCGTACGAAACTTGCGTTGCCTCGGGCCCTTCCTTAGCTGGAAGAGAGCGAAGGGACTGAAGCCAGGCTCTGTGCGAGAAGCAGCGTCTGAAAATTGGGTAGTTGAGTGCCTGCAGAGTGCCCGGCTGGAGGAGGATTGCTGGCAGATTGCAGCGGCTCGGGTTCTGGCACGCCGGCCTTTGGGGTCACCTCGCTGGCAGGAGGGGATGCTGCCTTCCTCCCATCTAACCTCTGACTGTGCTTTTTTTTTTTTCTGCCTTTAATGAGAAACCTGGAGCCTCGCAGGCTGTTTAATTACAGTGCAAGGTGTGAAGCGTGACTAGAGCAGACCCCTTCTCTAAAATCTTGTGTTTCTGCACCACCCCGAGGCAGCCCCACAAGGACACGGTTTCCCTGGCGGATCTCTGCCCTCCTTCAGGGCAATACGGGGGCCACAGATGGGGTCTCGGTGTCCCCTCGTGGTCGTGTGTATTTGTGCCTTCCCGGGGAGGGAGCTGGGTTCAGCTTGGAGGATGCTGGAGGCTGGGCAGGGGGATGAAAGCCCCCCCGGACTGCCAGGCTCTGCCAGTTTGGCCCCGGGGAGTGGCACTCACCCAATTTCAGATGTTTGGGGGTCGTTCAGGCTCTTTGGATGGCCAGTGGGAGCCGAGGAGGACTCATCCAGGGGGATGCATTTCACCCCAGAGCAGATGCACTTGCCCTGGGGAAACGTTCCCCTCCTCGACCCAGCGCTGGGGCTTAAGGGGGAAGTTGGGCTCCTGTGTCCTTTACCAAAAAAATTTCAAACGCTGCTTCCTGGTAGATTTTTTTAGGGATCATCCCAGCTCTTCTGGCAAGAAAACATCACCCAAGGTTTTTATACCAAGCCTGATTAACGTGCGCACATGGTGCTGCACTAAAATCCGCATTAACGCCAGGAGGGGTGTTCAGGAGCAAACCCTGAGCCAGCCCCTGCGTGCAGGCGGTGCCGAGAGCTGTTCCCGATGGGGGCGAGGAGAAGACGGTGAGGTGTTGGGGTGAAGGGGTTTTTGGGTGTTCCCCCCTCCCCTGCTGCAGAGGGAGGCGAGAGCTCTGTCCCCGTGCAGCCCCAGCTCCGCTCAGCCCTGCAGCCGGCAGGAAGGGACAAGGTAGAACACACTTGTCACAAGGAATAAAGTCTGGAATACGTCTTCAGAAAGTCTTTTTCATTCTTATCGACATTTCCGTGATGGAGGATCCCAGAGGACCAGGCTCACAGCAGAGCGAGGCCCTGGGAGCTTCCCTCTCCCCAGCCTCTGGCGTTGGCTCAATCCGTCCTCGGGGGACCTGGAGCGGGGCTGAGCGTGAGCCTGGGGTCACACTGCCAGCACGGCTCTGCAGCCGTCCCGGGGGAGATGGACCTGGTTACTGACCTTTGTTTGAAAAAAAAATCATCAAAAAAAACTCAAGGAAAAAAATTAAAAACAAGCAAACCAACACATTTATTGGGATATTGTGTAAAAATTGAAAACTCCCCCCAATAACCCTCCCAGCAGTTTTTCTGGAGTTCTGCAGCCCTGCACCAAGGCAATCTCCCTGGGAGCAGCCCTTTGTACCAAAGAGGCTTTGTTCCGTCTCGGTGACGGACGCCTGGTTCCCTTTTCCTCCGTGAGCTGCTGGATGCGGATGTGTCTGCAGTCATCCGTCCTCGGTCCAGCGCAGAAATGGCTCTTGCCTGGCTCGGGGACAGTCCCAGGACCCTCCAGCAGCCCCGTGCTAGGAGCTCAGGAAGGATGGGGCTGGCAGTGAGGAGCAGTCGAGACGTGCTGGGAAGGAAGAAAGCCTCAGCAGACCCCAGCTGGGTCCCCGTGGCTGGCAGCCCTCCTGCTCAGAGGGATTTTTGTGCTCCATGGGTCGTTGCTGGTTGAGCAGAGGTGGTTTCCGGGCAGGGAGCAGGGCGCTGAGCAAACCCGCGGCATCGCTGCGCCGGAGGCGGGTGGCAGCGGTGGCCCGGGCTGAGCATCTCTGCCCCTTGGCGTGTGAAATGCAAACAGATGAGCTGTTTAAACCAGGTTTTAAACCTGTTTGGTTGGCAAAGGGTAAAAGATCTCTGGTGTGTTTATGTTTAATTATCTATTTTAGCAGCAGATTATTTTTTTTTTCATCGGAGGTGGGATCTAGATGGGTTTGAAGGACGTTTCTCTAAGCGGAGGCTCACGCACAAAGGGCTGCAATGATTTATTCGGCGCTGCTCTGCTTTGTCTATCCTCGTTAAGAACCCTGAGAGCACGGACTGGCACCGCGGGAATTGGATGTGACACGTTAAAATAAGGAGTGTCGGAGAAAACTGAGCTTTACAGTATTTAACTAGCTGGTATCCTCGCCACGCAGCAAGTGATTTTTGTAGAATTTGAGATACCGAAAGTGGGAGAACACCTATCGCCTTGCCTTGGGGCTGGCACGGGCCGTGGCAGCGTGAAACAGGGAGAGCGGGAGCTGCCAGGAGGAAGCGGATTAGCACCAGAAAGGCTCAACGCTGGAGAATAAGGAAAAATGTAAATAGGATCAGCAAGCTTGTTTGATTTTTATACGTGGAAATTATAACATCCCCGTTGTCCCAGCTCGTTTGGCCGCGCAGCGTTCCTGCCGTCGTGGTCGGTGCTGCGGGCTGTGCCTGCATCCTCCCCTGCAGCACAGCACCAGGATGGGCGGGATGGCGGGAGCGGCAGGGTTTGGGTACCCGAGGTGTGACGTTAGTGTGAGTCGGTCCCTCCCTTTGCCCTCCCCAGGCAGGGCAGCAGGAGAAATCCCATCGCTTGCTCCAGCCCTCTTCGGTCCATTTTAAAATCTCCCCTGGGAGATGAATTCCTCCTGCAGCTGCTGCTTCCCAAGGACCTTCTGACAACCGCTGCAGCAGAGCCGTAGCCTCCGAAAACGCTTGTGCCAGCTGAGGTGTGTGTCAGGAGTTAAGCTGCTTTAATCCTCTCCCTCGTCCCCTGAGCTGAGCACACAATCCCCCGCTGTGTCAGGAATGCACATTAAATGTGGCTCTTTGGCTTAAAAATTGTGAACAAGAAAGGGGAGGGATGTTGTCTTTTTTTTTTTTTTTTTTTTTTT
>WKFP01014491.1:149950-168603 GCA_011057875.1 Pterocles orientalis | reverse complement strand
GGGCAGGGGAGCCTCTGGTGACCGTGGTCTGTCCCTGCAGGTGTTGAAGGTGAATCTGCTGGGCCATCGGAAGAGGATCATCGCCTCCCTGGCAGACAGACCCTACGAGGAGCCACCGGCGAAGCCGCCGCGGTTCTCGCAGCTGAGAGTGAGTCACTTGTTCCCTGCTGGGCTGCTGTGTCTGCGCAGGGCGTGCTCGGCGGTGGCCGGGGTGCTGCTTCTGCCCTGGCTCCTCTTTCCTCCCGTTCTTTCAAAGAGCTAAACCCGGGTCTGTGGGGAATAGTCCTTCCCTTTCTGATAGCAGCTGTGACCTCTGGGGGACGCAGAGATCTGTGGAGGATGTTTGCTGAGAGCTCAGGTCCTGGGTACGTGTCCGGGGTCAGAGAGGGCGGCACGTCCAGCCTTCCTCTGCTGCTTCCAGGAACAGGGAATTGTGCCCAACAAAATCAATGGAAAAGGGAGAAAAAATCCCTGTAATGTCAGTATTTAAGTTAAAATTCCTTTGAAGGTAAGTGTTGAGAGTAATAAGCATAGAGAGTGGTCTGTGGAAGTCGCATTGCTGTTTAAAGTAAGGAAAGGGTGAAACCTAAACGGGCTGTTCCTGGTTAAAACAAATCCATTTGACCTGGAAGCTTGTCGTGGTTCTCGGATACTTGGTGGTTTGGGAAGAAGGTTCCTGAAGCGTGGAGGCAGCCACACATCTGGCTGTGCGGAGGAGGGAGTCTTTGGGGTTGAACAGTTCCACTGGACGTGCCCGGGCTGCTGCTGGAGACGATGCAGAGCCCCGTACTCCCACTCCGAGCACGGCCAAGCAGAACCTGGGGAGTATAACCGCCAGCCTGGCTCGGGCTCGGCCGGAGCACCTGGAGCACTGGAGCAGAGGGAGAACAAGTCACAAATTTGACATCGTGCTGTGCAAATCCCGCTATGGCCGGGCCCCCAGCAGCAATGTCACCGGCTGTTTGGACAGACACACTCTAGCTGAAGCGATGGATGAATTTACCAACCCTCAGCTTTCCTCTTTGTGGGTCAAACCCCATCTTCCCCGTGCAGAACAAGGCTGGGGAGAAATCTTAACGTGGCCACTTGGATCCGTTCAGCTTTTCCCCTTCCCAGCTCCAGCGACCCAAGCAGCAAAAGTTCTATTCGCCTGCCCCATGGGAGACATCCTTCGATCAGGTGCCTCCATCACGAGGTGGGTGCCCGCACTGAACAGGTCTCAGGGTGCTGCTCCCACCCCTGCACCCTGCCCCAGCGGCAATACCGAGCTGATTGGCTTCCCCTGGGCCCTGGCTGTGGAGCAGCCTTCCCGCGGGCAGGCGTGTGACACGGCTCAGCTGGGGAGACGGGATGCAGCTGGGGCCCGTGGTTTGATTGCACTGTTTGGGAGGCTGAGCTCCCACTCCCCGGGCTGGCTGGGCTCCGCCAGAGCTCTTGCTGCCAAATGCCGCTTGCCGCGATTTGGGGATGTTCATTTTTCCTTTTGCTGCGGGAGCTGGGAGCCTTTGGATGTCAAGCCCTTCGTTATCGGGGTTGGCTGGGAGGGGAGCCGTCGCGTTCGCTGTTCTCCCGGAAAACTGACATTTGAGAGCGGAGTTTGGCAAATCCCGTCGAGCTTGCAGCTAACCTGTGAGCTGGAGAGCCGGGCAGCGTGCCACCGAGGGCGAGCGCGTCGTGCTGCTTCCTCCCACTGTCTGCACATCGGCTTCCCGGAGCAGGAATTGGGAGCGATTGGAGTTTCCTCGTCCCAAACATCTGGTCCTTGCCCTGCTGCGGAGCCTTTTGCCGTGGGCTGTTCAACCACAGGAGGCTCAGCTGAAGCGCGCTGGGCTGCTGCGCCCCGCTTGGTCACGCTGGGTTTTTTAGGAACTGGGGTTCAGGTGTAAAGAAGAGAGGATTCAGGCTGGCACCGCAGCTGGACATTGTGCTTGGGAGCTGGGGGAGCTGCACCTTCGCCCCGCTGCTCAGCTTCCCCCTTTTCAGACAATAAAAACCCAGACGGCCAGCAGCCAGACCTGCGCTCCCTGGAGCATCCTCCTGAGGCCGGTGAAACCGAATGCAGGGTTCTTGGTGGGGGAGAGGAGTCCTTGGGCGCGGCAGCAGCTGATTGATATGCCGGACGGGGAGGCTGGGGACGAGAACGAGCCGTTTGCAGCATTTTTTGGTGCTCCAGCTGGTGCCATCCCGCGCCTGGCTCCGGCGTGGGGGGCGGAAGGACGTCAATGGCAAATTAAGCAAATCCGTTGAATAGGACTAATGCGTGGTGCAGCTGCGACTTCCCGCATTGTCTGCCCGGCCGCTTGGCACGTACGGCAGCGAATCTTGCCGGCAGCGAGAGCCAGGCTGGCAGGCGGCTGGGCTGGGCTCTCACTGGGCTCCTGGGGCTTCTCTGCTGGGGTGGCGGATGGTCAGCGGCTCTGAGTGCTTGGCTCAGGGCTTCAGCAGAGCCTGGTCCTCTGTGAACACCCTCCCCACGGCTCGGGGTGACTCGTGCCCTCCCGATGAGGCTTGCTCGGCAAAAAGGGCTGCAAACCTGCCTGAAACCATCACGTGGAAAATCAGCGGTGTGATTGATGGCACTGAGGCAGGAGCTGAACCCTGTTAACTCTGCTCATCGCATCCTTCGTGCCGGGCGCTGTAAAGGGGAGCGAGGGGTGGGCATGGCCGCGGCACAGGCTGACCGGGACGGTTCACGGTTTCTGCCTCTTCCAGTGCCAGGATTTGATGTCTCAGACGTCGTCGCCCCTGAGCCAGAACGACTCCTGCACGGGCAGATCCGCCGATCTCCTGCTGCCCGCCGGGGACACCGGGAAAAGGCAACACGACCGTGGCACTGAGGTTGCTCCGTACGCCAGAGCTGAGCGCTACAAAGCACAGGTCAGTGGGGCTTTCGGGTGTCCTGGGGGCACCTCTGCGCAGTTCAGTGCAAGCTCCCTGTCTCTGGAGCCAGCGAGGAGTCAGGGGGATGCACAGAGAGGGGATCAGGCACAGCCTTCCCCAAGCATTGAGCCAGCAGCTCCTTCGTGCCTCGGTCCCTCCTGGAGAGTGGGGGACACACACCTCCACGAGCACTGGCACCCTCAGCGTGCTGCCCCCTCCCAGCCCCTGCAGGATTTGGCCGTTGCAAACGTCAGCAACCCAACGAGCCCTCCTGGGGTCTGTGTTCCAACCCGGACTGGACCTGTTGTGGCTTCACACCCGTGTTTCTTCCCTTCCAGGAGGACCGTCGGGAGTCGAAGCTGACCCTGCGCCCCCCCAGCCTGGCTGCCCCGTACGCCCCAGTCCAGAACTGGCAGCACCAGCCGGAGAAGCTCATCTTCGAGTCCTGCGGGTACGAGGCCAACGTAAGTGGCTTTTGGCTTGTGGGGTGGAGGGGACGAGGAGGCTCCGGGGTCAGACTGTGCGTGGAGTTGTCACACGTCCTCCCCGCTCTGAGGGTGACCTGTCCCTCCCCAGACGTGGCTGCTGGGGCCGTGGCATTGCCATGGGTTCGGCACTTTCCTTCCTGAAACCTTTTAACACCTCTCCCTCCTCCAAACAGTACTTGGGCTCCATGTTGATCAAAGATCTCCGCGGGACAGAGTCGACGCAGGACGCCTGTGCCAAGATGAGGGTACGGAGCCTGCGGGGACGGGGGGGATTCACTCCCAGCCTGTGGTGGGTGATGTGGGGAGGGGAATAGGGAACTGCTCCCCCCTCCCAGCACTTTTCCCCACAGTCTGAAGGTCTGTGCAGTGGGAGAACGCGTGTTCTTACTGGGGAAAGGAGTGCTGGGTTCACTCCCCGTCCCCGTCCCTTCCCCAGGAGCAAGCTTTCCTCCTCCTGGTCCCAGACCCCAAGGCCTCCCTTGTGGGGCGGTGGCGGGGGTGTCCCCGGGGTGGGCTGGGGCGGTGGCGAGGAGGGGAGCGTTTATTCACCACTGGCCGCTCAAATGCTCTTGTTTCTGAAGAAATCCACAGAGCACATGAAGAAGATCCCGACCATAATCCTGTCCATCACGTACAAAGGAGTGAAGTTCATCGACGCCTCCAACAAGGTGAGCTTCAAACGCCTCGAAGCTGGTGTCAGGAGGGACAAGCCCCGCGGTCCAGGTCGCGTCTAGTGGCTCCAGAAGCCACAGCTGGTCCCGAGAAGCCCTCAGGACTACAGGAGAGCACCAGGGTGGTGATGACTACCTAATGCCAAAGGCTTGGCAAGCCCACTGCTGGTGGCCCCTGTTGCCATCATTCCTGCCACAGGAGGGAGCTGGGACTGGTCTGGCTGGGAGACCCCCTTCCCTGCCGGCCCCTGTTTTGCCCCCTGCCCCCAGTACATGCTGGCCGCGACCACTGGTTTCAGGGTGTATTTGCCCCCCCCAGAAGGGTGATGGGTTCTTGTCCCGGCAGAATGTCATCGCTGAGCACGAGATCCGGAACATCTCCTGCGCCGCTCAGGACCCCGAGGATCTCTGCACGTTCGCCTACATCACCAAGGACCTGCAGACCAGCCACCACTACTGCCACGTCTTCAGCACCGTGGATGTGGTGAGTGCTTAGCGCACCTCCTCTCCCCGCGCGCTTGTTCCATCGTTCAGCTTTACTGGAGAGTCACAGACCAGGACCTGGTCCATTCCAGGGCTCTCTTACCTTTTTCTACCCTAAAATATTCCTTTCAGACTCCTGGCTCAAGATACTTTTACTTCAGAGCTCTGTGGACAGAGAGGATATTTGCCTGGCTCCGTTACTGTAGCCTCCAGGGCTGAATAAAGGGGGGCAGGAGTTTTTTTCCTCCTGGGGAATAGGCTGTGAACAAAACCCTAATACGCATAAATCAGCATAATGGGCTGATTTAACGGCCTTTTAATTCACCCAGAGTGTGGAAGCAGAACTTGCTTTTATTCTTAGGCAGAATTGTCTCTGCGAGACATTTGGGCTTTTTCTCTTTACGATGCAAAACGCCGCTAAACTGCGATGCTGGGGGGGCTGGAGCGGGCTCACAGGGGGTCCCGCCGGCCGGGGCTCTCGGAGGCAGCTCGGTGCTGGCTCCCCGCGGGGCAGGAGCTCAGCAGCTTTGCCAGGGATAGGGCAGGATGCGACCCGCTAACGGCCAGGCGATGGGCTCTGCTGAGTTGTGCATCTCCAGAGCGCACGGATTCTGCGTAGGGCGAGGTGGCTCGTATGCACCTAACTAATGGCTTTGTGTTTTCTGTGGTCTCTCCAAAGAACCTGACGTACGAGATCATCCTCACGTTGGGGCAGGCGTTCGAGGTCGCCTACCAGCTGGCCCTCCAAGCCCAGAGAGCCAAGCCTCTGGGTGCTGCAGCAGGAGAAGTGATCGAAACAAAATCTTCCAAACCGGTGCCTAAACCACGAGCCGGCGTGAGGAAATCCGCAGTACGTATGTGCGGACCGGCGGGCTGCCGGGTGCGATCCGCGTGGCCGGAGCTGGGATTTCTCTTGGGTACCACACCCTCTTTGTGGTGGGGGGAGCCCGGATGCAGACGAGGTGCCGTAGCTTCAGGCCCCGCTGATGCTGCCGTGTCCGGGGCTCTGTGGCCGTCCCGCTGCGGGGCTGCTGGCAGGATGAGGGCGAGCAGAGGTGGAAACAGCCCCGGGTGGGATGGGGTTGAGTGTCCCGCTGGGTCCAGCTGCGTGCAAACCCTGCGGAGCCGCTGTCAGACCAGGAGGTGACCCGCAGTTTGCAGCAGGGGAGAGCCGCCGTAGCCAAAACCAGCCGAGGCTGGAGCTGCGGAGGAGCAGGGACTGCTGCAGAAGCCATTGCCTTCCTTTAACGTCTCCTTTTGTCTGTGTTCTGCTTGCTCCCCCCGCTCAGGTGCCGCTCCCTCCTGACCCTCGCTGTTGCTCCTGTCACACCTGTACAACACACCGCCCCTCCTACCTGCCGCTGCAGTCTGTTAGTCCCGGAGCGAAGGTCTTTACCCTCCTTCCTGCCACCTTCCATCCCGAACCGACCCCGACTGCCCCAGCTGCCGCCGGCCCGCCTGCCTCCCTGCTTCCCGTGTCTCCTGCCGTGCTCCCGTGTCCCGCCTCGCCGCTGTCCTCCCTCCCCGCTCGTTCCAGGGCCGTGCCGTGGGCTCGGATGAACCCCAGGGACCAACTATCCGGCCCCGCTGATGGAGAGTGGCAGCTCTCAGCTAACTGCGTTGCTCTTTCTGCCGTTGTTAACCTTCCTGTAGGATCCTGATTTAGGAGGACAAGAGGAAAGAGCCTTGCTTGGGCAGAATAAATCCCATGGGAGCTCACCTGCCAGGAGCTGTCTCCCTCTCTCTCCCTCTGCCTCTTTTTGTTGTTTTTTTATAGTGCCATCTTTATAGCGCTGAATTTTTCATGCTTGTTTGGGAGACGAAGCGAAGCTGTCGCTAATGGGATCGGGGCTTGCAGCCCTAACGCAGGGAGTCACCTCGGGGTGCTGGGTTGAGACTGACATGGCCAGACGTGTTTGAGCTGCGAAGGACTCAAATGCCTCCCCAGTGGGAGCTGCTGCTTCCCCGCGCACGTGCACATTTTTGGGATGGGCATTAGGCAGAGCAGCAGCCTCTCCGTGCTTTGAATCCCCGCTCGCTCTGTCCCAGGAGCACGAGTGCCCTAACACGCCTTTTCTCTCCTTATTTTCCAGCTGGAGCCCCCCGAAGTGGACCAAGACTCCCAGTCCCATGCCAGCGTCTCCTGGGTCGTGGACCCCAAACAGGACTCCAAGCGGACCCTCAGCACTAAGTATGAGACCACTATCTTCTAAAGCAAACACACCCCGCGCCCACCCAGTCTAACCGTGCCTTTGCGATCTGATCTGTCTGCTGTCCTAAACCCCCTCTTCCTCCGGCTGCTCGCACTGAGCCCCTAGGCACTCGTCAAAGGCAGCAGCACTTAGGAGACTCTAGACTTAAAACCGGCTTTTGTACCTGATCACTACTGAACACTGTGAATTCTCCTTACTCGGAAACAAGGGTAACGCGCTGTTAGATCTCGGTGAGGTGGGAGGTGCAAAGGGATGCAGGCTGGGGGAATCGGAGACGTGGATCCCAGGAAGCCGCCTGCCGTTTTCACGTCTTTCCCCTCGCTCTGGCACTGTGAATCCCTGGGGCAACGTGACGCTCCCCAGGCTTTTTTTGTTGTTTTTTTTTTCTATTTCACCTTCTTATCCTTGGACTGATGGAGACCTCTTGTCTCTGCGGTGCACGCACTCCCTCCTCCTAGATCCTCTTCTCCCCGACTGAGCCACGGCTGCGTACTGTTCCAGCGAACTCACCCCTCCTCCTCCCTGCCGTTCGAATCGACACTAACCACTGTGATGCTGTCTGCAAATAACACACCTTCACTAGATTTCCTCGCGGGAACCCTGCCCACAATCTCTCCCCTCCAAGCCCGGAGCAGAAATCCCGCCCGGACGGGAGCCCTGGTTTGGGCCGGGTGCGATCGTTCCCACTGTGAGCTCTGTCCCCCGCGGAGACGAGGAGCGGGTTTGGTTGCACGTGTTCCAGTCCCTTGTAGGATTATTTTTCCCCCCATAGTTCTGTTTACACTCACCAAACTTCTCGTGAGCTATGGGTGTAGTTCTCACTTGGCGGGTGTGAAGAGGTGAAGCTTTTAAAGGCACAGGGTGGCTGTCGGGACAGAAAGGCGAGAGGCTGGGTGCTGTCAGAGGTCGGATAAAGCAGCTGGAGCTCCGCTGCGTTCAGCAGCGTTACTGCCGTTGTTTTTTTTGTTTTTTTTTTGCCAAAGGGAGAAATGTGATTGAAATCAGTCTGCTGCCGATCCCAAAGCTTATTTTCATTGCACGATGAGGGCTATAGGGATCTTGAAACATCTGTCACCTTCCAGCCTTGAGAGAGGATTTCCCTTTGCGATGGCCCTGCCTCAGTGGCACCTCTGCCTTTGGCTGCTTCCCAAGCGGGCATGTTTCTCCTCTGGAAAACATCCCTGTTGCTGTGTTTCTCAGCAGAAGCAGCTTTTAATTCCGGAATATGGCCGGGAATTGTTTGCACGAGACCGCAGGGCGCTTGGCGCAGGTTGGAGCAGAGCTGGGACAGGTCTGGGGATGCCGAACGGCGGTTCGTGACCCTGGGAGAGCCCCAGCGAGCTGTCCGTGGCCCTGCCCCTGGCTCCTCCGCTTGCATTGCAAAGCTCAGAGATGAAACTGAGGAGGAGGAAGAACAAAAGGAAAGCTCGGTGTAGCACTTACATGCCACGGAGCCCCTTGCCGTAGAGCCGCTGCGCCCCTGGCTGAAGCCCCTGAAGCAGAGGTGCTGCCAGCCCAGCGCGGTGCGCAGCAGAACGTTGCTGTGTCTGAGGTGCTCCGAGAGGTTGGGCTGGGGGTTGATCAGCGTCCTTCCAAGCTGTGAGGGTGCCCTGAGGGTTTCTGTGTCCTTCAAAGAGAAACCGAGCTAACGATACCCATGGTAGCGCGTTTTGTACGTGTAAGCATTTACCGTGCCGTTGCCCACACGCGTGCCTGATTTTGGAGAGTCTGAGGTCCCGCGTCCCCCCGCCTTCGGGCAGGACAGGTTCCTCAGCACCTCCCAAAGCTGGGTCACTAGAGCACGTGCCTTTCGAAGGGTGACATCCAAACCCAGCCGGGATCACCGGCAACCCTGCCTAAGCTACCGAGCTTCCGCTGCGTGTCCGTAACCCTCCCGGTTGCGTCTCATCTCCTGGCCGTACGCCTCGTCTTTCCTGCCGCCTGTTTTAGTGCGATCGGGAAATCACTCATTCCATTATCTTCCTTTCTGTTTGCCTCTGCAAAGCTGAGCTCCGGGCAGCTGTCCCTACCACGGAAATGTAGTAACGAGGCAGAGACCTAAGAAGCAGTGGCGTGCTGACACGAAGATCATCTCCAGCTGGCACTGGTGTCTGCCTCGCAGCGGGCGCACGGCTGCCGGGTGAGGGCTCCCAAAGCAGAGGGGGGACAGGGATCCCAGGCACCAGCTGAGGAAAGCAGCTCGCTCCGTTTCTAGCAAAGGAAAGTTGAGAACTTCCGAGGCCGAGAGCGATGTCAACCTTTTCTAGTTTGAGACAAACGTCTTTCGACCCGTTTCTTGTTTTTTAACGTGTGAAATGATACAGAGCAAATCCAGTTCCCGGGTTAAATGTAGCACTGCAGTTTTTTGGTGAGGGGAAAAAGAGAATATATATATATATATATATATCTCCTTATTTACTGAGAACCCACGCAGTCCGGAAGGAGTACAGTAGAAGGTCTTAGCAGTGGGAGTGGTGTGCGCACCTCTGACGGTACTTAAATTTGCTTCGATTCTGGGTGAACAGCAGAGAACGCCAAATTCTTGGAAATAACTTCCTCCCGCCTGAGCAGCCTCGCAGGGTAAGTCCGCATCCTTTGTCCCCAAAGCTACTCCACGCTTTCAGAGCAAATGGGAATAACGTAAGGAAAAGAGTGCACGAAGGATCTTCACCCCAGAGTGGTTGTGGCCAAGTACGACCGATGGTACAGAGCTTGCGTCCCCCACGAGGACTGTCGCATTGCAATACTTGACGTTCCTATGGCAAGGACACAATTTCTTCCCTCTGACGCACTGAACGCCTGGAGCCGACTCCCTCCTCCAGCCTCTTGTGCGCCTGTCTGGGTTTTAAATGCCGTTATGCCCTGAAGGGTTGGGTTGGTTTGGTTTTTTAAGTATACTCAGTTGTGATTTAGCACTTTTTTGATACTAGCTCGTTATTTAATTAGTGCAACAATTTCAGAAGATGAACAAATAAGGAGTTAAATTTGGGGCATTCCACTGAAACGGTCCCTACCCAAGGATAAATCATGTCAACCCGAGGATGGCTTGGCCCCAATACCACCATCTCGAAGGTGCTGTGTTTTCTTTTGAATTACCAGAGTATTCACAGGAGTTTGGGCAGTGACTGATGTGTTTTCACAATACCGTTCCCCTCCAGGGAGAGATGTTACAACGGTCGCGATTTGAATTCTTCAGACGCAAAAACGTAGCGCAGCACGTTTGTTCTGATCTCGACGGGCGTTGTGATGGTCGGGGCTGTGGTACCCTGCTGCTTTACTGCAATGATATGCCCTAATAATTTCTGTTTAACTCCAGTTGCTGCTGTAAATCAGGATTTCCTGTAGTCTCCCCGGCCAGTACGGCTGGGAGAGAAGTGAACCGCAATCCCAAGGGCATAGACCTGTACACGCTGAGGAGGGGGAAGTGGAGGTTTTTATAAATTGATGAATTTAGGAAATCTAACATTCCTTGTTCTGCATATGTTGCAATTCATACTGGTGTAAGTGTAAATATTTGGTGTGTTGGCAACAAGTCCTTTTGGAGAGATTGCAAATTGAACCTCTGCTTGGGAGGAGGGACACTTTTCTTTTCTTTGATGCATGAGCTTCTTGAAGGTTGGCTTGGAGGTGACGTGGTGATGAAGACTCCAATCTTCAGGGGACTGGGTTCGGTGGCCCTGGTGGCCCTTCCTAGTCCCACGTGTAATCCTATGGTTGTCTTTAGTGATCCAACAGTTCTTTAGCCAGATAATCTTTCTCGCTCCATAGACAAAGCAGTTGTTTTGGCAGTGCATCTCCCCTTTTTTTCAATGGGTTTTCTCAAGGTACTTGCACGCTGGAGAGCGATCCTGGACCATGCCGATCCCAGTTAACCCAGCCATTGTGCAGTATTCCCGCTCTTCCTCCCTACGGGGTTTCGTGGTACCTGGAGGAAAGGGCTCTAAATTTCTGGTGCTGAATATGAGACTCTGAATCAAAATGCATCTGCTGCATGACCTGCCTGGGAAAACGTGGTGCTGCCCTGGGCCTTGTTCCCCTTTTTAAGGACAGATTGTATTTTACAGACTTTGGTTTGTGCATGGCATGAGTCCAGGCTGAGAACTCACGATGGGTAAACTAAGATGCAGAGTTGTCTTTTTTTTTTAATAGAGGAGGGGGATGACTTTTTTTTTTCCTAAATTGAAGCTGCTTTATCCTTTCTAATTTTGTATTTACAAAAAAAAAAAAAAAAAAAAAAAAAGCTGATCTTAGCTGTTCAGCTGTCTTTGAACTTGCTTTAGGATTGTTCTGTTTAGAAGAAATTATGCAACTTTTTTGGGGTACATGCCTGTTCCCCCTCCCAGGGAGAAGATACGGCACCTTCCAGGATGTACCTCTAGTGAAAAGTTTGTACCTTCACAAGGCTGCTGAGACGCAGACCAGATGCCAAATATTCCCTCCCACCACATCCAGTTCTGTGTGCAGCTGAAGTGGGGTCAATTGCTTTAATGCTCCTTCCACCCCACTTCAGAAATTCCTAGCAGCAGAATTTTCCCTGGCTTCTGCTCGCATCATCTCCATGCAATCAGGTTTTTATTTTAGAGCAAGCACAGCCTTTGCAACCCTGTCTTGTTGCAAAAGGTCTCCCTTTTAGCTCTCCTATTGGCATTATTTACTTTTTTTTCCCCCCCAAAAGGATGTTACTGTGCTGCTCTTGCAAAGTCAATCTAGCTCAAACCTTTTTCTTACCCATGGAAGAATAACCTGAGATTCCCTAACAGGGCAGAGAACAGTCGAGTTCAGTTTGCAATGTAGACATTTTTGCTAATTGTGATGTATGGCAGTGGGACTGATTTGTAATACAAATGTTATTTAATCTGTCTGTATTTTGATACTTGAATTTCCTTTTATTTCCTGTATATACAATTGTTAATCTGTTCAAATTTGTCTGAATTTTAAACATCTTGTGGTACCAAACATAACCAATCTGTGCAACAACATAGACTGACCTCACTACAACAAGGCGAGATTGTAAATATTCCTGGGCTTCCAGCAGTCGTTTTGTTGTTTTCATAATTGTACAACTTAGAACAGACTGAATTAATAAACAAACTTAGACACGCATCCGCCCCGTTGTCACTGTGACCTCCGTGTTATATCGAAGTCTCCCGGTCAGCGGTGTTAAAGCAGCGCTGTCCTCGTCTACCACACCTGACCTGCGAAGGTAAGAGAAGAGGGTGAGGGCAAGTTAATCAGTGCAGCGTACCCGCGCTTCTCGGCTTTGGAAACCTGAGGAACAAGAAAATGTCGGTGTTGGGCAGGGGGCTGGCTGCCACACGGTCCCCTTGGCTGAAGCTGCTCTTTTTGCAGTTAGATGTAATGACCCCAAATATTGAATATTATTATTTTGAGACAAACTAATTTATTGCCTAAAAATACATCCACGTGTTCTGTTAAAGACAGACCTACCTACAGCACAGCGCTCTCCAACCACTTGGTGTGTGTTCTCCAGGTGATGGTGAGAAAAGCTCCTTTTTAGCCCCAGGAATGTACATCTGACGGATCGTTCCATCAGGAACTGGCAGGACCCTAACTCACTAAACACTAAAATCACTTCTCTGCAGCTCGGTAGCAAGTGGTTCATGTAACAATTGGGGCTGCCACTGTTTATAACATTTAGCCAGCAAAGATTTTTGCCATGCCAAGAAGCAGGACATTTTCGTTATGTAAAATTAGAGCAAGAAATCCAGACATTTAAATACAGGTTAAAGTTCAGAGTTTCATGTCAAGGAAAATCTGGCTGATGTCATATACTAAATACACCAGGGATTACTAAATTTATACCATATGTTCCATTTCTAATAATTCAGTAAGCCAGGGTTTCAAGCTAGCATTGAAATATATTGAGCAGTTTTAATTATCTTAAATACCGTGTGGCTTTATCAATGCAAACAGCGGCCCTGGGCTGTGACTAATGTTTCAGCAAAGTAGGTTACAGGCCCACAGCAGAATTAACACCTTGAATTAAAAAAAGCCTAAGCTGCACTGCACTTTTCTGAGCTCCACATCCCATTGCCTTCCCCACCAAGTAGGTTTTTGGGGAAAAGAGCCGCTACCTTTTGTAGGTGAGGTTTGATCAGACACTGACAGGGCAAGAGTCGCTTCCCAGTAGCAATGCTGACCCCGGTGGATTTGTCCGATTTATTTTTACAAGCTGAAGCATGATTTGAGAAACTGTTGGAGAATGTGTTCCACCCCTGCCTGGTACATAGTGAAGATGATCAGAAAGAATCCATCCCTGTGTCTGTTTCTGTGCCTGGGAGAAGCACTTCCTTGGGAATTCCGGAGAAGTAAGGTCCAAACACCTGCCTGTTGGAGATCATGCTTCCAAACCTGCCCCCAACTTCCAGCAGCTCTTCCTGAATAGGATCAAGGCTCTTGGGGAAATCTTTGGGAATTCTGTCCATCAGTGGAACTGAAAAGGCTGAGGAAGGAATGAATCTGCTGTTCTGTAGGGAGCAAAAGTTTGAAAACAAAAAAATAAATCAACAACCAACCTTTGCACAGAAAGCCAGCTGTGAGACAAAGCCTTCGTTACTCCGACAAGAGCGGATCTGAGGACAGCCACATCGTGGCAGGATGTGGACAAGGAATGCTCCAGATCGACTCGGGGACGCAGTGGATTCATATATTCCTCTTCCAAATACTAAGCAGACCAGACGGCATCCAGCAGAGGAACCGAGGTGAAACTGACACAAGGAGAGTACTCGGGTGTACTGGCCTTGTCACTTTGTCCTGGGTAACTGCTTGTAACGACGGCTATCGCTGGGGTACTGGGCTGAAGGACTTCAGAATGATCAAATCCATCAAACCTCATCTTAAAGTGAGGCCAACAGTAGAGATTTTTCACTCCTGAGAGTTTCTGTACTGCACGGAAGTGCCAAGCATAATGGAATATGGAACTTCAGAGCCCAGGATTTATCTTGCCTGCCGCAGCAGCATTTTGAAACGGAAAGCATTCAAGAAGCCTCTTTGAGGAACACAGAGCTGAGATTCATCTACGCAGCTGCTTCAGATGTTCTTGCACTTGAAGTGAGTGTGTGGAAAATGTTGATAGTGGCCAAGACTGCAGGGCTGGATTTTTAGACACGAAGAGGGGGATGGCTGTCTAGGTCTGCAACTTCTACTGCCACACCATGGGTGAGTCCCTGCCATCACACACTGCCCAGCCTGTAGTTTATCGAGGTTTGGTTGAGGCTATTAATTCAGCCACCCAAAGTACATCAAAACAAAATAGCCAGCTCTGACATGGAAAGAATAAACCCAAATAAACAGTGTGGTAGAGTCCACGTGGGCTGGGAAGGATACTTAACTAGATGAAGCAGTGGGCAGGAAGAGCCTCACCTTATTTTCATAGCTGATAAAAGCTTGCCTTCCATGTGGAAATAATCTTTCCTGTAGCGTACTAGCTGCCTGTGGCACTGCAATCTGATGCAGAGTTAGCGTTCAGAGTACTAATAAAAGGTCAAAATAACCAGCTCTTATCCAAACCATTTGAATAAATATTTTGATGGAGCAGCATTATAGGGCAGCTGGTTAGCTGAATGCCAAGCAGTGCACTCCCTAGGGATAAATATTATTTAAAGATCTTAGCATGGTGCTTTACCAGAGCCAGTGATTAAGCTCTCGCTCTCCATCCTCGCCTGAAGATTGCAACACTACCTCGGCACAGACCTTGCACTTAGGCTTGTTCAGCTTTTAGCAAAGCTGGGAGGATTTAAGAGATTTTTCAAAGCAATTACTGTTTGGGAGCGTTTCAGGGTGGAACAGGAAAATCAAGGCAGTTTCTGCACCTAGCTTCCCTGACCCTCCTCGCCTGTGCAGACTCTGTGGAGGAGCCAGACACTGAACTCGTGTCCCACCCTCGAGCAGCAGTTCTGCTCAGTGTGGGGAGTTTACTTCGCTGGCACCGATCCTAGACCTGTCCTGCATGCTCCAGGGTCATTAGCCTAAATCCCAGTTGTAGCCTAAGAGTGCAGTGTCTTCAAGGCTGAGTTAGACGTAAGCTCAGAGACTCACCGATGACATGCCCGACTGTGTTGCCCTTGTCCGTGATGTTTTTTCTCTGGCCTTTCGGGGAAGTACAGTTGGTGGTAAAAGCAGCGTAACCCAGCTGGGAGAGACTTCTGGAGCACCTGGTCACTGCTGTCTTCTAAAGCTTCTTGATGCCCGAATCACACAAAAAGGTACATGTACTACAGCCACTACTCATATTTGTTGGGGAAGGGGTTTGCAGGCACAGAGCAGGGAGGGAAGTCTCTCCACCTGTCTGTGGAGTGTCATTGCAGCCAGCTAGCACAGGACAGCCAACGTTCAGCCGCAGCTCTGGTGCCTGCTGCAAGTGAACTAAGCTTCCCTGCCCTGCTCTTTGGTGAGCAGGAAGCTGCCCTGCAGCAGGCTCATGAAATAGTGATCAGCACTACTAATTTTCCTCTCTAATCAAGAGACTATTGCTCTAGAGAGTTAACTCCCAGGTTAAAATGCTGGCTGGCTTCCCGCGCTCCTTGCAGTAGACCTGGCTGCTGTTTGGATCTCGGATCCTCTTCCACTCCTGGGGGAGATTCCTGCTGCTGAACCCACAACCAGCCAGCACCTGTGTACTCACTCTTCTGGAAAATTCAAGCCACCTGGTACAAGGCAGCCCTTCCACAAGGATCTTTGTCACTCATTTCAGCCTAGATCCAAACCCAGGTGAGCCGCATGAGGTGCTTCCACACCTGACAGTGGTCACTAGGGACTGCAGCTATGACGATAAGCTGCTGCACCTGCACTTGTACTTCTGCAGGGGTCTGGTCCATAAACAGGGGGTGTAGGAGCAGCAGCTGTGGTAACTCAGCAGCTCTCAAGCCATGGAGCAGGGCTGTAACATCCCCATGAAGCTGAGAGGAAGGCAGCTGCCTGGCAGCCAGGAGGTTTAGTTTGGTGAAAAATCCAATTTGTTTCACCTAGGGAAAAAGCATGTGCTAAAGTTGTGGTGTACTGTCTGAATTGCAGCTGGGCAACAGGAGTATATCTACACTGAAAAAGGGAGTTGTGACTCAGAATGCATGGAAGGGTCCTTGGGCCAGAATTCCAAGGCAGTTTCCTCTTAAGCCAGTGTTTTATTGCTGAAGGTTTTGCCGGTCTGTGTAGACCAAGGCAGAATCAGCATCACCCACCTGAGAAGCTGAGCTGGGTCTGCAAGGGTTTGCAACCCCTTTGTAATTCCTCATGTTGAGTGGGCGCACACAGGTGTGTGCCATTGTGCCCCAAGGTGAGGCTGTGGACATCCAGAGCCCCGTGCTCAGCCCCTGTCTAATCAACTCCTTGTCCATGGCCTCTTCACTCTGGCTCCGCAGCTGGTTGTGCTACAGCAGAAGCAACGACAGCAGGGTCTGCCCAAAGGAGCAGCAGTCTCGTTTTGTTCCAGGAACTCGACGGTTCTCCGGAGTTGCTCAACAGGAATCAAGGCTGGCCTTGTGTCGAGACTAAGCTAACTACTCAGTACACAAATTCTGGGGCACACAACCGCTTTAAGGGAATGCTCGACTCTAATGACTCAGTTCAGGATGTCTGACTACTCTTTCAAATCTTGCAAAACCTCCTTTACTGTCATGCATGAAAGAAGGGAGTTATCTGTCTGGAGTCTAATGGGAAAGCACAGACTGAAAAAGCAAACTATACACAGCTTCACGCCCTGTATGTCTTTCAGTGCTAAACCATGTTCTTCTTCACTACACTGTACACTTGAATAGTAATACAGCTCCTCGTGTACCTAAAGATGTCTTTGTATAGAGAATTGCAGTTTTTTGTTTAGCAGATGCTATACCAGGAACAGCCTATGGCTGTTGCTATAACCAACACTTCAAACAAAAGCTTTCCATCCTTTTGGTAGATTACGTGTTTTAAAGACCTGGGACCAGAGAATGATTTTCCTTCTCAGGTTTTAGAAGGTGCAGTTGTGTAATTTGTGTCTCACTATAAACTAAAGGGAGTCTGTTTTCTTCTCCCTCTTACACATACTCACATAGGAATATTACACATAGGGGGTGAGGTGATGATTCAGAGAAGACTAATTCGAAGGTAACTGGTTCAGGAACAACTCACCTCTTGTCTCCTGCAGCAGCTGGATTGCCAGTGTAGTCTGGGCAACTAGCAGAGAGCTGTTCCTCCAGGCTGTCCCAGAAGACTTTGTGCAAGGTCTCCTTCACTCTGTTTTGCAGGCTAAGAAAGAAGAGAGGAGGGGAGGGGTTTTCTGTTAACATCAGACAAACACAGCCTCTCAGTCTGGTGGGACTATTCCTCTTGGCTTTCATTGCAGATCATGTCTTTGGACATTTTGTTCTCTTAGTCTTTAGTCCTAACTGGCAGCAACACAACTCACCCTTCTCTATCTCATGGAAATCTTTCTCAACCTAAATTTTCTAAAGGCAAACTCCTTCCTTTCAAGCCTGTTTATAAAATGCAGCACTTAACGTGTCTTAATGGAGGGGTAAAAAGAGCATAGCATTGTTCAAGGAAATTCTCCAAGCCCTCAGAGAAGATCAACAGAATGTTCTTCTAGCTAGTGCTTGTTTGCACAAGAGATGTCTGTCACTTCAGCAGATCTTCAGCTAAAACGCAGACACCCCAGAGGAGATCTCCAGTGAGAAGCCTGCTTTGCTCATGTCAAAATCACAGCTTACGCAGCTGAAGCCTCTTAAATCTTTCAATATTAGTGAGTCATATCTGACACTCATCATATTTAAGAACTTCCTAGTAAATCATGAAGCAACGAAAACAAGCTCCAACATTTTTGTTTCTTTCAGGAGCCGTCTTATTTTCTTGTTATTCCCACAGCCAGATCCAAACCCACAGATCTCCTTTCCGCATTCTCATGTTTTCTGTAACGTGACAGAGAGAAGATGAATATATCCATACACATACATACACACACCTGTGGGGGAGCAGCTTGCAGTCTGGAGCCACTGGTGAGCACGACTTTGTGCACAAGGGTCAGTGGGGAAACATCACCGGTTACTTGCTGTGGCTCGTTCATGGAGAGAATTTGTGGAGAAGAATAAAAGTGAACCAGCGAAGGAATGCAGGGTCTTCTGAGAGAAAAAGGTTTAAAAAAATTACCGTACAGCTTTTTAAGTGATAGGAGCGCAAACATGCAGATACACCTCAACTTCTGGACGTGCCAAGGGCCCTGCCTCCCCCTCAGCCCCGACCCGGCCCGGCGCAGCCCCGAGGCGGCCGCAGCCCCACGGGCCGGTCCCCCCGCGGGCGTGGGGCTCCCACGGTGCGCGGCTGACACCTAGTGACGGCCGGGAGCAGCTGCCAGGCCGCGGGGTTCCTTCACCCCGGGTGAGCACCGAACGAAACGTCCAAAGGTGAACATCCCACCATTGAAACACCGGCGGCACGCTGGGGGAGAAGCCCCGGGCCCCCCACGGACGAAGGCCACGGCAGCTCGCCGCTTACTCCGCTCCGACCCTCCCTTCCCCGTACCGTCCGGCGGCCTGGGGGCCAGCGGCTCCTCTCCGCGGCGTCCCCTCATCGTCCCGGGGCCGCGTCTCTCCTCTCACGGAGCCGCCATTCGCCCCGCAGCGCGTGCTGGCCGCGGCCCGCCACACCTTCAAACGGGGCTGAGCCACGGCGCGGTGGGGGGGGGGGGACACGATCCCGCTGCCGTTACCTCGGGATGCGTCCCGAGCCCACCCTTAGGGCAGCCGCACCTCGCTAACGCCGGAACGCTCCCGCCGCTCCGCAGGCCGCCGTGCAGAGCCGCTGCCTCCCGGGCGGTGCCTCGCTGACGGACACCGGAGGATCGAACACCCCCCCGCGCTGGCGCCGATGGGTCACCCCGCAGGGGGACCGGCCGGAGCAGCGGGGTCCTGTGTTCCCCCCCTCCCTTG
>WKFP01014491.1:136812-149930 GCA_011057875.1 Pterocles orientalis | reverse complement strand
AGGGGAAAATGGCGACGCTGAGGTGCTGGAGAGGCTCTGGAGAGCGCAGCAACCGTGGTGTCCCTTTTCCTCGCTTTATTCTCCTGGTTTTGTCCGGTTTAATCGCTGGTGGGCCCAGAAAGCAGTGTCCCCCCTACCCGCTTGCTATAACCTTCCTTTGACTTCGCAGTGGCTGCGGTTAAATCTCTGGAACAAAACACCGTGATGAGGCTCCGTGTGTGCCATCCAATTTGCCTTTCTTCTCCCTTCCGTCATGTATTTCCCTTCCCAGTTTATTTCCCAAGCACCCCCCTGTGTGGGCAGGGGCTGGGAGGTCACAGAGCACCCTGGGGCAGAGGATGGGGGTTTGGGGGGTCTCTCTGTCCCCCCAGCTCCACAGACACAGTGACCCGTGTGTGAGCGAGGAACAGGCACGACACCCAGCCCGGCCGGGAGCTGTGGCCTTGGTGCACCCCTGGTAAAACAGCCCTGGCACGGCTCCGTCCTCCCGAGTCTGCGAAACGCTTCAGACATCGGGGTGCAGCGGCTGGAGGAACGCGGAGGATGACGGGCTGCAGGAAGGACACCGCTGCTCTCCCAGCTGGCAAAGGAAAGGATCCCGGCTGCGTTTAAAGGTGGTTGGAGCTGCCACCATGGTTTGCTGCAAGCTCCGAGTGCCGTTAACGCAGCTCAGCTGGGGTGTTGTAACCGGTTTAGCTGTCATACGTGATTGCCGTGGCCCGAAACCATGTCTGTCCTGCTGCGTTAGACACAGCTTAAGCCATCGGTCGTTTCCTCCGGCCCCCGGGGAGCTGTGGAAATCATCCCATCAAAAAGCAATAAGGGAAAACTGCTTGGCTTGGCCAGCGCCGCGGCTACGTGTGACGGCGACTGGCCCTTGGCTTGGGGGGGTGGATGCTACTGAGAAATGAGCTGAGAAAACCCTCCGCGAGCTGAGAAAACCCTCCGCGAGCTGAGAAAACCCTCCGCTCCGAAGCACAGACGGCTCTTTCCTCTCACTCTAAGCACCCCAGCGCCTGGCCAGCGCGTGGGGATTGCCAGGTCACCCGAGAGCTGTGCATCCAGCGGCACTGGCCTTAGCACTGGTTCCTGTGCACTCTGCAGGCAGGTGGACACAGGTTTTGGTGGATTATTTTTTTTTTTTAGTTTGACTGTTTACCTAAGAGAGAACACGCATCTCGGCGCCACAGGCTGACCCTGGGCAGGAGCAGGGCTGTCTGCTTGCTGTGCACAAGCTGACAGTTATCGTGTGAAACCTTCCAAAAATGTGATGTGCCTTGGGGAGGTGGCTGGAGCAGCTCTTGGTGGCTTCTGCATGGAAAACTCAACTTGTGCATGGAAAACTCAGCCTCAGAAGGCGGCAGGGCTCTGTGCACGTGATGTGAAGGTCATGTTTGCACACACAGGAGCATCCGCACAGTGGGTTCATCCCTGAGAGCTCCTGCACCCACAAATGGGGGCACAAAGATGCTTTGGGGAGGTGGTTGCTCCTCTCAAAGCCACGGGAAGGGGCAGGCAGGTGGCTTGTGGGCAGAAAAGTAAGTGGTCATGAGAAAACCAGTAAAGCTCATCATGGGATCAGCACGGCCCAGCTCCTGTCTAGGAATCCCCCCAGTGCTCCCTGTTCAGCTTTGTGCAATGCCAGACCTGGCTTCTGCCCCTTTGTGATCCTCAGCTTTGTGTGAGGAAGCTGAAGGTGAGGAATCAGCGTTTGTAGAGAATAAAACAGCACAGCTCTTCAGGTGACTTCAGTTTGCTCTTGTCTCTCTCTGTTTCAGAGCAGGACCCAGCCAATAAATCCTGATCCCAGAGGAGGCAATTGTATGTATTTAAATATATATGCATTTGCCCTGCATTCATTTCATTTCCCAAGTGACTGGTGACATGAACAATGTCATATATTGCAGGATGTATAATAGCAGAATGTATTTTTAATGCATTTCCTGCAGATTTCTGCAAGGGAATCCAATTCCTGGATGGCTTTAACTTGCCGTGAAGGCAGAAGACCTCAGGAGCACTGGTAATAGGCAAGGGTGGGTTTTTTTAATCTACTGTTTTAATGAGCTCCATCCATCTCTCTGATTAGATTAATCTCATGTCTTTCAGCCAAGCCATCTAGCTGAAATCCCAGCGGAGGAAATTGGGATTTTGAATCTTACAGGGTGAGCGCTTGAGTGTCAGGCAGTAAACTCCACGGGGACATTTCCAGTTTGCCCTTTTGTCCCCTCGGAAATTTGTAACCCTGATGATCACATTGGAAAGGGTCCATCCAAACTGCAAACCTGCCTGACCGACAGCATCAACCATGTGCCGCAGAGAGCCCGTGCATCTCTCCTCTGCCCTGTTTCCCCTAAGAAAGCAAAACCAGCCCAGCGGGAAGGGCTCAGATCTCTGAAAAAGCTCCCATTTTCCCAGCAGGAGCAGAGAGAGCTCCGTGGCAGGACCATCCTCACCAGTGGAACAGCCACGCTTTTGCAAACCCACCGGCACGATCTCACCGAGCGCAGCGGGTGGGAAGGGCTGGCTTGTTCAAACAGAAATACCTGCAGCAGCAGCCCCAGCCCATGGCAGGGGAAAGGGATTTTTTTGTTTGAAAGATGGCGTTGTTTTTTCAAGCCTGATGAATGTGAAAGTCCCCATTTAAAGGAGTTTGAACTAGCAGTGAAATTGGTCACTGTTTGCACACCCACCTGCCGACGGAGGCAGCTGAAAGCAAACTTCCTGATAGATCCTGATCCAAATCACCTGGGAGTGAAGCTTAGTGAGCACAGGGCTCCAAGCTGGAAGACTCTCTTTGCAAAAAAAGCAAAACCCTGTCCCAATGGGAGAGGCAAAGCCCAGTTGGTGTCACAGCCCCCCACTTCCAAAAAAGGATGGAATTGGGAGCTTACAAGTTACAGCTTTGGCTCTGTTAGAAATTCTCCTCCTTCCAGGAGGAAAGCAATCAGGGCAGAAAGCGTTAGCAGGTGTTTTTGGAGGGGGTGGAGGGGAGAGCCGGGGAAGCCAGGAGTTTTCCTCTGCCCCAGCAGGCAGGAAAGCTATTTTTGCAGGAGCTCCAGGGGCAGTAGACAAGGTCAGGATTGTTTCTGTGCTGGATGCTGGTGTGGATATGTGGGCAGGCGGCTGGATCCTGAGGAGCTCCCGGCTTCCCCGCGGGCGATTGCAGTGGTGTTGTCCCCTTGTCCAGGTGAGAGGATGGCTTGGTGTTGGGTCTGCTGCAGCTCCTGATTTTGGTTTGGGAGTCCTTTAGAGAAGCAAGTGTTGCAGTGATGGCTCTGGCGTGGGTGTGCAAGGTGTGTACGTGCCTGTACCGCACCACGTGCTTCACCAACAACTCCAGCATCTATTAATTCCTTCTTCCTAAGCTGCTGCGTGACCTTTTCCATGAGACATCCCACATGCATCAGCTGCCTGGTGCCACCTTGGCCACAGCGCACGTGTCCGAAACATGGGGACTGGCCACTTTGGGCAAACCATCACCCGTCCTGCCCGTCCTTCTGTGGTCAGCGCCCGATTTTGGGGCATTTCAGACCGATCTCGTCATCTGCGTACTTAGGGGATGGGTTGGTGCTGGGTAAACTGAGGCTTGGAGGGGTTTGGCTCGTGGTCACGTAGGCAGCCTGGCCAGAGCCCAGGCGTTGTGGCCAGGTGATGTGCATGGAGCTGGGGAGATGCTCCTTGTGCCATCTTGCCCCGTTGGACACCCCCGGACCCAGAATTGGTTTTGGGCTCCATGTGCAAAGCGCCGGTTTGCTGCCGGTGCCGCTGGCTCTGGGTAATCTTCGTATTTGCTGACTTGACTTAATTATGGCTCGGTGGAGAGCTCGGCTCTGGCGAAGCTGTGGTACGGGGAGGCCCAAACCACACACAGCGCTCAGGGAGGGATTTTGCTTTAAAAAAAAAAAGTTCAAAGGTGTTTTTGGCTTAATGCGGTTTATCTAAATTGCTTTATGTTCGTTAATCTGGATTAGCACAAATGCTCTTGGAAGGGCTGGCTGGGGAAGGGTTGGCTCAGCTATTCTGATGAGGAAAGACTTTTCCAAAAGTAAAAAGTTTGAGCCGGTGGGAAAAAAGAAAAAAAAAAGGACAGGACCTGTGTGGCATTATGTACGAGCCCTGCGAGCCGAGGGAGACTGTCGTCACCCCGCTGCCCAAATCTGTGGGGTGTCTTGGAGGCTCATCCCTGGCACCCCCGTACCCTAATGACTGCCCAGCTTCCCCCGCTGCCGGCGGAGGATTAATCCCCCTGTTCTCTCTGGGGTGATGTGAGCCCCTTTTTCAGCTGGCGTGCCAAAGCGGTTGGCACGATTAGCTAACGAACTTCAAGGTAAAGGCGAGGTCAAGCCCAGATTTGAAGGTGGCGGTGGGCGCGACGTGACCCGGGGAGCCATGTGATGGGGGCGACGTCCTGCAGAAGCAGGTGATCTCCCCATCCTCTCCCCTCCCTGGGGCTGGGATTAGGTGAGATTTTACAGCTGGGTGGCCAGCCTCATGTTAAAATTCAGTTTTCAATGGCTCAGCCCCCCCAGCGCCTTGTCAGGGGGAATCTTTTGGGTATTTTATGGCCATTTTGCATGTCAGTGGGACAGTTCATGCCTGTCCCTGGGAGAGATTCCCCTTTTGCACCCGTAGGGATTTCCCAGCTCAAGAACAGGCTGAGAAACACCCAGCGTGGAAATGGGGACTCAGGGAAGAGGGTTGCAAAGCCCAGTTTCAGTGCTTCGGAGGGGCTTGTCTCGTGCTTGTGCATTCACCTGGGATCTGGGTGCGCTTTCTCATCCTGCAAAAGGTTCTTGTGCAGCCTCGGGCAGGTCCTTGCACCGTGGAGCCCGATTCCTCCCATGCAATTGGGAGAACGACCCTTTCCATCAGCTGCCTGTGCCATCGAGGATGCTCAAGTCCCATGGGGATGGAGATCTGTCAGGAACTGATGGATCGGCTCCACAAAGGACCCAACTCTCAGCAGCCAGAAGCGATGTGCTCCTGCTGAGCTGAAATGGAAGCTTAAAGGGGAGCTGGTCCTGCCCAAAAACCAGGGGACACCCTCCTCCACCCTGCCCCAGCGCAAACGGACGATTAACAATTTATTTGACGTGTTGTGGCTGGTTAGTTTCTTTACCCGCTCCCCTGATCAGAGGGAATAAATGTTGCAGTGTGCATTAATGTTCATTTCAGGTGAGGGTAAATATAGAAAGGAAAACCTGCTGAGAGCGAGCCATTTATTTCTGCGTTTGGAAGCCTCTGCTCATAAACAGTCAGTCGTGCCCATTTGGAAAATCCCAGCGTGGTTTTCTTGGCCATCCTAGAAGAACATTTACTTTCCTGTAGGTTAAGAAGTTCGTTTTTTAAATTAAAAAAAAAAAAAAAAGCATCTCGCTTCCAGCTGCCCTCGGGTGTTTAGAGCTTGTTGACACACTGAGGCCGCTCTGTTCTCCCGCGGAACTGGTGCAGGATCACGGAGGAGATCCCGCAGGGCTTTCCCGGCCGGCGGTGCTGGGGGAACCTTGTTCTTTGGGTTCCCCTTGCTCCCCTCCTTGTGCTGGCCTTGGGGTTTTGTCAGTCCTTTTAGCCACATGTGGGGTTAAATCACCCCGGCTTTTAGGGGTGCTGGTGGGCGGGGATGCAGGGGGGTGCTTTGGGGGGATCTCAGGAGCCCCGTGCTTGGGAGGGATGAACCTGCCACGCTGAGCTCACACTGGACCAGCAAACCTCCAAGGGTTTTCGGGAGAGCGTGCCAAAGATAACGGAACAGTGCAGAGTGCGGGAGCATCCCACGAACAAGCCGAGAGCCAGGGGAAGCCCGTGACCTGCTGCAGCGTAGGAGAGACACCCCAGAACAGGAGGAGGGCTGAGGAAGGTGGGGATCCCCCATCTCAGCCAGGCTCTGCATCCCTCCTCTATCCCGAAAGCGGCACCGAGGAACCGTGCGAGAGGGAGCGCAGCGGCCGGCTCGGGCTGGAGCGCTGCCCTGCATCCTCTCTCCGCGGCTGGCACCGGCCGAGCGGGAGCCAGCTCCTGGCTCTGAGGATTTCTGCAGGCACTAAGGGTCTCTCCGTGTTTTCCGACAGGCTTTGGATTTGGCTCGGGTTCGCCTCGGTTTCCGAAAGCAAGAGGCAGTTAAGTCTCTTGGAAGAATGAATTAATTAGCGAATGCCTTTGGTCAGGTCAGTGCCTTCGAGCATCGCGCTTCATCCTTTACAGCAAAGCCTCTGCACCCAGGTACTCAGGGCTTGTGTTACCCTTGGTATTTTAAGAGCTATACATACATCATCCTGGAGGAACCCTTTTTAAGGGGAAAAAAAAAAATAAAAGAGAAAAAAGCCTCCCCCAAAGCGCGGTGTTGACTCTAACGGTGGCATTTGTGTAAGCAACAAAATATTGACGCAGTTGGCTGGGGTCTGGCTGGGGCTTCTGGAAATAAACTGCTGCCTTGTTAAACTGGAGGTGGAAATGCAAGTGGGAAAATGACTGACATCTTACCCAAGGCGGGCAAATAAAATTGCTGCTTTACTGCAGCGTGAAAAAACTCAGGAATTAATAGGTCTCCTTCTGCTCGGGGGTGTTGGATTTATCCCCGAGTTAGATTCATAAACTATTTTAAGGAGAGAAGTGCTACTTTTAAACATGTGTCTGGGTCCTGGAGTTAAAGTGGTGTCACTGGTGCCGAGTTAACCCTTTCCTGCTCGCCGGTCCCAAGGTCGACCACAAGCAGCCCCGCTCTTGGCAGATTGTGCTCTTGCCGAATATATAGACACATCAACACCTGATAAATGCTCCGAGTTTATTTTTGAAGGGTATTAAAGCCCGATGTGTTCCAACAGCTTACGTCAGAAATGTGTTTCAGGCCTCAATCTGAACTCTGAGCTTGATTTTTACCTGCGTGGGACATAAAATGTGTTTAAAATCAAACACCTGCCCCAAAGCCATGCTGGGATGAAGTTGAAGCAGATGCTCGGAGCATCGCTGAATCCATACGGGGGGTGATCTGTGCACCCCAAAAGAATCCTTTGGACTTCAGGACCTGTAAGACCTGTTATCGAGATCTTTTCTGTGGGAAATAACAATTAACAGAGCTTTAACGAGTGAGGTATCACTTTTCCTTTCTACCCAAAGCCCCTTCCTCCTCCACCCGCATCCCAACAATCTCCCGGTTGACCTACACGAGATAAAAGCCATATGGAAAACCTCCCCGTGGCACGGGGTCCGACTCACCAGCAACGACACCGGTGTAATTATACACGCTCCAGTACGATTTCCCAGTAATTATTCTGGAATAAGAGCCTGCCTATTTCTGGAAGAGCTTATGTCACTTGGAAAGCTGTTATACATTCAGCTGGAAAAAGGGACCCTTATTCTGGGATAAGTGTGGTTAGTGGTTAGCTGGGAACGGGGCTATTCCTGGCGCTGCCATCGACCTTCCCGGTGACGCCGGGTAAGTCACCTCACCTCGGTGTGTGTCACCTTCTCCTGCTGCAAACCGGGAATTACAAACAAGGGCTTTCTCCACACGCAGGGTTTTGGGAAGCTCTGTGACACTGGAAAAAAGGTGTCAGAGGGTGACAGGCAGTCATTTAGTGGGACTCGGTGCTTTTCTACCCACCTTGGAGGCATCTTGATCCAATTGTGGGTTGGGGAAATGAGGGATGTCGCCGGGAGCTGGTGATGGGGACGGGCTGAGTCGCTCCAGCCTGGGCCCTTGGCGTATAACTGTGGGAATACAGTGTTTTCCTCTCTGTTTTTAAAAATAGGCTATTCTGCTCCCAGTGGTAGACCACACCCCTCGCTAGGGCATCGACATGTCTCGGCTGCTGTTTTCTTGAGCCAGCCCCTTTCACCCTGCAGTGTCGGGGTGCGGTGCCAGCATCCATCACCCCGACGTGCTCCAGATGCAGCGAAGAGGTCGGGTCCTGCCCTGGGCAGGCAGGGTTGTGCCGCTGGTCCTCGTGGACCAGAGGAGAAGGGAAATCTCCCGATGCGCAGCACTGTGACCTCTTCTTCCTCCAGTATCCCTGCTGGATTCAATAGCTGCAAGCCCTAAGGTCGCAGAATCATGGAATGACTTGGGTTGGAAGGGACCTTAAAGATCATCTAGTTCCTTTACAGGATTTTTGCTTCTGCCTGTTCCTTCTCCGCAGCTTCTTGCGCAGCCTCAGAAACCCCTTTTGCTCCAGCATCACGCAAATATGTGCAGGCAGAGCTGAAGATGCAGCTCATTAATGGATACAGCATTAAATCCATGCTAGAGATGGGGAGGTCTAGTTTCAAAGGGTTTTTCGTGTGCACAGATAGCGCAGGGTGGCTCACAATCCAGAATTTGTCGCTTTGCCGAAGCGGGTGCTGCCCATGGAGCCGATGGACCGATGTGCTGATGCCCAGAGGTGGAAGGAGAATCAGCCCCGTCGCATTCCCACGACCTCCATCCCTGTGCGAGCACCGGAGCGGGGTTCTGCCGCTCTGAATTGGGCTGGAGCCAAGGAGCAGAGGGGGAAAAAGCTCCCTACAGCCCGTTAGTGCTCCCCGGAGCCGTTCAGCCCCTCTCGTAATAAGGACCAGTGGGACCACAGAAACACTACGGCTGGGCTGCAGGAGATGCCAGCCCAGCTCCATGTCCCTTCCTGGTGGCTTCGCTGCTGACCCTCCCGCCAGCCCCGGCTGCTGGAATTCCCTCTGGGAACGCAATAACAAGCTGGTGAGGGCTGGTCTCCCCGGCCGTCCCGAGCTTCCCCAAGCAAAATGTCCATGGGAGGGTTCCAAGTGCAAATGTGTGTGTGCGGCGCTAATGGGAAATGAATTGCCTCTTGCCCTGGAGCCTTGCAGCTTGAGGAAAACAAGGCAGGGGCTCGGAATGACCTCATATCGCCTCCCAGGGAATGTTTTGCCAGATGAAGGGGGGAGAGGCAGCATCAAGACAGCACAATGTATGTATCTCTCTCCCTGTGTAAACATCCCTGTAGCTGCAGAAACCTCTTAAAACCCCGAATGAGAGGAGAGCAGCTGCTTTGATCTGTGGATGTGGTTGTTATTTTCTAAGCGCGGATCCGTTCTTTTTTTAATTTTGCTTCAAATTAAAAAAATGCCTGTTGTGATCTTTTTTTTTTTTTTTTTTTTTTTTTTTTTCCATAGCGCTGAGCAGTGTGTAAGATTGATCAAAACCAGCTTGGGCTCTTGCTATTGTAGTAGCTGCGTGTTTATGCGTACGGCGAGATTAAATAGAGTGCGAATGAAATATAGGAGCGCGGGATATAATTAAAGATCTCTCGTCGGCATTAGCAATGGGAGGATTGCAGCCACGCGCGTGGTCGCCCTGTCACCGACAAAGTTCGAAGGAATTTCAAGGCTATTGTCTTATCTGGCTTCAAGTGTTTTTAAAACAATAGATGACTTTTTGGGAGGGCAGTTTGGGCAAGCACGGGGCAGAGGGGGAGAGATTTTTCCAGGGCAAAGGTTTGGGAAGAAGGCGTCCAGCTTCACGTAAAGCTTTCTGATTTCGGCTTCGAAAGGAATGCTTAGGTTTTTATCCCCCCTGAAATTATCTTGAGTGTATGCATTGCTTTCATTTCTTATCATAATATTTATTTATTAAGGCCTTTCGGTTTCCAGTTCCATTTAAGCCCGAGCCAGAATTGCATTAAAATAGCAAAGTAAAATTCCATCGTGCAGAGACTTGACAGATCCCTTCGGGGAAGGAGAAGGGGTGGAGTGGGGGTGGAGAGAGGTGAGCTCAATCCTGCGCCGGGGTAAAGCACCCACCGAACGCCCGCGATGGTGCTGGCTCCTCCCGGCCCCCGGCGAAGGCACCGGGGGGGTCCAGTCCCCATCTGCAGCTGGGGGGGGTTTGGGATGGAGAGTCTGTCCCCAAAGCCGCTGCTGGGGGTCCTGCAGGGACGGTGGTGGAGGTTGGTGCTTGCGGGGATGCGAGCGCTCTGGGCAGGGCTGGACCCGGTTCTCTTAGGACGATGCTGAGCTTGTGGACCCGGTGTCACTGATGGCAGATAAAACCTGTGCTTTTCCCAAAAAAAAACCCACTATCACCTGGTTTTCTCCATGCACAAGCATCGTCAAGCTCTTTGAAGCCACCCCATGCACCTGGGACATGTTTTAGGATGTTTCTGCAAAGGGATGGGCATCCTCCTGCAGCTGCATCCCCAAGGGTGGGGTACACATCACCCCTGCGCCCCCACCCAAGCTTTTCCCTTTTGAGGGGACAGCCACCCTCGCCAGGTGACTGTCACAGGCTGGGGACAGCTCGTGTCCCGTCGGATGGGCTCGTTTTGCTGCGATAACATCGCGCCGGGGGTAGGGCTGGCTGGCTCATTCCTCGCACTGAATTACCCCAGAAAGTTTAGTCTGGAGGGAAGGAAGGATTTAGCAGAGCCGGCCCTGGCTGTCTGCAGGGTTTATTGGGTCAGGTTAGGGCTGGGAGAGATTTCAAGAGGAGAACTGATGATATAAACCCCAATAACCCCAGAGAGGCTCCCGACACGCTCTCAGCCGGGAAGAATTTCCCTGCGGTCCCCCCGCCAAGCTGCTCGAACAGCCCCGAGCTGCTGCCGTACCCCAGCTCCCCTGGTTTTTGGACAGATGATGCCACCCCCAGTCCCATCCCGCTGTCCGTCAGTCCGTCTCGCACCCTGCCAGGCAGAAGAGAGCATCCTGAGCTCCTTCTCCGTGCCCTCGCCCACCATCTGCCGGCATCGGTCCCTCCCTGCGCCCCGGGAGGATGGAGCCCGAGGGTTTTACACCCTGCTCTTGTCCCAGGGAGCGCCCGGATCCGCTCCCCTGGCAGCATCCCCATCCCTGAAGACACATCCCAGGGTTCGCCACCTTTTCCCGTGACCAAATTGCACATCCCCTGGGAGTGGGCTGGGGGAACAGGGCTGGAGGGAGATGCAGCATCTCCCTGGGGGGACCCCTGGTACCCCAGTTTGCAGCCTCTGGCACTCCCACAGCCCCCGCCACCCACCCAGCGCGGGGTCCTGAGTGGGACCACAGCCCCCAGCCCAGCCCCACGGTCACCCGTGGGTCAAACCAGCCCCTTTGTGCGAGGAGCTGGATTCAGTGGGGATGCACCTGCAGAGCCTACACCGCCAGGGATTATTTTTTAAAATTTTTTTAATTTTTTTTCAGGAGTCTAAAATTTTCCGATTGCAGCGGGGAGATGCTGTTGGATTCCCCTCCCATCTCGGCCGGCCCTTCCCTCCCCCTCGGCCTCCCCTTTCCTCCCTCTCGTGCATTCACAGTGTGCGACTGTTGTGCCTGTCCCCTCCGCCCCGCTGAAATATGAAATGTAAAACTGTAAACATTGCACCGTGCAGCAGTTCAAAGGAGATCTTTGACTGAGGGCGTCTAACATGCCTGTACCGAGATTAAAAAAGGGGAGGTAGGGAGGGTAGGAAGGAGGGAAGAAGAGTTTTTTTGTAACTGCCAACGGGAGTATAAATATTCAGACACCTCGAGATGTATTGCCATCTCCAAACTGCTTGGGAAATTTTGGGGTTTTTTTTTAATTTTTATATAGATTTTTTTTTTTTCCTTTGCAGACGGTCACACCGGAGTAATCCATTTAGGAAAAAAATATGCATGAATAACCTTAACCTTCACTTTCAAAATTATAAGTCCCCCGAGAGGCTTTAGGAGAAGCCTGGGATGGCACATAAAGTTTGCTCTGTCTCTGCGGCGCTGGAGGAAGCCCGGGCCGGCCGCGTTTCGGTGAGGCCGTCTTCCCCGCTGGAGATCTTGCGATTATTGCTCCCGAAGTCGAAAACAAACAAACAGATTTTTTTTTTTTTAAGTCAAGGCTTGGTCAGCCTGATAAGCCAAAGGAACACCAACAGCAAGGACAATTCCCTGGAGCATCAAGCCCCCCGTGGGGAAATCGGGGCTCAGTCGAGCCAAACAGACCGGGGTTGGCACAAGGGATGGGGACAGAGGGAGTGTTTCCAGCCCAGGGGATGCTGGATTTGATGTTGGATCTGGGATCCATCGGGATGAGCCGAGCTGGTGCCGTGGATGGGGAGCTCAGCACAGCTCAGCCCTCGCGCGACTGGGAAGCATTGACGGGGGGGAAAAAGCCCTTTTGGGGGCACTGGCAGCTTCAGGGAAGCAAAACCCAAGGTGAGGGGTGCAGAGCAGGGTCTGGGCATGGGGTGGTGGGGCCACCAGGCTGGGAACCCCCCCAGGTCCTTGCTGCGACATGCGTTCCTTGTCCTTCATCTGTTCTCCGTCGTTCTGCAGGGCCGAGCGCTGGGGCTGCATCTCCAGCATCCCACCTGCTTTCGGGAGTGTGGGGCGGATGTGTGGGGTGCTGGGTGATGTGTGGGGTGCTGGGCTCCTGCGGTGGGGCTGGCGTGGGCGTCTCCATCGCACAGGGCGATGCAGACGTCCCCTCTGACCTGACCCAGGGTGGGTACCCACCCAGGGACCCCGGGCACAGCATCCCTGGAGGGGTTCAAGGCCAGGCTGGATGAGGCTTTGGGCAACCTGGGCTACTGGGAGGTGTCCCTGCCCATGGCAGGGGGTGGCACTGGGTGGGCTTTAAGGTCCCTTCTAACCCAAACCATTCTGTGGGTCTATGATCCCAGGCACAGCATCCCAGCACAGCATCCCCATCCCGACACAGCATCCCCATCCCGACACAGCATCCCCATCCCGACACAGCATCCCCATCCCGGTGACAAGACATCACCAAGCACCTGAGTTCAGACCTTGAGTTCAGATGCTGCATCTTTGGCCAATTTGCAGAAAGCCGCCCCGCAGAGCATCCCCCTCCCCTCTCGCCAGCCCCCGTCCCCTCCGGTGGCACCGGAGCCGCCCGCCGCCGTGTCCGTCCCGCTGCGGCACAGCACGAGTCACCCTCGCGAGCTCCCCGGGCGAACAAATGATTAATAAAGTGCACCGCAGTGTCTGAGGTGGTTATTAATACCCTGGTAAAAAGAGCTACTGAAGTTATAAAGCTTTAATTTGGCATTAAGGCCGAGTGGAAACTCCGCGTGGCTGCCAACAGCTACACACACATCCCCATACAGGCGGGCTGTTAATATAGATGCCTATATAAAAATAAAGAGTAAAATTAATTTGAAAGGAAAAGCTGAAGCGTTTGCAGAAGAGAGGAAAAGGAC
>WKFP01014491.1:72577-100292 GCA_011057875.1 Pterocles orientalis | reverse complement strand
GGGGGACGGTCCCTGCGGCGCGAGGACCTGGCTGGAGGAATAATATCGGCAGGAATTCCCTCCCTCGCCGCTCGGTTTTGTAATTGTGCTGGCTATTAATTTCAGAAAATGGTCCCTTTTGTTCTCTTATTATGGGACATCATAAAAATAGCAGCGGCAAGACGAGCACAGAGCGATCCCAGCTCCCTCGCCCCGCGGCAAATGGTTGGATGGTTCCGTCATTCCCACCCCGTGCGGCGCTCGCAAAGAGCGGGACAACCTGGGATTTGCTCTTTCCAAGGAATTTCTTCAAGGCATTTTCATCTTTGGGTTCCTTGAAGCCTAAATGTCTCATTTATCCGAGCAACCAGCCTTCTGAAAGGAAGATTTTATGATCCTTTGTGAACAACTTAATGCACTTCAAGCCATTGTTCTGGTGGTTAGGACTGAAATTGAGGATTGATCTCACAGGGAAGCTGTCAAGCTGAAAATGCTTCATTTAAATTAGTGTCCCTTCTAGTCCTACCAGCAACAGCTGACTTTGATCATACTGACATAATTAGCATTTTTTTTTAAATTGGATTTTTTTTTTTTTTCCACTGATGCTGCCTGTCTCTGTGTGTGTGTTCTAATTACACGAAGCGTCTCCCAAATTAGCCCGTGACACTGGACCGGCTGGTGTGCCCCAGGGGCGGGTGACAGGGACCAGCGGCGCGGGGTCAGCAGTGGTGGCAGCAAGGGGACCGGGACCCCCCCCAGCCATCCCGCCAGGGGACAGGGGCTCTGCACCTGCATCCCGGGGAGCTGCAGCCTGGGCACCCCAGTGGGACCCGGCTCCGGCTGTGACTTTGTCACTTGGAAATTCAGCTCCTCCTGTTGGAGCTGCCAAGGCTGGGCTCCCCCAGACCCTGTTTCTGGGGGACACGCAGCCCTGATGCCAGCGTGGGGGCTGAGCAGGGCAGGATTAATCCCACAGAGCCGCTTTTCCCACCATCAGCTGGAAAGCCGAAAGAGCCTCCGTCGAACACCTCTGTGCCCCGACTGTCGGCTGTTTTGCAGCAGGCAGTGGCTCTGCCCGTGTCCCCATCGTCCCCTGGTGCCGCTCTGTTCCCCGCCTGCGATCATTAAACATCCTCTAAGGAGGGGACAGGGCTGTCCCCACTCCCCCCTCTGCCTCTAACGCAGCTCCCAGGACGTCGGAGCAGGATGCTGGGAGGCAGGAGGGTTGTGCGGGGGTTTGGACGGGGAGCTGAGAGATCCGGGGGATTTTTCCTGCCTTAGCGCTGCCTGCAACCTGGGGTGAATCCCTCGTCTGCCCTCATTTCACCCCCAAAATCCGCGGGGAGCAGCACCGGGTGTGTGGCGGGGCGATGGGGAGGTTACAAGCGCCGGGGCATCTGCAGAGGCGGAGGATGCTGCAGGGTCACCGGGTGTTGATGCCTCAAGCCCCGTCCTCATGCTCTGTATCCGGGGTGTTTATTAATTTTGGGGGAGTCCTGTGACCTTGTTACCGCTGCGTGAAAAGCCAAAGGGAGGGTTCGGTGGGTTCTGCCGGGAGGTTGGCACCCCCTGCCTCTCCCAGGCTGTGGCATGGGGACATTGGGTGGCTTGGGGACATTGGGTGGCATGGGGACATTTGGGTGGCTTGGGGACATCCTGGTGGTGTGGGGACATTGGGTGGCATGACCCCCCCGCCTTTTAAACACGGGTCCCTCACCTCGGCCGCTCTCTCCCCTCTCGCGCAGAGACGTGTGCCGTGAACAACGGGGGCTGCGACAGCAAGTGTCACGACGCGGCGACGGGGGTGCACTGCAGCTGCCCCATGGGCTTCATGCTGCAGCCCGACAGGAAGACCTGCAAAGGTAGGTGGGGGCCAGGGGGGGCCAGGGCGCTCGCTGCCCACCCGTGGGTGCCTCAGACCCCCCGTCGTGTCCTCAGGAAAGGTTTCGCTTTAGCTCAGCTCAGTGTTACATCAGCATTCGTGTGCTCGGGGTTTGCATCTGTGGGGTGGGGATGGGGTCACCCCCCAGTGTGGGAACCCAGCCACCTTGCTGTGGTCACCCCTGCTCCCTTTGGAAGCCCGTGGGGAGGAGAAGAGGGGGGGGTCAGGTCAACTCAGAGGTGACAGCGTGGCAATTGTGGGGCTGGGGGGTCCCATTCCACCTCGGTCCACCCCCCTGCCTCAGTTTCCCCATGGCTGGGGATGAAGGAAACCCACACCCGCTCCCCCCACCATCCCCATCCACCTGCGAGGGGGCGCAGCCCGGCACTGCGGGTCACCCCCCCTAACCCTAAACCTGTCCCCCCCTCCCCAGGTAAGGGGACCGGGTGACCCTGGAGCTGACCGGCGCCTGCATTGTGTCTTTCGGCAGCTCGGGGAACTTGACCCCGGTTGAAAGGAAATCCCATTCCATTTCCAGCTGCCTGTCGTCTACCTGCTGACTGCTTCCAGACCCCCCCTGCCTCCTGGTCTTTTATCAGAGCATCCCCCCACCCCCTCTCATTCGGCAGTTTCCAGGAACGTGCAATAACCCGCAGCCCCGTCCCCTGTGTCTGGGGGTTTTATGACGGCTGGGGGCTGGTTTACAGCTCGATCCCTCGCAGTCGTAAAAAGAAAACCCCCCCGACTCGGAGAGGCAGAGCTGCCGCCCCGGCGCTGGCAGCTGGGGGATGGAGGGATGGGGAAAGCAGCCGCCTCTTCCCGGGCTCCTTCCATTTTACAGGTCGTTTCCTAGCAGTAAATTTAGTGATTAGTAGAAAAAGGGGGGAAAAAAAACCAAACCCACCCAAAAAAAAACAGACCCCAGGCTCTTTCCAGGTTGTTGGGGCTCTTTGCAGTTATTGTGCATCGTCGTTTTTAGCTCTGGTTATGGCAGGAAAAGGATGGCAAGCGGAGAGGTGAGGGTTGGAAAGTATTTTGTTGTATTTATTTTGTCCTTTTTGAAGGAGGTGACTTCCCCTCCTGGCTTGATCTGTCCCCAGAAGCAGCCCCCAGCCCAAACCGGTGGCTCTGGTCTGGGGCTTTCCCCCAGCTGTGGGGCTCTTTGGGAGCGCCTGGCTCCTGGCTCTGCTCCGGGGGATGCCCAGACCTGCAGAAATTTGATGTTTTGCACAATTTCCGAGGGGAGCTGAGCCCAGGAGCCCTGACCTTCCCCAGTGTCCCCACTGCTGTGTGTTGGCTCCCAGATAAAACCAGCAGCCGCGTTCCCCTGCCCAAAGGGTTTGCTCCGTTTGTGGGGTCTGGAGGGGAGGACCCCCCCCTCCCGGCTGAGCATCCCAGCCGGGGTGTGACACGTGTCCCTTGTCCCCACCAGATATCGACGAGTGCCGGCTCAACAACGGCGGCTGCGACCACATCTGCAGGAACACGGTGGGCAGCTTCGAGTGCAGCTGCAAGAAGGGCTACAAGCTGCTCATCAACGAGAGGAACTGCCAAGGTAAGGGACAAGGGACCCCCGCACCCTGCCCTGCATGGGGACATGGGGACAGCCCCTCTCCCTGCCCTCCCACGGCTGCTGCCGGAGGAGCGCTGGCCCCGTTCCTCGTTCCTCTTTGCTTTCCTCTGGACCGCGTGCATCCTTCGGGGGATGAGGGTTGGATTGGGGTTCTGGTCTGGAGCTTTGATCTGCAGAGCTGGGCTCTGCTCCCAGCCCCGCTCCCGAGCCGGGGATTTCTGGGCTCTTCTCGCAGCAGAGTTAAAGCCAGCGATGAGGCGGATGCCCGGTGAAATCCTCCCGCCTTAGGGCTGGGATGATGATCACAACGTTCCCCACAGCCCCTACCAGGGGACCGGGGACCCCAGCAGCACCCCATGTGTCCTGGGAGGTCACCCAGAGCCCAGCACCCACCCCGGCACCTCTGGGCTTCTCCCGAGCTGCTCTGCTTTATTGCACAAACTTTTTGGGAGGGATCCCACAGCAGCATGACCGTAGCTCCCCGCTGACGCACCGGCTGCTTCCTTCCCTGTGGTTTTCCTGGGACGGGTGACGGGAACAGCAGCGGAACGTGTCCTGCCTTGCCTCTCCCCCTCCACCGGCTACATCGTGCCCTGCTTGGGGACGTGCCATTTTCACAAGCCATCAAGGCAGGGCAAGGATTCCAGCGGCTTTTGCGAAGGGATTCCTCCTTCCCCTGGCTGTCTGGGGGCAGGAGGGATGCATCCTGCATCCATCTGAGCAGACATCCCTGGCACGTCCCCAGGGCAGGACCTGACTGCACAGGATCCGACCCTGCTGTGGGGCAGACCCCTGGCTGGGCAGCATCGGGGACCCTCAGAGCCCCCCCATGGTGCTGGCCCTGTTTGGCCCATTTGAGGTGCAGAGGGGCTGCAGGAGCGTGGGGCAGGGGGGATGCTGAGGCAGTGGGTTGCTGCTTCCATGTAGCAGCAGCTGGAGTGGGCAAAGAGGGAGCTTGGAGGCAGGCAGGATGGGAGGGCAGGGTCCTGGAGCAGGCTGGTGCTGGGTCCCTGCAGCATCCTGGTGCTGGGTCCTAGAGCATCCCGGTGCTGTGTCCTGGAGCATCCCAATGCTGGGTCCTGGAGCATCCCGGTGCTGGGTCCCTGCAGCATCCTGGTGCTGGGTCCTGGAGCATCCCAGTGTTGGATCCCCAGAGCATCCTGGTGCCAGATCCTGGAGAATCCCAGTTCAGGATCCCACAGCATCCCAGTGCAGCCCCCAGTGCAGCAGCAGGTCGGGGACATCCCTTGTGCCCAGGGTTGTCCCTCCGCCGTGCCAGCCCTCACCTCCCCGTGTCGCCTTTCCTCCAGACATCGACGAGTGCTCCTTCGACCGCACCTGCGACCACCTCTGCATCAACACCCCCGGCAGCTTCCAGTGCCTCTGCAACAAGGGCTACACGCTCTACGGGCTCACCCACTGCGGAGGTAGGGCTGGAGGGATGCTGGCAGGAGCCCATCACCCCACTGGGGCACCCAGCAATGGGGCAGCCCCATGGCACGGTCACTGGGGGACCCCTGGGGACACCGCTCACCCCAAGGGCTCGTGGGGTCGGCTGGCTCCCCGCATACCCCGAGCCGGGGCCAGGCAGGGAGGGGGCTCGCAGGCAGCCGCGGGTGTCTGCAACTTCAAACGGAGCGACAGGAACAATTTGCGACTTGTCTGCAGTGGGAAAGAAGGAGAAATCCCCGGCGTTTTTTTGGCAGGGAGCTGGGACGGGGTGGGAAGGGGAACATCAAAAGGGTTTGATTGAAGTTGCGCAAGGCAGAGAGCTCCCCAAGGCGGGGGCGTGCGCTGCCCCGGGAAGCGGGGAGGCAGATGAAACACGCTTTGGGGGGATTCCCGGAGCATGTTGGTGCCATTGGCCTGGGAAGACGGTAGCATGAGGCTCAATGGACCACTGGTGAGGGTGGGTGACCCTCCTCCTGCTCCCAAAATCCGCCAGCACAGCCCTGGGATGCTCCCGGTGTGACCCTGCACCGGCCGCTGCCTCCCACCGATGCTCCTGAGAGGGGGGAGCAGGGCAGAGAGGGGTGTTTGGGGGGCAGCTCAGCCCCTGGCTGCTCCCCACCTCTGCCCCTGCTTCCTGCCAGACCTGGAGCATCGTCCCCCTGTTTCGGGGCTGGGGTGGAGGGTCCCCGCTGCAGGACGAGGGGCCGGGGCTGCCGAGCAGCTGCCTTTTGAATTCGGCCGCTAAGTGCTTCCTTGTCGGCTCCGGCTGCTGCTCCCCGCAGCTCCCCAGCCCACCGCGGGGCCGGGCTGGGCTCCACCTGGGTGGGCTGCACCCATCACCCCCCAGCCCTCGGGGACACCCGGAGTCAGGGTTTCCCTCGTCCCCGTGGGGCTGGCAGGGCTGCAGGGACAAGGCACAGCTGGAAGTGGTGCCAGTCCCCTATCCCCAGCTGGGCATCCAAAATCCCAGCCCGGAGACGATGCAGCAGCAATTCGGTGTCGGGGCCAGGGGGGTCCTGCTGCCCCCCGCCCACCGTCTCTCCCTTTTTCCCCGCAGACATCGACGAATGCAGCATCAACCGGGGGGGCTGCAAATTCGGCTGCATCAACACGCCTGGCAGCTACCAGTGTACCTGTCCTGCTGGCTGCAAGCTGCACTGGAACAAAAAGGACTGCATAGGTATGTCGGGACAGGGGCTGTCACGACAGGGATGCTCCAGCACAGCCCAGACACCCCCCAGCCAGATGGTCCCAAAGCCCCGTGGCCCCTCCACCCCTTGGGGCTGTTGGGATGAAGGTCAGGGGGGCTTGGGGGTGTTCTGCTGCAGGGATGCTCTGGGACCGGCTGGTTTTGGCCAGGGTCCCGTGTCCATCCCATGTGGGTCTGGATGGGACGTGCCCTCGGGTGTTGCCCTGATACCTCTGCCCTTGGTTGTCTCGTTGCTTTTTCAACCACGCTCGGGGCTCGCTGTGAGCTTTTGCACCAGCAAATGTCCCTCAGGGAGCTGCCTTGTCCTGGCCACACCCTGGTACCCAACTGTGTCCCCTTCATCGGGGACAGGCTGCCCCCTAAAAAACTCTGAAATCCCAGCAATCGCATCATACACCTCCGAGGAGGAGCTGGCGGGGTTGGGATGAGGGTCCAGGGTCCCCAGGAACCCCCTCCTCCCTGCTGCACCCCCCGGGAGGGTGCAGGGGTCCCTGGTGGGTCCGGGGGCTGTGCCAGCCACGGGCGTCCCCGCTTGTCGTCACCAGCCGGCGCGTGTCCCTCAGAGCCTGTGAAATGCCTGCCAGGTTCGGTGCCACCGCGGGCCACCCTCACCTGCAACAAGACGGGCAAGAAGGACAGCTGTGCCCTCACCTGCGCCTCCAAAGCTCGATTCCTGCCAGGTACCAGTACAGCGGGGGGGTCCCCATTTCCCTGCACGGGGGAGAGGAGCAGCCCCACAGCCAGGGTGCAGAGCACGGGGCGAGGGAGGGAGGTGGGTGCTATGGGTGGGGGGTCATCCCTGGGTGTAGATCCATGGGATGGGTCCCTGCATCGCCCCGGGATGGGGCGACTGCTCCGGCATCTCCTGACTCCTCTTCCTCCATCCCGCAGAGTCGGACAGCAGCTACACGGTGAGCTGCGGGACCCCCGTCCTGCGGCAGGGCGGCCAGCAGAGACCCACCAACAGCAGCCAGCAGTGCCTCGGTAAGTGGGGGGGGTCCCACCGTCACCCCAAAGCGAGCTGTCCCGTGCCAGGGGGGTTTGCTGAGCACCCGCCTTTTCTTTTAGAGACTGTCGCTGCGCCAATCAAGCAAAAAGCTTCCTTCAAGATCAAGGATGCCAAGTGCCACCTGCACCCGCGGGCCAAGGGCAAGCAGGATGAGGCCGGGAAGGCACAAGGGGTGCAAGGTGAGGCGTGATGGGGGGAGAGGCTGGGACGGCCCCAGGAGGGATGGGGTGCTGACTTGTCCCCCCGCGCGCAGGCGGTTCGGCGCCTTGCTCCGACTGCCAGGTTGCCTTCGTCAACCTCAAGTGTGACTCGTCCAAGAAGGGGAAGGGCCGGCGGGCTCGTAACTCCTCCAACAAGGAGGTGACGCGCATCACGCTGGAGTTCGAGGCGGAGATCAAGCCAGAGGAGATCACAGGTGGGCATGGAGCTGGCTTGGTCCGTCTTGGGTGCAGGCAGGGGTGGTGGGACCAGGGGGATGGTGGTGGGACCAGGGGGACGGTGGTGGGACTGGGGGAAGGTGGTGGGACCAGAGGGATGGTGGTGGGACCGAGGGATGGTGGCGGGACTGGGGGAAGGTGGTGGGACCAGGGGCACAGTGATGGAACCAGAGGGACGGTGGTGGGACCAGGGGGACGGTGACAGGACCAGGGGATGGTGGTGGGACAAGGGTGGCAATGGTGGGACCAGAAGGACGGTGCTGGGAGCAGGGGGATAGTGATGGGACCAAGGGGATGGTGGTGAGACCAGAGGGGTGGTGGTGGGACCAGAAGCATGGTGGTGGGACCAGGGGATGGTGGTGGGACAAGGGTGGCAATGATGGGACCAAGGGGATGGTGGTGAGACCAGAGGGATGGTGGTGGGACCAGGGGACGGTGCCATCCCCATGCAGCCAAACTGCTCCTCATCCCCCAGCAGACTGGGATGCACTGGGCAGCGCTTGCAGCTGAGCATTCGGGAGATGGTTTAAATCCTCCTGGGTCTCCCTCTCCATCCTCTGTTCTCACTGGATCCCTGTTTCCCCCCTGCACCCCCAGCTGGCTGCAACCTGCACTGCCTGCGCCAGCGGGTGGAGAAGAAGCTGAAGTCGGCCATCAAAGCCCTGAAGAAATCCATCAACCAGGAGCGGTTCCTGCTGCGCTTCGCGGGGATGGAGTACGAGGTGGCGAGGAAGTTGAGCGTGGCCCCGGAGCGGCAGGAGAGCTGTGCCCCTGGCCAGCAGCGCCTGGGCACCAAGTGTGGTAAGGAGCATCGGGGGGTACCCGGGGTGGGGGGACCGGCCGTGTCCCCTCCAGCGGTGACAACGTCCCCGCCGCATCGCTGACATCCCCCCCCGGCTCTCAGTTAGCTGCTCGCAGGGAACATATTACCACGGGCAGACGGAGCAGTGTGTCCCATGTCCCCCCGGAACCTACCAGGAGAAGGAAGGACAGCTCTCCTGTGACATGTGTCCCCGCGGTGACGCTTTCGGACCTGTGGGTGCCACCAACATCACCGGCTGCACGGGTAAGGGGATACAGAGGTGGGGGACCAGGAGGGACACCTGGGGACATCCATGCCGGGCTGCAACCTTACCCATCGGCCGTCAGCCCCCACCCAGAAGAGAAAAAAAGCCCCTGAGCACCCCCAGCACCCCCAAAGTTGCTATTTTGGGGCATTTAGGGGGGACCCCGGGATGGGCGGCGCTTGCCCTGGATTTATCTCTGCTGCCTGGGTGGGGAGGGGGAGAGCAGCCGGGCATTGCGGGGGGAGAGCTGGGGGCACACCGGGCGATGGGACTGAGCGATGCCTGTGTCCCCAGGTCAGTGTCCCCCCGGCCAGCACTCGGCCGATGGCTTCAAGCCCTGCCAGCCGTGTCCCCGGGGGTCCTACCAGCCCGAGGTGGGACGGGCGCTCTGCTTCCCCTGCGGCGGGGGGCTGACCACCCGCCACGAAGGAGCCCTCTCCTTCCAGGACTGCGACACCAAAGGTAAGTCCCAGCGGGTCCCCGGGGAGGGTGGCACCCAGTGGGGACATCCCGGTGGGTGACACAGCCCCCCTTTTGCTTTCTGCCCCCCCCACACCCCCAGTCCAGTGCTCCCCTGGGCATTACTACAACACCAGCGTCCATCGCTGCATCCGCTGCGCCGTGGGCACCTACCAGCCGGATTTTCGGCAGAATTACTGCATCGCCTGTCCCGGCAACACCACCACCGACTTTGACGGCTCTACCTCCGTGTCCCAGTGCAAAAGTGAGCGAGCTGGGGGGCGACGGGGTGGGGGGGGACAGGCATGGTGTGAACTGGGGTCCTTCCTCAAAAGTATTTTTAAAAAAACAGAACTTGGGGTCATTTCTGTGCTTTAAAAATCCCTTAAAATAGAGTTTGGGGTGTTTCTGTGCTTTAAGCACACAGGCAGGATGGGGGGCTGCGTGGAGCGGTGCTAACAGAGCCCCCCCCCCTTCCCCAGTAAACTCCCCCCTATCCCAGTGCCCATGCCACTGGTTCCCAGTTTAACCAGCTCTCCACCCCTTGCAGATCGCCAGTGCGGGGGGGAGCTGGGCGAATACACGGGTTACATCGAGTCCCCCAACTACCCGGGGAATTACCCCGCCAACGTGGAGTGTACCTGGAACATCAACCCCCCGCCCAAGCGCAAGATCCTCATCGTGGTCCCCGAGATCTTCCTCCCCTCCGAGGACGAGTGCGGCGACGTCTTGGTCATGCGGAAAAACTGTAGGTAACCGCGGGGGGGGAGGAAAAAACCTGGGGTTTGGCAGAGCTGCCTCGTGCGAAGGGAGAAAAACGCATCCCTGGGTGGCGGGGGGGGGTATGGGGTGAGCGGGGGGTCGGCATCGCTCTGGTGTCTTGATGGGTCAGGGGATGTGCACGGGTTGGGATGCACCCCTGGGTCTCAGCCCTATTTTGGGGGGGTAAAAAATCCCCATTCAGAGTTTTCAAGAGTAAGGAAGGAGTACCAGCATCCCTGATGTGTAACGCGAGGGTTTGGGGGGGCTCAGCCTCACCGACCCTGGACAATCCCCATCCCTGGTGCCCCTCATCCCTCTGAGCTGGGGGTGGCTCCGCCGATGAGCACCCAGCATCACGCAGCCCCCCGCCGTCCCCCCGCAGCCTCCCCGTCCTCCATCACCACCTACGAGACGTGTCAGACCTACGAGAGACCCATCGCCTTCACCGCCCGCTCGCGGAAACTCTGGATCAACTTCAAAACCAGCGAAGCCAACAGCGCCCGGGGCTTCCAGATCCCCTACGTCACCTACGACGGTGAGCACGGGGATGTCACCCCAGCCTGGCGGTACCCGGGTCACCCCTCCTGTGGATTTGGGGGGAGCGGACTCAGGGATGGGGACCGGCGGTTTGGGGACAAGGGACAGCTCGTGCACTGATGGTGTTTTTGGGGTGTTGCAGAGGACTACGAGCAGCTGGTGGAGGACATCGTGCGGGACGGCCGGCTCTACGCCTCCGAAAACCACCAGGAGATCCTCAAGGTGAGCGTGTCCCCCCCGTGTCCCCGTTGCCGGGGCACTGGGATGCAGGAGCATCCCTCTGGGGGTGTCCCCACAGCCTCCCCGGCTTTGGTTCAAAGCCACCATGGGGGAACACGGGGTGGGATGGTGACCCCCTCTCTCCCCATCTTGCCTTCCCCCCAGGACAAGAAGCTCATCAAAGCTTTCTTCGACGTGCTGGCGCACCCCCAGAATTATTTCAAATACACGGAGAAACACAAGGAGATGCTGCCCCGCTCCTTCATCAAACTCCTCCGCTCCAAAGTCTCCAGCTTCCTCCGGCCTTACAAATAGCCCCCCCCGCGCCCCCGCCGCCAAGGACACCCTCTTCTCCCTTCCTTCTCCTTTCCGAATTTCTCCTTCCTCCGCTCGGCTCCGGCAGGACCGTCACCCCTCGCCCTGCAGACATCCCCCCACGATTTCTCCACCGCTCCCCGCGGCGCCGTGCCCCCCGCCGGTGGGGGGGGGGATGCTCCGGTCTCATCCAGCCGCCGGCGAAGTTGCTCCTCTCTTCCGAAAACAGCTTCTTGGTTTTAGGAAACCGAAGCGCTGGTCCTTTCGCCAGCCTCCGTCCTCCCTTCGGTTTCCTTCACGCCAGGTTTGTCCCCATTCCCTGGTGTCACCGGCAGCCTGGGACATCACGGGGGGGGGGTCATCGTCCTTCCAGCCCCACCGAGCCCTTTCGCAGAGGATGGCAAGAAGGTAACTCCGAGATTTATCGGGGCGTGGGTATGGCGTCGCTTTGCAGAGATGGAGGGAAAAGAATTTAAAAAAAAAATAAATCCAAAAACCAGCATACTTGATTAAAAAAAAAAAAAATTTGAGAGATCGGCAAAGCACGCCAGCGATCGGAGCGGTGGCTCCGGTGGCCGTCCCGCCGGAGAGCCGCGCGGCCGAGCCACGTTCCCGGAGAACAATGTCTGGCTGCCCGGGAGAGAACAGGGAGCGAAGGAGAAGGACTTTCAGCCGGGTTTGGGTTTTTGTTGGGTTGTTGGTTTGGTTTTTTTTTGTTTCTCCCCCCCCACCCCAGACACTTGTGCCAAGAAACCAGACTTTCTTACAAGCTCTGCCAAAGAGGAACTCGGAAAAGCAAGCTTTGTGAAGAGCAGGAGTCGATGTTTTGTGCACTAGGATTTCCTCCTTTCTACCTTTTTCATATGTATTAAGTGCAATCATTTGAGTCTTCTTTATATTATTTAGAGGGAAGGTTGTTTGGTTTTGTTTTTTTGTTTTTTTCTACTAGAAACGACGATATTTATACCTGCCTGGGAAATGAGAATGTGCGTTTGTAACAAACAAACAAAAAAAACCCACAAAAAACCCACCCACCCAAAGCAAACCCAGCCCTGGGCGGGTTGTTTTCAGCCCTTGAGACCTTTTCTGATGCGTTTGTCCCCCAAAAAAATCCCTTGTTTGGGGGCAGACGGTGCCTCTCCTGCTCGGCGTGTGACGGGGTGAGTTTTTGCCGGGGGTTTGAGGCGTTTTGGTGCCTCCGCAGAGGTGGGGTTTGGGGTGATCCGCCGCGGTTTGGGGTTGTTGGAGCCCCGTTGCCAGGAGGAGGCAAAACTCTGCCACCGCCTGCTTGGGACAAACCTTCCCTGCAGCAGCTCAGGGGTGAGCTGAGACCTGGGGGAGACCCGGGGTGAGGGTCTGGGGGGGGCATGCTGGCAGGAGAGGGGAGCTGCCCCCCTGCTCAGCCCCAAAATCTCCCCCTCTCCCAGGTCTGGAGCTTGGGGAACATTTTGTGCTTCCGAGTCCCTTCAGGTGCCATCGGCTCTGTCCCCCTCCGCGTGCTCATCCTGCCGGGATGCTCCGGGACCCCCTTCCTGGGAACTGGGGTACAGGACCTGGGGGGGCCCCATCCTGCCACCCCCCCTTTCGCCACCGCCTGCCTCACCCCAGCGGCGCAGCCAGGCACAGCTGGGGACGATGGCCAGGGAATGTCACCGATGGGTTTGTCCCTCCCCAGCATCTTCATGTGGCCAGACAGGACCCCTGGGGACGGGCGACCGCTGCCACCGGCCACCCCTCTGCCTCCAGCCCTGCAACCAGCTGTCCCCTCCCTGCGCCTTCCTCCCCATCCTCATCCTCTCCCATCCCTGGAGCTGCCAGGACGCAGTCGACTTGCCTACAGCTTTCCTGGTGGCAGGTCCCCTCCCATCCCTGTCCCCGCTTGTCTCCCGCTGTCCCCTCGACCACATCAGGGACAAGCCCTGCTCTTAACGAACCCGTTATTTATTGCTCTGCGCATCCCCCCCAGCTCAATCCTTGCCGAAAGCGGGACGCAGCCGCTCGCCCGTGTTTTCCCTCCTCCATCTGTGCTCCTCCCGCACCCCGAGAGCTTCCCCAGGGCTCTCCGAGGGGCTGGGGGGGGAGCGCTGGCAAAGGGGGGGGGCTGAGGTTTGTCCCCAAGATGCGCCGGTTAGAAAAGTTTCCCCTGATTTATCCCAGCTGTGGATTTACCCCTCCCGCCGCCCGGCTCCCAGCCTGTTTGGAAGCTCCACATCTGGGGGCTGGAGCTGTTTTGTCACTTGGTTGGTGTCTGAAAGCAGCTGCTTTGATGCACAAAAGCTGTTGCAGGGATTTGGAGTTGGGGGGGATTTATTGCTCTGGGGCAGTGACCGCTGAAAGGGTCTTTCATAGTTAGAAAAAAAAAAAATCAACAGGAAAAATAAAAACAAGCCGGGAATGACAAACCCCGCTGCGGTGACTCCGGTGCGATGCAGCCAGTTGGGAGTTTTTAATTATTTTTTAAAAATTTTTTTTTTGTGATTTCAGTTGCTGTCGCTCTGACCCTGCTGGGACGGGGGCTCTCGGAGCCTCGGGGTGTCCTGGGCTGCACCCACCTCCTCCGCTCCCCTAACACGATTTTTTGGAAGGGCGAGCTGGGCAGCGTGTCCTCCTGCAGTGGCCAGAGACACCCGGTGAGGTCTCCTCCTCCTTCCACCAATATCTCAAATAAATCCCCCAAAAAACATCCCCCGGGGACCCAAAACCCACCCCTGCAGCTCAGTCCCTCTTCACCTCCGCCCAGAAAAGGTTTGAAAGGCTGAAAACTGCCTCATCAGCCACCTGGGATGTACTGAATGTTTTTGACACAGTGAACATAAATAAGGGTTGTTGGGGGTTTTTTGGTTTTTTTTTTTTTTAGTTGGAATATTTATATCTGCCTTTTGCAGCGGGCCACGACTTTACCATCTCCAGCAAAAAATGATTTAAAAGTAATGAGAAAGATGTAGTTCATGAAGTTATTTGCACTTGATTAAAAGAAAAAAAAATGTATCTGAACTTTGTAAAAAAAGAAATGTTTGCATTTTGTATTGTCTTTTTTTAATTATTAAATGGAATTTCTTGGTGTTGTGTTGATCTTTCAGAAACTGGCTCCGGCACTTATTTTAAAGGTTTCTAACAGCAGGACCCAAAGCTCTTTTCATTGTTCTGTTCCCTCGGATGCGAAGACAAGCTCTTTTCAGGGGCGTAGGGTGGTTTTTCTCTTTCCCCCAGAAGCTTAAATCCTACCAACTCCCATAAGCTCGCCAGTCCTTACACAATGTATTTATTTATATACATTAATTAGACGCAATATATCCCATTTTTAGCCCAGAACATGGAGTGGGACAGGGACCAGCTCGGAGGGGCGCAGAGGGGACAGAACACACTTCACCTTGGCCCCGACCCCTCACTGAGCTGCAGCTCCCACCCACCAGTCCTCTGGATCCCCTGGGTAACTGGGACCAGCTGGGACACCCATCAAGGCCTCACGAGCTGCTGCTGGGCAGGACCCCATGGCCCCAGTCATTGGTTGTGTGGGGGTGGCAGAAACCTATAAATCCCCGTGTCCCCCAGAGCAGGGGGCTGTGGGATGGCTTCAGGGGACAGCAGCATGAGGTAAGGGTCCCCTCGGGGGGAGACTGGGGGGTCTTGGGGGTACAGCAGGACTGCTGAGCACTTATTCCTGCCCTGCACGCCCTCAGCTGCGGTAACCACAGGTTTTCTTGTTGGGGACACAAGCAGAGCTGTTCCCTCTCCCTGCCCTGCTCCAAATGCACAATAATGAGGCTCCTTCCCCCAAAAACTGTTTTCAGTCTGATATTCCACTTGAATTCACACCCCTATCAGCTCACTGCAGCATTTGAGACCTTTCTGGCTGCTAGGAAGTGAGCAGCTCTTCACCAAACCCTTCCCAACAAGTTTTGGAGGAACACAAACCGATCAGACAGCTGTAGGTGTCCTAAAAATTTATTGCTGCCCCATCAGTAGAGGCGCTGGGGCTTCCCCATGGTGCTCTTGATGTACAAAGCGCGCACGTTCTGCCAGTTCTTCTTCAGCAAGGACACCAGGAAGTTGATGGCCAGGTGGATGTTGTAGACGAGTTCGTCCTCTGTCATCTTCACGTGACCAACAGCCACGGCCAGACAGAGCACCTGGGGGACAAGGACACCAGGTCACGCACGCAGGTGGGTTTTGCAGGGGATCTAAGGTGACAGCGAAGTGACTGACTGATCTAACTCATCAGGCCAGCAAATCATCTCCTGTTCCACCAGCTGGACAATTTTTCCAACTTATCTGTGGGTGCTTCCACAGAGCTCTTTCTATTTGGCATGTGGCACCCACGAACACGTCTGGTGGCACCTGGATGCCACCTCTGAATGACAACTTGTGTGGGTCTGGCTTCCCCAGAGCTCAACGGTGACTTAGAGCTGGGGAAACTAGCAAGGACGTGTAACGAGCGGTGCTGACCCAGCGCTGGAGCAGGGCAGACCTCTGCTTTAGCTCTGCTCCCACCCCCTGCTCGTCAGGCAGCTGGCGTGTGCCCTGCGAACGCGGCGCGGTACAGGCCCTTAGCTCCAAACTTCGCTGCTAAGCGTGGCGCCAGCTTCACTTTTTGTTTTGGGCACCAGCCACCGGCCCTTTCTTTCCGCACAGAAGACGCGGAGACGCCAAGGCTCTGCCTGCCAGCCTCGCTGAGAAGCTTGTAAGTCAATGTTCCCCACGGGCTGAAGACAAAAGGATTTACAAGCGAGCTGACAGGCGGAGTGCGAGGACATCATTAGCTCAGTTACTTAAAATGCTCAAGCATTTGCAAACTATCACATTTGCTGTGTCCTCCCAGTTGTTGTGCCCCCAGGCCCGCATCAGCTGGAGCCAAGGGTGCACCTCAGCTAGCAGAGAGCTGTTAATTCGGAATAATACCCATGAGTCACACTGGGACGGCTGACACAAGATTAAAATTCCCAAACAGGGCTATTTTGGTTTTAGGGAGCCAGCTCGCCTTGCCATCTCTTGACAGCAAGAGCAGATAGCAGCAGAGCTGCTCCAAAGTCCACTTGCAGAGTCAAGTCCCAAACCCGCCTCTGGCACAGCACCGCTGCGTGCACGGGCCCACGGGGACATGCCTGGCCCGCCGGCCCTGCCCTGCAAGTGGCACCCACTTACTGTAGAAGCGTTAATTATGACTGATGATGCTCAGCACTGAAACATCAAGATCATCTCCTAATCATGTGCTCTCAGATCTTTCAACCGCCGATAAATCACTGCGCCTTTCCAGCCAGCAGCTAACACCCCGGGTACTGTCTCCCTTCACTGCAGAGATTTGTCACCAGACGCTGGTTTAGGAAGACGCTCGAGGGACACCTACAGCCCAGACCAGAGATCGCAGCCACACACCACTGACCACCCGCCACAAAGAACCCTCGGATATGCGGCTGCCCTGGAGAGGAAAAGCCCTGCTTTACCTTCTTCATCTGGAATTTGATGGTAGACTTGACCTCGTCAACCTTGGCCACCAGGTTCTCATTGTGGGTGAGGAGAGAAGGGAATTTCCCGGCTTTGTTCAGACCCGGACCCAGGATTCGAGGAATCTGCTTGATCAGGGACTCGGAAGCCAGGAAGGCATCGTACTTCTTAGCTGTGAGGGGAGAACCAAGGTAGGTAAGGACGGACCCTCAACTGAGCTCGAAACAGCTCAGCTGAGACCACGCTGCTCATTTTTCCCAACACAAACATTTCGATGTTCTCAGAGTCCTGCCTAGCTGGACATAAACTGGTTTTACTAGCAGAAATTACTCCTGTCGCAAGAGCCAAACCCGCCAGAACCCAGCTTCACACCCCAACAGCACACTCCTAAGCGTATACAGTTCATTTCCCTAAAGAAAGCGGCATTTGTTGAGCCACAAGCGACCAACGCTGGACCCAAGCTCTACCAAGAGCCTCCTCCCACAGCCTGTACGCACGTGGATGGATGGAGGTACCGCACAGCCCGGAGAGGCTCAGCGAAGAGCTGTGCTATCCTACGTCATTGCACATAGTTCCACAGCTAATGATGATCCGAGTGGGAAGTTCTTCTTGTCTGCCTATGATATGTATCAAAATATCTCTGATTTCACAGGGAGGGAAGGATTTTCTCTCGTTACCAAGTGAAAATAAGGAGATTTCATTCCATCCATGTAAGTACTGCATCAATAAACCAAACTTTTGCCTCCACCTTTTTTTCTGCTTCTGCTGCACTCCAGCTCCCTGACCAGCAAAGTGAAGAACACCAGCTAAGGGTGAAACTTTCAGAGAGACAGGAACATTTTCCTGTATCCCTTCCTTCCTTCCAGAGAGCAATAACCTCCCTCTGGGAGGGCTGACCTGTCAGACCTTCTACGCTGGGAAGAGTCTGGCTCTTCTGGGTAGTTTCCAGACAGATTTCTGCACTTTGGGGTGACTCTGGTCACCTTTCTATTCCCTGCAGTTAACCATGACATGCAAATCTGAGCACACAGAAAACCATCCTGCTTACCCAGCCCTCCCAAGTCAGCCAGGGTCCTCAGGACCCAGTCCCCACCACCACTCACCCAGCTTCTTCACCAGCTTCTTGTTTTTGTTGAGTTTCTTCAGAGCCTCTATGTCCATATGAGGGATGTCAACTGCTTTGGCCTCATCACAGTGCTGCTGGTCCCCCAGGAGACACACAGAGAACTTCGGCCGGGGAGTCGACTTCAGCCTGGGGACAGAAGGTCCAAAATTACTACGAACCGCCACAATTGGATGCATTCCCACGGAAGCCATCACGGAGATACCTTACCGCAGCCTGGGAGTGCCTCCACAGCTCCTCACCTGCCGTCTCCAGCAGGTCGGTGGGGAGAGCACAGGGGCCTCCCACACCTCCCCTCATGTTTTAAGACCCAGGGTACGGGTCCGTCCAGCCGCAGCCATGGAGCCAGGGTGGGCTGGACTACCCGAGCGGTTCAGCGCTGCGGCAGCCCAGCTGCCCTGGGGACAGCAGGGGGGACACAGGCTGAAGGCTGGGTGGGAGCGAGAGGATGCCGAACCTGACGGTGCCGGAGAACCGCTTGTCTTTCTGCGGGTCATAGTTCTTCAGGCTGATCTGCAGCTCCACCGTCTCCACAAACCTGAGGGAGGGGAAAGGAAGAGGAAAGCCAGACAGGTGAGGATGTGGCCAGGCTGGGGAAGTGTGCCCGGTCCCGCCATGGCGCTGGGCTCTTACTTGCGCTTCTTGGTCTTGCTGCCCTGCAGCACCTCCTTCACCGCCTCGTACAGGGTGTCGCGGGAGACTTTGCTGCTGCGGGGGGAGAGGACACGGCGGGCTCAGGGCTGACCCGGCCCGGGCCTGCTGCCGGACAAGGCCCCTGAGCCCGCCCCGGCCCATCCGGAGCCGCCCCCGCCATCGGCCCCCGCTGCCCGCACCCCACAAGCCGCCCGGCGCGCCCCGCGGCCGCGGGGGAAAGGCGGATGGCGGCGGATGGCGCGGCGGGCCCTCACCCACCTCATGGTGGCGGCTGGTCGGGGCCGAAAGGGCGGGGCTACCCCCGGCGCAGTATAAATACGGGCGGGTCTCGCGAGATTTGCCCGCGGCGCCATGCTAGGAGTGGCGGAGGGCGCCACGGTGCCATGCTGGGAGTGGCGGGGGTGCTGGATCGCTTCCCCCGCCGCTGGGCTCCCCTCGGAGGGGAATTCGGCCGCGTCTCCTTTGCTGTTGAACTAATGGCTGCGGTCTCGCTGTCTCCTGCCTCAGACTACCGGGCCAGGAGCTCCTCCATCGCCTCGCAGGGGTGAGGGTGGGCCTCCCAAGAGCTCCAGCCTCCCCTCAGCAGCCGCCGGGAAGGAGACGGGACGTTGCCCCTGCGTGAGGAGCTCCCGGGGCACAACGCCTCGCTGCCGGGGCCGCTCCCCTCCCGCCTCATGAAGCTGACGCGGGCAGGTCCCGCTGAAGGCCCGCAGCGCACAGGGCAAGGCCCTTGAGGGCAATCTCGGCCTTTGGGCTTCACTGTGGACAGCGCGCATGCGCTTGAGCCGCCCAGCGACTCGCTGCTCCTAGACGGGCTCTGCAGCGCAATTCCGGGGGGCGGAGCCGCGCAGCCCCGGAACCTGGATGGCAACTCTGGGAGGCTGAGGCGGGGCGGTGAGCACTGTTGCTATGCGGGTTGCGGGGCGGGCCGAGCAAGCGGCCGCGCCCCGGTGCATGGCGGGCAGGCGGCGGACTGGGTGCCGCCGGGGTTCCTCAGGTCGGTGCTGGTGCCGGTGGGGGAGGCCTGAGGGGACAGCGGGACATGGCAGCCGAGGGGCATCCGGGCCCCGGCGAGCTGCTGCCGCGGCTACTCCCCGGCCAACAACACGGGAGGGGGCCCCGCCGTGTCTCCTTGTTACCCCCAGAGCACCTGGGCCTGCCCCACCGCTCCCCTCAGGGCTCGCCATGGCGCCAGGCCTAGCCCCGTCCCCTGTCCTGTCCCCGGCCCTGTCCCCAGCCCTCTCCTGACGCGGGGGGCACGTCGCCTGTCATTCCCCCCTGTTTTTCCTCAGGCAACGCCTGCCCTATTCCTCCCAGGGGGTCGTGGTCCCTCCAGCAGCACTGGCAGCGGTTTGTGTGGCCGCCACAGCAGCTCGATTCCCCAGGGATGCCCCAGCGACCCTGCTGGGATGGGGCTTTTGCTGGTAAACGGCCTGCTTGCCTCTTGGGAGAGCCCTAAAAGCCGGCAGAATGTGCTGCAGCTGGAGAGGAGCTGGTAGGGAGCACTTGGGTTAGAGGGCACTAGGCGTGGCACAACACCTGGCTGCACCCCTGGGTGCTGCAGGGACAGACAGAGCCGTCAGCCTTGTTCCTAGAAATCAAAATGATAAAATAGTCAGAGATTACTCGTGAAGAATCCACTGCAGCTGCTTTTAAAGATAATCTGTCAGCAGAGTGCCTCTTGTGGGGGGTGTGGATGTTTTAACGTTGTCTGCTTATAGCCCAAAATTCTGTTCCTCAGAAAGCCAGGAATTAGACAGGAAAGGGAGGAGAGAATGAGGATGCTTTCAGGGACAAAGCTTATCGTCCTGCCCCTGTCTCTTCCAGCACAGGACACCCTCAGCCTGTAGGTTCAGACTTTAAAGTATTCAGAAACCTTTCCTGCAGATCATTTGGAGGATGTGAAGGGCTTGAATGCGGCATTTACGCTATCTCTAAAAAGAATCAGTCTACTGGTTTGATAAGCTTTCTCTCCTGTTTGTGGAATAGATTGTTGGCCCTGCCAGTTGTTGGTATGGGAAGGGTGCATCTTTTGTCCAGTTTAATCTTTTATAATCTCCAAAATAGTTTGCCATTCAAGCCTTTCTTAATGTGCAAAAATGAGCGTTGGGAGAAAATCAACTTTGACTTGTTCTTTTTATTTAAGGCTTGCAACAAAGAAGACAACTTGCTGTTCCACAAACCTCTTGCTCTGCGTCCCGGTGCTCTCTGCGAGCACGCTGAGTAAAGTGAAATTCATGTCTGAGGACCAGTCATCGGGGCAGGATGGAGAGCCTGGGCTTGCAAGCAGTGACCCTTAGTGACGGGACGACAGCCTACATTCAGCAGGCTGTCAAAGGTAACGCTTCCTTTGGGCTGTGAAGTCTAGAAGTCTCTTGATTGACCCTGTGAAATTAAAGTCAGACTTATCAAAAGCGCCCTCATAGCACGTGAACTGTCACACATCTTGTATGGTCGCTTTGTACAGGAAGCTAGCAACTGTCAGAGTTGCCCAGAAGAATGATGCAGCAGAGATAAAACATGCCTCTGCTTTGGATATAAAGATCTGGAGATGGGAGAGCTGTCGCTGTGGAAAATAAGGGTTCTGTTCGGACTAGAGTGAGCCCTGTTCTCTGCGGGATGACTGGGGGAACGGAGTTCATGCTGTGGCCTGCAGGACTCTCTTCAACCAAAACTTCCCCTGAAGCTAGGCAGGATGTTTCACCTCACTGAGGTGCACAGAATTTGGTTCCCAGTGGTGCTTTTCTTGCTCAAAGGGATGCTGAGCTCAGCGTTGGTTAACTGAAGTGGTATAAGTGCCAAATTCAATACCTGCTCTTATTTTGGTGTTTGTGAGTGCTCCTTCCTTCACCACCCACTGTTCCTGAAGAAAGGAACACGCTGTTTCCCAGCCTGCGGATTGGGCTGGTTGAGTTGCAGGGCTTCATGTCCTGGGGACTGGCCTCTTCCTTTCTTTTCTGCGTTAGCTTGCTGTGAGTTTATTACATGTGCAGAGCTGGACTATCTTGAAAACCACTAGGTTTTGTGACCCCTACAAACATTGTGCACCAGATGATAGCAACCTGGATTCCTCATGTTCAGGTGGGATAGAGCACTGTCCTCTCTGCATCAAAATAATTCTGTAACTAAAACACTTTTATAGGGCTACTCAGAGTGATGTTATTTTAAGAGTCCAGTCTTCACAACCCATCGAAGGTAGGAACACTTTAGGTCTCTTTAGGTCCTCTATTTTTTTTTTTCCAAGAGTTGATCCTCCACCAAAGCAGAAGAAAATAAACCTCCAGGCTCCTGCTGATACCGTTAAAAGCTTCCAGTTGAATTTTTCACCAGCACAAGTGTAATTGCTTTCTCTTTTAGATCCAAAGCGCTTAGCACACATCATTCTTTCTGCTTCTTGGCTTCCAGGGCTGTGAAGGGCGGCTTGTAAACAAGTGGTGACTGAGGCTCTTTGTCTTGGATCCCTCCTGTCTAGGAAAGGGAGGCTCCAGCATTTCTGGGAAGTTAAGTGCCTCTGTGGCTGTTCAGGGGAAAGCTTAATAAATAACAACTTATAAGGATCAACTTTGCTGTCTTCTGTGTGTCTTGGCTTCCTTGAGAAGATGCGGGAAAGGGGACAGCTCGTGGGACCAGAAGGACTGGACTCTGCAGGCAGTGCTGATGGCATTTTTTTTTAACTGTTTCAGGTGAAAAGCTGATTGAAGGGCAAGTCATTGAACTTGAAGATGGGACCACAGCTTATATCCATCAGGTGACAGTTCAGAAAGGTGAGCACCATAAATTCCCCTCTCTTTTTAGAAGGACATTGTAGATGTAAATGCAATTGTCTGTGTTCCAACAGTCCAGCTCTCTATTTGCTCTAGCTTTAAGGAGTCCTTACAGGTGTAGTTTTTTTTTTTTTCTTGGCCATGGTTTTGAGGCTGAATGAGCCAAGGACATAGAACATGTGATTTCCTGCAAATCTGACAAGAAGGGAAATTTGCTGGTGGTGTAGGCAAATATTTGTTAAGTGTTGTTTCACCTGTGGGCTCTCTCACGGTTGTCAGTCACATGTCTACCAGCAAGGCCAGTAAGCCTGTTCTGTGTTTGTGCCAACTGCAGAGCCCAAACTTTGTTTCGTGTGGGAGCAGTTGGGCAGGAATTTCCTCTGAACTGTAATATATTGCTTGTGGAACAGGTGTTTGAAGGAGGAGGGAGGGCATTGTTGGAAGAAATGTCATCTTGGTCATTGGCCCATCAGCCAATGTCACCTCTGAAATGAGGTGATATTAATTAATCTGAGAGGTAATGAGAATTCTCTTCATGTGGCAGAAACCAGAGTGGCACAGAGGAATCCTCCCCAGCCGTGATAAGGTGTGGAAGGGCAGGTAGAAAGAACTCTGTTGCTCTAGGCAGTCCTCCCACGTTCCTTGTATGCCACCTCCCTTTGCTGTTCTTAAAAGGTTGCTTAAAACCCACTGAGTCTTCCAGTAAGGTGTGTGGATTTTTTTTCTTTTCTTTTAGAGTCTGTGGCTTTTGAAGACGGTCAGCCAGTAGTGTTGGAAGATGGCAGTATGGCCTACATACACAATGCAGCTAAAGGTAAAGCGTATTCCCTGGTTTTCCCCTGACAGCTGGCGCAGAACCTGTTAAAGTGTCCTAGAGTTTGAAGGCAGTGCAGGGAGACAGAGTGCCTCGTGCTCAGCATCCATTTTACATCCAATTTTCTTGGTTTCCTCTTGCAGAAAGTTACGACCCCAGCACCTTCGAGGCTGTCCAGCTGGAGGATGGCTCCACTGCCTACATACATCGTCCTGTCATCGTGCCACCTGGCAGCACCATCCTGGAAGTGCAGGCAGAAGCTGGGCTGGAGGAGTTGGCTGCAGAGGAGGAAGATGATGCCTTTGATGTCGAGACTATTAATGCATTAAAGCAGTACGCCAGTAAGGTGAGGACGCAGCGCTGCTTTCATGGTCTGCCAGCAGTGCTCAGGGGCTGTGTAGCAGTCCACGTTTGGCCTGGGGTTTAAGTGTCCTCCCTTCGTTAGTACGTCTGTTTCGTTGCTTTTTAGCAATGCCAGCTTTGAGAAGAAAAACTGAACAGGGTTCCTGCCAGAGTGTCACCCCTGACAGGTGGCTGACAGTTAAGGACTTGGAACGGGGCAGTTTCCTGCTGGACCCTCCGGCTAGTTCCTGCGGAGTGCTGGGCCTTTTACCCTTCACCTGCTGCAGCCACAGATTTGGGGAGGGCAGAGAGCTGCTGTGATACAGCTTGGATTTTTTTTTTCTTGCTTGATATGTCCCTCCTTGAAGGCGTTTTCTTTCTGTGTGCTATTTTTCATAATGCCACTTGGGTACAATATTCTCTTCCACAGATGATTCAGGCAGCAGGTCAAGATTTTTACATGTCAGGAGTGGCTACGCTACGGCCACTGTTCCCCATGTTGACAAAGGGGAAAACCCGAAATAGCTTCAGATCCTAAAGTGTCACTGCAGTGCTCCGTCTGAATGTCTGGGGTGCTGCCATTTTCTCCCATCGTCATGGTGTGGTGTGAGAGGGGTTACCAGGAGTGTGCTGACGCAGTGCTCAGCCGGGCAGCATTCAGTTTTCCCGATGGAGACCTTTCTGCTGTGGGAGCACCAGCCTCCTCCAGCTCTCTGGAGAAGCGTGGGTGGCACTGCTGATGGGAATGCTTCCTGCTTGGGCTGCTCACCTGCTCCACGCTGTGCAGGGGGGTGTCAGCAGTACCCACGCCTCTTTGCTTGTAGGTGTCTGATGAGGAAGAGGAGGGAGTGACAGACTCCTGCAAGATGAAGAATAAAGATTCCAGCGATGTCCCTTCCCAGGTGTGAATTTTTCAGCGATGTTTTTCAGAAACTAGGTCGAACTCCTATTGATGCAGAGCACTTTGCCAACTAGTAATTAAAAAAGTTTTGTGGCTTCTTTGCAAGGTTAGCAAATATTTAGCAAGGTTAGCTGCAAGTTTTACAAATGGGCTAAGTGAAGCACAGGGAGGTGAGTTATGTGTCTGAGAACACCCAGTGCGCTGGGAGGTGGGAATGGGGAATGCTGGTTCTACCCTGTCCCCTGGGTTTTACCATATGTGCACAAGTTGTGTTTGTAGGATCATGTTTTGGTGAGGATAACTGAAGGAGCACATATGTATGGCAAGGAGGGAAATGATTTCTGTGGGCTTTGCGAAGCCTGCTGTAGCGGCTCACTAAATTAATTTCCATACGTCTCTCAGCAGGATTTGCAGGAGGAGGAAGTGCACAGCAATGAGAAGGGGCAGCAGGTCGCCAGTAGAGCTTTCCGTTGTGGGTACAAAGGCTGTGGCCGCCTCTATACCACCGCCCACCATCTAAAGGTAAAGCACCGTGCAGTCACACAGCGTGCAGACCAGACGTTCCCGTGTTGTAGTGCCAGGGCAGAATGCTGCTGTGCAAAGGGCTGAGTTGTGTGCTTGGCTCCCCAAGAGATCCAGATGTGTTAATTGGCCACGGTGGAATCCAGCACAGAACTTCAGATTCTCCCCACCAGCTACATTGCTCCACACAGTTTTCCTTCCTCCTTCTCTTGGACCTCATTTTAGGGACCTGTTCTTTCTTTTCCAGGTACATGAACGTGCTCACACAGGTGACCGGCCATATACGTGCGACTTCCCAAGCTGTGGGAAAGCATTTGCTACAGGTAACAATTTATCTTTTGAGCAAATTTTGTTTTCTTTCCAGTCCAAACCACTCTTGAGTATCTGCCCTGGCTTTTTTTGCAGCAGAGCACAGTCAGCATAGCTCTTAAAGCCTTCTGAGAAGGAATTGCAGCATGGGAGACTGAGTGCGGACAGATTAAAGGAGTTATAGGAAGAAGCTGAGGTGGCAATGGTGGTGTGAGGCTGTTTGGATATTTCTTCCCCTTCAGCTTTGCAGACACAGGACAGACATTCCAAAATGCGTGAACTGAGAGGGGGTACACAGCTTGCCTTACTACTTCCTTCTCATTATAAAATTGAATTGTAGTTTCTTTCCTGGACAGGGTATGGGCTGAAGAGCCATGTGAGAACACATACGGGTGAGAAACCGTACAAGTGTCCAGAAGATGTGTGTAGCAAAGCCTTCAAAACCTCTGGGGATCTCCAGAAACACATCCGGACGCACACAGGTGAGCAGTACAGGAGAAGGACTGGGCTCCCCATTGTGTCCAGGGCATTCCCCGTAGCTGTGTCGGAGCAGGACTCTCACCCGCGTTACTCTGTCCATGCAGGTGAGCGTCCCTTCAAGTGTCCCTTTGTGGGCTGCGGCCGCTCTTTTACCACATCCAACATCCGCAAGGTGCACATCCGAACGCACACAGGCGAGCGGCCGTACATGTGTCCCGAGCCCAACTGCGGAAGGGGCTTCACCAGTGCCACCAATTACAAGAACCACATGAGAATCCACACAGGTGAGAGGGTGAAACGCAGACAGCTCCTCCCCAGTCGGTTGCACTGACAGGGGGTGGCAGCAGGGAAATCTGTGGGATTGAAGTGGCCGTTTCCAGGCCAGGGGTAGATCTGGGAGTAGCCAGGGGGTTAAAGGAAGTGGGAACGGCTTTTCTGAGCTGATTATTCCACTTGTCCCAGTGGTCTGTCTCCAGCTCTTCCCTCTCGATGGGGAATCCCTCCCCAGAGCCTAAGGAAGGTGAGTGGGTTAAGCTGTGCTCTGTGGCCTCTGCCCTAGGAGAGAAGCCATACGTGTGCACCGTGCCGGGCTGCGGAAAGCGCTTCACCGAGTACTCCAGCCTCTACAAACACCACGTGGTCCACACGCACTGCAAGCCCTACACCTGCAATAGCTGTGGGAAGACCTACCGGCAGACCTCCACGCTGGCCATGCACAAGCGCAGCAGCCACGGCGAGCTGGAGGCCACGGAGGAGAGCGAACAGGCGCTCTACGAACAGCAGCAGCTGGAGGGTGAGCGACCGCCGCCGTGACCTGCGGCAGCTTGGGGCAGGCTGTGTGGCAATGGGGAGAGGTGACAGCGGGAGCCTGCAGCCTCTCCTCTCTCAGAGCAGGATCTGTGCTGTGGCCTCCTGCCTCCCTCTCAAACCCAGACCTGTGTCACAGACAGGAGTCGCAGACTCCCCATGGTCCTTGTCACGGGTTGGGAATGGACTCCTGCCCGTTCTGTAGTACAGGGAGAGGTAGAAACCGTTCTTCTGAGGCCAGCACTGGGTTGTTGTCACGATGATCTTGTGCTTTTCTGTGCTGGCCCTTCAGGGAATGGGCAGGTCCTGGGTTCAGGTGTGTTTTCATGCTCTGATTAGTGCTTCTCTCACTCCATTTGTTCTTTCCCTTCCCTGACTCAGCTGCTGCTGCTGACAGAGGCTCCCCCATGAAGAGCCAGCATATTGCTTTCCTGGCAGAGATGGAGGAAGATGAAGAGGAAGATGATGATGGTATGCCTACGCAGGTCTCGCTTATCTCTCAGGATGGGACAGAGCAGGTATGGACACCGACAGCAGTTAACTGAGTAAGATCCTGCCTCTGCTCAGCCTCGCTGTTCTCTTTACGGCTTTTTTTCAGCATAAAACAGACCCTGGGGCTTCGAGGGCTCTGTCATGAGGGCTCCCTCCTTGCAGCCATGCCCCACGGCTGCAGTCTTGATGTGGAGAGTGAAGATGAGGCCCCTGGTCCCCGACTCGCCCTCTTGCTGGACGGGGTCTTGCAGGCGTTTGCCGAGGCTTGTGCGCAGCGCCTGGCAGCCCTCAGGTCCCAGCCAGCTGTCGAGAGGCAGCTCCCAATCTCTGCTGACACAGGCTGGATTCAGAGATTGTTTTCTTCGTTGTTTTTATACGCCAGTGCTTTTCTTGTACTTCCCTCTACCAGCTGCCTGTGTGCTGACTGGGAAAACCTCCCCTCTGTGGCACGGGGCAGAGGAAACAGCTGCCAGGAGTAACGCTTGTTTCCTCTTGGTCTGGGATGCTCCCTGCTGCAGCGATGCACAAGCGGTGCCTGCAGAGCCTGGAGGGAAGATGCTAAATGGGAAGGGGAGGTGTGGTAGGAGGGGGAGGGCTGGAGATTGGAGACCTGTGAGTTCTCCATCGATTCTGTCCGTGATGCTGGGCAGTGTCCTTGGAGTTCTTTGTGCCCTCGGTCTGGCGTGGAGAGGAGGAGAGGATATTTCATCCTTACTGAGACGTTTGTGTTGCTGAACTCGGGATCTGCGTAAGGCTTCCTGAGAAGCCATCCTGGCTGAGAGCACCTGATTTGTCCCGCCCAGGTCAGTTTGTCGCAGGAAGACCTGCAGGCCCTGGGCAGCGCAATCAGCGTGGTGACACAGAGCAGTGCCCTCGCCGTGCCCGAGGAAGAGCTGGTGGGTGATGACAGACACACCGTGACAGTGGCCAACCCCGATGGCACCGAGACGCAGCCGGTACAGACAGAACTGGGACCTTCCCTTTTCCCTGCGGAGATACAGCCTGCTAGAAGGGAATTTTCTTTTAAAACATGTTTGTTTTTTGTCTTTTCCTAGGTTACTGTAGTCACTTCTGGAGCAGTCCTGTCTGAAGAATCAGCCATCACATCCCTCTGTCATCAGCAGGTGGCATTGCTGGCCACCGCCAACGGCACCCACATCGCAG
>WKFP01014491.1:61922-72557 GCA_011057875.1 Pterocles orientalis | reverse complement strand
TGGGACCCCCCAGCCCCATTCCCACATCCCATGGGACCCCCCCAGCCCCACTCCCTGCTGCTCTGGGTGATCCCACACCTTGATGAGTGGAAAAAGGACACAGAGAGTTGGGGTGAATGTGAAAAATGTTTAATACCCAGCGTCAGGGGTGAAGTCAGCCCTTTCCATCAAGACTCTGGATGGAGACACATCCAGAGTCCAGAATTCCTACAGGGATCAGAGAGAGAAATCACCCAGCAGCTTGTTCCAGCTCTTTTTCTTTTTTTTCTCCCCTCTCCACCCCTGCTCAGCTTTGAGGAGGAGGAGAGGGATGAAGGACGAGGTGCAGGAGCGGAGGTTGGGGTGCGCAGGGGCTTTTCTCCCTTTTTTCCGCGTGGCTCAAAGGCCCCTTTGTTTGGCACAGCGAGACTTTGCGGCTGGGTGCTCGTTTCTGAAAAAAATTGTCTGACAGCTTTCTTCCACCCTGTGCTGGAAAGAAAGGGGGGGGCCCGGCGCTGGGTGCAGTAACCCCTTCCCTCCCCTGCCGCTTCCCTCTCCCCAGTGTGCGGGGCTCTGGCCAGTCTCCATACTGGTCAGGAGCTGCCCAGCCTGGTCCAGGGATGATGCTGTGGGGTTCTGCCCAGCCCAGTTTCCCCATCACCCAGCGGCCAAAATCCTTCCAGTTTCCCCTGTGGTTCTATGGGAGCAGACCTTTAAACCCCCTTCTTCTGGTTTCGCCACGGTGAATTAAATCCCGGCGGCAGCCTGAGAAGGGGAAGTGGGTTTTCCTGGGAAGAGGGGCTTTCGGCTTTCCACCGCCCAAAGGTTTTTCTCCGGCTCTGCCGCTGCAGGCTGCGGTTTGCCCTCGTGCTGGCAGCAGGCGGCTGGGATGGAGCAGCCAGATGTGGTCCTTAGGTCCCCAGCACTGGTCACCGGTGCCACACCGAAATTTGCAGCTCGCGGGGCTGGGCAAGGGGTCACAGAAGCTCGTGGACAGGCAGCGGGGCCGAGGATGATGTTCCTGCCTCCACCGCTGCTGCTCCCAGCCCATCGCTTCCCCTCGCCGAGCCTCGGTTCCTCTTTATGGTCAAACGGGACAACGAGAGTGACCCAAAGCCACAGAGACGGTGGGGAGGGGGCTCTGCCATGGGGTCCAGGGATGGATTTTGGGTGTGAGGGTTTCTGCCCACCCTCCATCCAGCGTTTTCCCCAATAAACCCCCTCCGTCACCCCGCTCACCCGCCTGGCTCCCGCCCGCAGGTGGAGGAAGGTGCTTTTGTCAAAGAAAACTTCGATGAGCTCTGCTGGACCCTGACGGCGAAGAAGAATTACAAACCCGACCGGAACGGGAACAGCGTCATATCCCACCAAGATGCCTTCAAGCTTTGGTGTCTCTTCAACTTTCTGTCTGAAGATAAATACCCGCTCGTCATGGTGCCAGACGAGGTAGGACCTGCCTGTCCCCCCATCCCCACCCTCCCAGGGCTTTGGGGGGTGACACATCCCACTGTCACTTCCCGCCGTGTCCCACTGCATCCTGCAAGGTGTGATGCTCTGAGAGGAGGCAGGTCGGGGGGAGGAGGGGGCTGGCACCCCCTGCCGTGCCCATGGCCACCCCGGCGGCATGGGGAGACTGGGGGGACCCGGGAGCAGCTGGGGGGACCCGGGAGCAGCTGGGGGGACCCCTCCAAAATGCCGAAGCCTCACACGTATAGATGTCTTAGAGGATGAGGTGTGGTCCGTATTCCTCTTCCAGGAGCCACCGAGCTCTTTGTGACATGAATGTGCCAGTCCTCAGAGCCCCAAAAAAGGAGCATCCGCAGCTCAGCTCCTCCTGGGGCTGGTCCCTCGCCTGAAGCTCTGGAATCTCACCCAAGGGTTGGGTCGAGCTGGGTGCTGGAGGAGGAGGTTTCTCCTGGTTTTCATGGGGGAGAACAAAGATCATAGAATCCCAGAATGGTTTGGGTGGGAAGGGACCTCAAAAACCATCCAGTGCCACCCCCTGCCATGGGCAGGGACACCTCCCACTAGCCCAGGTTGCCCAAAGCCTCATCCAGCCTGGCCTTGAACCCCTCCAGGGATGGGGCAAGATGATGAGAAACCCTCCGAACCTGGTGCGATGGGAGGTGGCTCCCCGTGGGCTGGACGGGGCTGCGTCACTTGGTGACACCACAAAGGCAGGGGCAGAGCAGAGCCAGTTGTCCCCTCTCTGTGCCCACTGCCACCAGGCGCCCACCCCCTGCCCAGCATCCGGAGAGTTAAAAGCGAGGGACCCAGCAGAGCAAAGCCTGGGGCAGTAATCTCCAAATCCCCAAATTCCAGCCGGCATTTGGAGGAGGAGGTTCCGATCAAACCCCCATGAGAAGGTGACAGATCTAGGGAGGAGGGACAAGAGCCAAGAGCGGACCCGGCAGGAGGAGCTCAGCTGGGCCAGCAGCTGCCATCTGCTTCTCCACCCTCAACCTCCTGAGATCAGCAGAAAAACCGAAAAAAAAAAAAGGAGGGGGGGCAAAAAAAAGACAAGAAGTGCAGTGCTGCGCAGACGTAGCCGGGCGACCGCACTTCCTGCGCCCCGGGAGAGGTGTTTCCTGTTCCCCAGACCCTGACAAACTGAATCATCTTACTGGGCGAGCTTGAAAAAAAGAAAAAGAAAAAACTACATTAAATTCTTCCCCTTCTCTTAGTTAGATGATGTAAAAAAATCCAGCTGGGTGTGGGGAACCTGCTGCGCCCTCCTTGGTCCCTCCACCGTGGATAGAGGAGAGCTGGCAGCAAAATTTGGGCTGAAATAAGTCTTCCCGACATCATGTCAACCATTTCAGCTCTTTTTTTCTTTAAGCAATTTATTTCCAGTTTCTAAATGACACTCGTGTCCTCTGTAGGGACCTCTGCCCCTGCTCCTCCCCGCTGTTTTCACCATGTCAGCTGGGACCAGAGCAGTGCCGAGCTCGGGGCCGTGGTCCCAGACACCTCGGGCTGGGTGTGGGGACAGCAGCGTCCGTCTGTTCTCCATAGGGCACTTGACCTGTGCAGAGTTTTCTCACTCTGCACGCAAACAAGCCCAAAACATCTCAGTCTTGTGGTTCAAAGGAAAAACCTCCCTGTGGTGGTCAAGCTCCAACCCAACGTCAACCTCCAGAGCCAGGCTGCTGCCTGGACCGGCTTGGCCATGACCATCAGCCATCGCAAGGAGGGATGAGCTGAAAGAGGGGAGATTAGGATGAGAAATGAGGAAGATTTTTTTTTTTTGATGAGGGGGGTGAGGCAGTGGCCCAGGTTGCCCAGGGAAGCTGTGGATGCCCCATCCCTGGAGGGGTTCAAGGCCAGGCTGGATGAGGCTTTGGGCAACCTGGGCTAGTGGGAGGTGTCCCTGCCCGTGGCAGGGGGTGGAATGAGATTATCTAAAGGTCATCTAAAGATCCCAAAAGATCCTGAAGATCTTAAAAGGTCCCTTCCAACCCAAACCATCCCATGATTCTATGATTCCTCTGGGATAAGGCTCCTGCATCTTCTAGGCTGGAAGGAGAGGTGATCTTGGGGTCTCCACAGTGGGTCGTTGGGGTGGGGATGGCTCTTGCTTCTCCCCGTTGCAGAGTTCGTTGTCCCCGTAGGTGGAATACTTGCTGAAGAAGATCTGCACGGCCATGAACGTGGAGCTGAACTCCTGCGAGCTGGATGACTACCTGTCCCAGGAGCCGCAGGGGCAGGGCGGGATGACGGTCTGGCAGTTCCTGGACATGGTGAACTCGGGGCGGTTCCTGCGAGGCATCGAGCAGGAGGCCGTCAGCATGGCCGTGGAGGAGGTGTACCAGGAGGTCATCGAGGATGTGCTCAAGCAGGCAAGGAACCCACATGTCCTAGGGCACAAAAAAAGCCCCCCGTGCTGCCCCACCACCCCAGTTTTGATCCCCGTGTCTCTCGGGCGCAGGGTTACCTCTGGAAGAAGGGCCAGCTGAGGAGGAACTGGTCGGAGCGGTGGTTCACGCTGAAGCCCAGCGTCCTGTCCTACTACATGAGCGAGGAACGGAAGGAGAAGAAGGGGAGCATCGCGCTGGACAAGCACTGCTGCGTGGAGGTACGGGGACATCCCCTGCAGACCCCAGGAAGGGGAACCCCAGAACACATCATTTCCCATCCATGAGCACGGGAGAGCCAGTCCGATGGCTGGAGAAAGTGGGGATAAAGTGGGGTACAGGGGGGGTAACCCCATCCCATGTCCTGTCCCTGCAGGTGCTGCCCGACCGCGATGGGAAGAGGTGCATGTTCTGCGTGAAGACCTCCTCCCGCACCTACGAGATGAGCGCCTCCGACACCCGCCAGCGCCAGGAGTGGACGTTAGGTCCGTGCCCACCCTACACCCCCTTCCCCAGCTTCCCACCGCACCCCCCAGTGTCCCCACTGACTGTCCCCTTCCCTCCCCAGCCATCCAGACAGCCATCCGGCTGCAGGCGGAGGGCAAGAAATCCCTGCACAAGGACCTGAAGCAAAAGCGACGGGAGCAACGGGAGCAACGGGAACAACGCAAAGCGGCCAAGGAGGAGGAGACACAGCGGCTCAAGCAGCTCCAGGAGGAGAAGGAGAGGAAGCTGCAGGAGCTGGAGCTGCTGAAGGAGGCCCAACGGCAAGCAGAGATACTCCTGCAAGAGGAGGAGCAGCGGCGGAGGCAGCAGCACGAGGAGATGCAGAGGACCCTGGAGATCCAGCTGCGGGAGGCGGAGGAGGTGGGTGCATCCTCAGGGCATGACCCGCCATGGGGCTGTGTCACTCATGGGGTGGGGGCTTCCCTCCCCTTCCCTTGCCCATAGCAGCCCAGGGGGCTTGGGGGAGCTCCTAGGAGCACATCCTGCTCTTGCAGCAATGCTGCTGCCACCCGTCACCTCTGGGGACCCAGGGACAAGGGAGCAGGGGGGGTCAGAACCGCCATGTGGGAGGTACCTGAGGAGCAGGGGACAATCTGCCCTGGGGTGTGTGACGCTGGGGGGCAAGCGAGGGGCAAGTGCTAGTGCCAGAATGGCCACGGAGCCCATGTGTGACCCACAGCCAGCACTGTCTCCAAAGGACGCTGTGTGTCACCCGAGCAGGGACAGAGCCCTGCTTTGGAGCTCTGTCCCCGGCGTGGGAGATGTCTGGCCCCATCCACCCAGGGGAAGGGGGTCCTGGGGACAGCCCCCCGCGCTGATGGCTCCTCTCCCCGCCGCAGGCTCGTGCCTCCATGCAGGCAGAGATGGTGCTGAAGGAGGCAGAGGCAGAGCGGCAGCGCAAGCGCATCCTGGAGCTGGAGGAGATGCAGGAGCGTCTGCAGGAGGCTTTGCAGCAGGAGGTGAAAGCGCGGCAGGACGAGGAGTCCGTGAGATACGCGCAGGCCAGGTAGGACCAGAGCATCCCTGCTCCTCCTCGACCAGCCCCACTCCCAGGGGGAGCAGCTGGGCATGGGGACACGGTCCCCAGGACAATGCTCCCCACGGTACTGGGGTGTGCTGGTGGCTTCCCAGTATGCCAGCAGGGAGTGGGGAAGCTGGCGGATGAAGGGCAGAGGGACATTGTCACCTTTTGCTCTTCCTTGACAGGCTCCTGGCTGAGGAAGAGGAGAAGCTGAAGCAGCTGATGAAGCTGAAGGAGGAGCAGGAGGAATACATCATCAAAACGCAGCGGGAGAAGCAAGTCCTGAAGCAGGAGATGGAGACCAAGAACAAGATCCTGGAAGAGGCGCAGAAGCAGCTGGAAGAAGTGCGAGTGAACAGGCAGCGGGTGGACCAGGACGTCATGGTGAGCATCACCTCGGTGCCACATCCCTTCCCGCTCTGACCCCAGGGGACTTCCCGGGGTCACCTCCACGCTGGGGAGGACCCAGCAGCTTTGGGGATCAAAATGACATCGCCTCGGGGTTTTCTGAGCTGTGCCATGCACGGCACGGGGTGAATAAGTGGCTGAGATGGGACAAGCGTGTCCTGCCCAGGGGGACAGCGCTGGTGTCCAGAGCAATGTCGACAGTGGGAGTGTGGGGAGGGGAGGGTTGGAGGAGGAGGAGAAGACCCAGAGGAGGGTGAGCTGGGGCTCCAGCCTGGAGGGAAGCCTCCTCCAACCCAGGCTTGCTCGGGGAAGGCGAACTCTTGCCGGTGGTCTGGGGGTCTGGGGGCTGTAGAGCAGCCAGGTCACCCCGCTGCTCCGTCCCCTCCCAGGCGGCCCAGCGGAAGCTGCGACAGGCCAGCACCAACGTCAAGCACTGGAACGTCCAGATGAACCGACTGATGCACCCCATCGGGCCGGGAGGTAAGAGGACCCACCCCACACCCACCCCCGCCAGGCTGGGGCACGCACCCAGGCTCCCACCTATCTCCCCATCTTTGGGGTCATCTGGGGGCTGGAAGGACCCCCGTCTTTCCAAGGAGATACCCCAACACCCCTGGCAAGGAGAGACCCCGCAGCCATTGTCCTTATCTGAAAGGTCACTTTGGACAATCCTGGTTTTCTCTCCATCCCCAGACAAGCGTACGAACGTGAGCAGCGTAGGCTTCACCGGCTACCAACCCCTCCTCTCCCGGAGAGATTCCTCCCTCAAACTCAAGCAGAAAGTGGAGGATAAAAGCAACAACCCCACGACGGACAACAGCAAGGAAAACGTGAGCAACGGTGGGAACAGCAGCGTGTCGCCGTCCCCGGATGCGGACACCATGGCCACGGAGCCCACCAACTAGCCCGGCAGGATGGCAGAGCCCAGCGGGGTCTGTGTCCGAGCAGACACAGTCCATCGGCCATCTGTGGATGGAGACAAGTGGGGACCAGCACAGAGCCTATAAGTGACTACGTATAGGGCAGAGACATTCCCATTTTCTCCAGGGAAGCGCTGCAGCCACAAACGTGCCAGAGGCTCGGGAGAAGGCAGCGGGACCATCTCCTCTGGGCTGCCCAGGCGTGGGACCTGGACTCAACTCCCCAGACTCTTGTTTCCACCCAAAAAAAACCCAAAAAACACCCAAACACCAGGAGGTCTGGACCACATGGCTGGGGCTGCAGTTCCCCCTCGGTTTCTACCCGCAGCCCTCCTGCATCGCCCACTGTGCCCCGGGGTGCGTGGTCCTGCGACGGTGGCCACCAGGGAAGCCTTGGCAGCCTTCTCACCGCCCCTGCAGAAAGGCTGGAGTGTCCTTAACGAACACGGGCATTCCCTGAAGGTGGCTGTTGGCCGCTGGAGTCACGTAGATGTTAACAGAAACCAAGAAGCAATAAAGGTTTTGGAGCCGCTGGCCTGCAGCCCTCCTTCCCCGCACGGCTGTGGCCCTGCAGGCACCAGAGCTCCCTCCTCGGCACCGCGGGGTTTTGATTCCCGCTGCAGAAAAGAGCCCGTTGAAAGAAAACACACCCCACCCGTGGAAAGAGGCCCCACCAGTGGATTTTGGGTGGGTCTGTGGAGGGCCAAGAGGGTGAAGTGGTCCCAGAGGATGAATTCACCTCTGGGAAGCAGGGTTGGTGCAGGGGGGGGGGTCTTCTGGGAGGGCCAGCACCGCCTTGTGATTAATTAAGTGCTTGTAGAGGAAGGTAACAGTGCTCAGTGTTTGCCCTTGGGCTGTAGGAGTCCCTGTTCCAGGAGTCCTGGCTCAGGATCTGCTCCAAGGCCCGCAGAGGCCAACAGCAAAGACTCCCAGGGACCATCCGAACCAGGAGCTGGTAGACGTGGTGGCTCTGTTCAGTAACGCTGCCCTGGCCTGTCTCCTCCAGCTCATTTGCTCCCCAAAAGAGTGAGAACAAAAGCTGAGTCTGCTGGCAAACCTCCCTGAACAACAACAACAAAAAAAAAAACAAACAAAAAAAATCAACCCAAGAAAACCCAACAAACAACAAAACACACCAAAAAAACAATGCCACCATCAGGTTGTTTTTTCCAAGCACCGCTGTTTAAATACAGTCCCGTTCATCTGTCACTTTGGGGTCTTTATTGCACAGGGCACAGAGCCCCCGATCACACAAGGCTCCCCGCTGGGAACAGGCACCGGTAGCAAGCCCTGCATCAAACCCTGGTTGACAGTTGCTCGTGCTGATTAACTGCAGTTCGTTAGGGAGATTACAATCTCTTTCCTACTCGTGTGGCTTTCAGCGCTTGCTCACACAGCTCTTCCCGCCCCCGGCAGTTGTTAGTGTTCCTTTTTTACAATTATTTTGCGTTGTGCCCGACTGCGAGAGGCTGTTTCCGTGGGTGTCGGTGGAGTGGCACTGCTGCGCCGGGACAAAGCGTCTCTGTGTGTCCATGAGGGTGTCGGGGTGGTCCCGTGCCCTGGTCCCACGCAGCCTGGCTGACGCAGAGGGAGGGCATGGGTGGCTGCAGCCCTCGTGGTGATGGCCACAGTGGCCCTGGCCCTGCAGGGGCTGCGGGTCAAATTCATCACCTCTTCTCCTCCTTCCCACTGCACTGGGACGCAGCAGGGTGGTCCTGAGCCGCAGCGTGCCCCATACGGCCCCATGCGGTCCCCACGCAGATGTGGGGTCCCTGCCTGGCTCCGTGCCATCCCAGCTGGTCCCCTTGGACATGTTTTCAGGTGAAACGAGATCTTCACAACATATCGCACCGGAGGCTGGGGTTCTGTCTTGCATCCAGGCGTGTGGGGAGCATGCAGCCTCCCGGGGTGACCATGGCAAAGCGGCTCCTTGCCCCAAGCGAGAGCAAAAATGAGGAGAGTGACAAATTCTGGTCTCTACTGGGAAGGAAATGGGCTGGGGGGAAACGCACTGATGGGAGACGGCATCCTCCCTCATCAGCTTCGTTAGCTCGATCTCTGATCAGATGTCGGGATGGGTACGTGCCACACCACACCTAGGCAGGGAGGAAAAGGGCCACCTCCACCCGCCTCTGTGGTTCCGTGGGGGACACAGCCCTGCTGGTGACAGTGTCATCGCTTTGCACCAACTCTGGGGCTGCATTGTCCCTCTGTAAAGCAGCTCACCAGAGTGTTGCTTTTGTTCCCGAGAGCCGAGTTCTCAAAGCTATACATCAATTACCGCAGGCAAGGACGGGCATGGAGGGAACAGCCGGAACCAGTGTCAGCACCTGCCTTTGATCTGCGGCCAAGTCGGGATGCGCCCGGATCCGTCTCATCCTCCCGGAGCAGCCGACCGAGGGCTGGCGCTTTCCTAAGTCAGCAGCTGATGTGCATCATTGGCGTGCGCCCCAGCGCCTCCAAGAATAAACTCCTGCAGCAGGATCACGAGGAGAGCTCCCAGCGGCGCTGGGGAAGGGCAGCTCTGCCGCTCCCACCAGTGTGGGTGTGCCAGGGGTCTGCACAGCTGTGGGTCTCCTGTGGGAAACCTGGAGCTCTCTGGGGGGTGCTGTCATGCGTGTGAGTGTTTGCAGAGTCAGAGACAAACCTTGGCACTTTCTGCGTGAATCTTTTGGAGCCCCAAGCTCTGCTGTTCCGGTGCGCTGGCCTGGGCTTTCCCGTTTTGAGGAAGTACCAGCCAAATCTGAATTGCGGCTACGTCTGCGTTGAGGGGCATCGGCTGAGCTCTGTGCTGCTCCCCGAGTGCCTGCAGTGGGAACAGAGCCCGTGCTTTTGAAACGTAACATCACTTATCAGATCAGCCACCGCTGTGGTTTACCCAAGGTGTGAAGGTATAAAATTAGCACCATCCTAGAACTCAAATAACGGCACCGACAGCGCAAGGCGCAGCAACACCCCCCGCAGGCAGCTCATCTAGCCCTGGGCAGGACCAGAAGGCAGCGAGGGGCTTGGATTGGGAAGGGGAAGAGACCCCCGGAGCTCCCACAGGCACCTCGGGCAGTGTGGCGCGACGGTCCCACAGCGTCCAAGGAACATTTGCCCAGGAAGCAGAGCCACCATCCCTGGAGGGGTTCAAGACATGTGTCAATGTGGCGCTTGGGGACGTGGGTTAGTGGGTTGGGTGGGGTTGGGTTGACGGTTGGATTTGATGATCCTTGAGGTCTTTTCCAGCCTCAGTGATGCTATGAAACCCCTGGCCTGGCAGAGCTGGAGTCAGCAGCTCTGTGGAGCCCAGGTCCCCGTTTCACTGCCCCAGACAAATCCCCGTTCCCCCCCTGTTCCAGCACAGCGTGGCTACTGCCAGCCCTCCTGAGGGCTTGTGCCTGGCCCACCACAGCGAGGGCCTCCAGCACAGCCACCCTGCGTAGGACACGGCACTCAGGCCACCACACATCCCGTCACAGCCACCAACCGGCCTGACCGGGAGGGTTCAGCGGGGGGGCTGCCGCCCCCTCTACCCTCCCCTCTGCAAGCAGGAGCCAAGCTCCCCCCAGCCCGCGCCGCACGGCCTCGGCCGCAGTCCCCCCGCGGCGGGAAGGGCCCAGGAGGAGGGCTCGGGCCCCGCGACGGCGCAGGGACAGGGCGGCCGTAGCACCGAGGGGGAACGGGGCCGCCTCAGGCTCCCCGGTGCGCGGGAGGCCGCCCCTGACGGAACCGCCGCCATCTTGTGCCTCCCCCCGCCCCTACCCAGCATGCCCCGCGGGCGGCGCCTACGCTTCCCATGAGCGTAGGGAAGTGTGGTCTGCGCCCGCCAGGGGGCGCGGCGGGGCGGGGCGGGCTTGGGCCGTTGCCGTGGTGATGCGGAAACGACTTCCCGGCGGCGCTGATTGGCTGCGGGGCGCTGGGTATGCGGTGGCGTCAGGGCGGGCGCGGTGACGCGCGGGGG
>WKFP01014491.1:32976-55013 GCA_011057875.1 Pterocles orientalis | reverse complement strand
GGGGTGGGGGTGAGGGGGCAGAAGGGGGCTCTCTCTGGGTGCAGGTTTGAGGAGATGGGTGTGGGGGGGGCTTCCTGAGGGTGGGGTGGTCAGGGAGCTGTGGTGGTGTGGGTCAGAGCGCCGAGGGGGCAGGGACACCTTGGTGACTTTAGGGCGTAGGCTGTCCTTCGTGCTTGGGAAATCGAGGAGGGCGGAGGATGGGACATGGCCCAGTCTGGGGAGGCTCAGGGGAGAGGGGCTGCTCGAGGAGAAAGGATCCGAGAGTCCTTTTCTCATCCTTCAGACCTCCACGTTGTGCTCCGTCTTTCCCCGAGATCCCAGCTGAGATGTTTATTTTTTGTGCCATGCTTTTGCCGCCTGTAAAGCAGGGGCTCCGCCGCCTTTATTAACTCGTGGCTCCAAAGCTCTCGAGAGTTCTGCGCGAGGTCGCTCGTCCCGCGCTGCGAACGCTCATAGCCGAACACGGGAAGGAGGTACCCGTGTGCTGGCTGGGTTGCGTGTAACTCTGAAGTAGCTTTAAAAGCACTTGTAAAAAACCCCAGGTGAAAGGTGAAGGAACGTGCAGAAGTAGGTGGCAGGTCCTTGAAGCAAGACACCTATTTTTCTTTCATTCCTGCTTCCCTCCTGTGTTTTGTTCTCCCGACCTGTTGCATTTTTTCCTTCCTCGTTGGCTGTCTCCGAGCTGTGTTATTACGACCAACAAGGATCCTGTTGTTACACTGAACTTTTCCTCCCCAGAAGAGTTTCTACCTCTCCCTTTTCGGGTGGTTACAAGGCCTTGCAGTGCTTTCAAAACTTTGTGTGCGCTGACTCCACCTCACCCGCTCTTCAACGGCCCCGTTTGTTTACAATCCGAGAGCCTCCAACCTATTTACCGATGAATTCGGGCTCAAACCCTCTTCACGAGGTCGGTGTGTTTTAGTGTCCCTGGATGGGAAGCCAAGGCACAGAGAGGAAAAGCCGCTGAAGATGCAGTGTGTCGTGGAGCAGGAGAGGATGCACGCCCTGTGTGACCGTCCCGTCCATGCTTTTCCCAAAGCACGTCCGTCATCGGCTGTATTGTGTCCGCACGGCTTCCAGCAGCGTCCCGCTGTAACTCGGCTCAGCCTTGGCCACCTTCCCCTTCGGCAGCTGCGCTGGGAGGGCTCTCGCACACAAGTGATGATGGTGCTTGCGGGAAGGAGTCGGTCTGTTGAGCCCCCACGCGTTGGGAAAGCCCCTGTGACCGTGCCGTGGGTGGGCAGGGGGGCAGGCAGGCTTTGCATGTGCCATAGGGTCCAGGCATCATCCATCGTGGTGATGCAGAGGGATCTGAGCAGGGAAAGAGGGTGCGCGGGTGGCCACCCCGTAAATCAGAGTCCAAAGGCTGGTGGCAGTGTCCATCTCTTGAGCTGGTGAGGTGCTGGTTGAACCAGCTCATGTCCCATTTCTCGTTCCTGCTCCGCTTGGCCTCCTCCTGCTGTCTCTCCCCGTGCAAACTCCCTTGCTGCCTTCAGTGGGGAATCCTTTTTGTGGAATAGAATCAGGGAATGGTTTGGGTTGGAAGGGAACTTAAAGCCCACCCAGTGCCACCCCCTGCCACGGGCAGGGACACCTCCCACTAGCCCAGGTTGCCCAAAGCCTCATCCAGCCTGGCCTTGAACCCCTCCAGGGATGGGGCATCCACAGCTTCTCTGGGCACCCTGGGCCACTGCCTCACCCCCCTCGGCATCAAAAAAATCTTCCTCATTTCTCGTCCAAATTTCCCCTCTTTCAGCTTCAAACCGTTCCCCCTCGTCCTGTCCCTGCACCCCCTGATCCAGAGCCCCCCCAGCTCTCCTGTAGCCCCCTTTCAGCCCTGGCAGGTGCTGGAGGGTCTCCCTCTGGTGCCGACGTGCTCCGGTGCGAGGTGGGAGTTTTCTCTGTGTTTATGGTGTGTCAGGCGGGGATGCAGGAGGAAGCTTTCGGAGGGATGTGCTGGCGGGTTCCTCCCGTGCCCGGCTGAGCTGGTGCGAGTATCGCCCTGTGCGTGACGGCGATGGGGCATGCCCTGGCATTGGGCTGTGCAGGACGAGGTGAGCCGGTAATTTAGTTTTAATTCTCAGATCTCTGGCAGCAACAAAGAGCTCTGATCCACGGTGGGAGTGAGCTCAGGGTGTGCTGGGTGCACTCCCGGGCGTGATTCATGCCTTGCTTGCCGGTGTCGTTCCTGACTCAGGGTTATTGCTGGTGGGGATGCCCGCTCCTGAAGTGCCGGTGGGGCTGTGGTGATTTTATTGGTGTTTCTCATCAGGAAGGTTGAAGATAAACTTTGTCTGGAGTGTTTAGACAAACCGCCTTCTGTTTTCAGAGTGGTGGGGGATGAGAAACTTGCCGTAGCTTTATCGTCCTGCTCTGAAAGTGAAGTTGCTGTGTGCGGTTTTATGGCCCCCACTAAAGCCGAGGGCTGGGCGCTGGATCCGTGCCCCTTCCCTCGCTTCGGGAAGGCTTCACCCCCCTCCCTTTAAACTGGGGACAATCCATGGGGGGGGCTGTGATTTTTCTATTGCTTCCTTCTTCAAGGAAGAGTGATCCTGATGCAAATGATGCTCTGCTACAAGGAACTGCAATTTTATTTTATTTTATTTTAATTTATATTTTATTTTATTATTATTTTTTATTTTTATTTTATTACACTCATGCCCTCCCCTGGATGTACCTTGGCTGCTCGGGGGTGTCAGAAGCCCCCTCTACCCTCCCACCAGCATGCTGGGAGCCTCAGCTTTTGGGGCAGGGGATTTGCTGATTTTTTTTTCCATCCTCTTTCGAGCAGCTGCAGCTCCTGGTGCCGTGGCAGAGCCGGGAGGTGCAGGAGGGTGAGCGGCACTGGGTGGGATTCGATGCTGGGTCCGTTTGCCAGTCCTCGACTGGTGTTGGAAGAGGCAGCGATCCGAAACGGGGCTGTGCAGCGGGGTGGGAGGAGCAGCCGAGCGGGGGTAATGTCAGGGAGGGTACATGGGTTCAAGTAGCATCATGTTCACAACATCTTTGTTTAATATGTTTGTCCAGTTAGTCTGCATAACTGTGTCTAAAAATAGAACATATTTTCTCTAAGTCCTCCAGTTCAAAGCCTCATAAGCCATTTTTTCTTTCCCAGCGCTGGTCTCTCACTGCTCTCCTGAGCCTGACGTTAGTCCGGGTCTATTGGCAGAGTTATTAGGAAAACCGAGAAGACTCTGTCGAATCCTTAAGTTTCAACCACCTGAGAGGGAAGTTCATTAAAGTTGCAGTAACTTGCTGGCAGCCTCTTAGCGGTGGATTAAGCAAGCTGAGCAAACAAACCACCTTATGGCAACCGGAGACCTTTTCCTAGCATCTACTTCCCACATTGTGATAAAAGCTCAGGGTCATCGGCCTCGGCCTGGGGGTGACATAAGGCAAAGGTGACATCCTGATGTCGGTCGGGGACGGGATACAGGGGGGGGTTTGCTCCACCTCCCGCTTTGTAGAAGCTGCCGGAGGCTGGGGGGGAGACGCCTGCGATCGCAGCCCCCCCGGCGCGAGGGTGCTCGCCCAGCCCGTGGGTCAGCGTGCGGTAGAGGGAGTGTGTGTTTAAATTTCAGAGCTGTCGCTGGATCCAGCCCAGTTCTTCCAGCGGCATAAATATCTGGCCTTCAGCACAGCCGTGGAAATTCACGTTGTGTTCTCTTGCAGATTACCTCGGTTTTCGGCTCTTGGTGCTGACATGGTCACTGAACGGTGGCTTTCGGCGACAGGCAGACGGGGACAGCAGCTCCGGAGAGGTAACGCTTCCCTTCCGCACGCGGGCGAGCTCCCAAAGCACTTTTCCTACGTATGTTTATAAAAACTTGGGGTAGGGAAGAGCCTAGGAAGTGTGGCTTGCTTTCAGCAAGTTTCCCTTTTGTCTACAAGCGTACGCTTTCTCAAATTTCTTTTTAAATTTAAACTCTACGCCTTATTTTTGTTCACTTTCTGAATATGATCTTTATGGCTTATGCTTAGGAGTATGCTGTGAGTATCATGGTCTAATCCTGTTCTTCTGAGCCAACTGTTATGTTCCAAGTATAGAATGTAATATTTTGTTATTTCACGGATTTTTTTGCAACTGAAATTGGCTCTTCTAGATGGGGGCATAGAGATCAGGGACGGACTGGGGTAAATAATCACCTAACCGATCGGGACACAGCAGCACCGGTACTGTCTGTCGCTGTACAACAGCCTTACTCGGAGCAAGCTGAGCGGCTTACGGCTGAGCTGGGACAGGGGTTTTGGGGAGGTGGTCGACACAGGCTCGGGGGAACATTGTCCCACCCGCAGACCTCCGAAGTGATGCCCGAAAGCTTTCCCTGCAGTCACCCAGCACCCAAATACCACCTATAGTCTGTAACGGTGCCGCGGGGGTCTGCGCGCAGGGGGTGGATTTATTTTTGTCGCAACACGTGTCCAAGGTGTTTAGCTGGACGGGGATGTGGTTTTCTGTGTCGTGCTGTGTCTGTTCTGGCACAGTTCGAGACATGGACTTCCAAGGATCTTGGCGGCGTGCGGAGGGGATTCTGTAACGGGCCACATGAGGCTCTGCTGACGAGAAGAGCATTGTTGTGCAGAATTGCTCACTGGGGTGAATGGTTCTCTCCAGCGTCTTGCCTGTTGACAAATACGTATTTTTGTACGCTGCGCCTTGTTGCCTTTCGGGGAATATTTTGTCTGTGGCTATTGAGTGATGAACTGAAAATCTGCAAATGTTCTTAGAAACTGAGGAATTAGCATGATGAGACTCTTGGGATCCTTCGTGCAGCGGGACCTGACATGCAAATGATTTTTTTTAATTGTCTGAGATGATGTTAGAGGGCTTATGCCTGCTGCCAGAACCCAGCCTGGCTTGCCCCGACGATGAAATTTTGGAGATGTTGGTTTATTTTGTCATTTGTGTTAGCTCCCTTGCGTTACAGCAGGAACACCTGCCCTTGCTGATGCCCACAGATTGTCCGGCTGTGTAGCTGCTTTCTCATCAGAGCAATCTCCCTCCGCTTTTCTGGAAGTGTCACTATTTGGAGATATATCACTTACCGCTCCTGCCGTGATTTTGGAGACTCTGGGAAAGTCTAGACAAGCAGAAGGGATTTCCATAGTGAGTACAAATAAAATTTTTCCATTGAACTGATTTTTTTTTTTTTAATTTTATACTCTGAAATGTGCCTGCATTGGCAGGATGCCTAGGAAATTATTTTCCCAAAGCAGGGTTTAGCGCAGAATGATTGGTGCCAATGTGAAGCCTTTTGGTCAAGGGGATTGTGAAATGCGTCTTCCCCAAAATAAATGTTTTGGGATGACGTTCGCTGGAGCCCTGCTTGATTGCACAAAGGGTTCAGAGCAGAACTGACTCGAGATGTATCTTAGCTTCGGGACAGCTTCTTGAAATGCTGATATTCCCTGTTACGATCGTAGCATCTGGAAAATGTCTGCGTCCTCCAAGGCTTAGCCAAGAGCTCGTGAACATCTGAGATCACTTGGGTCAGGTCATTCAAAGTAGCTTTGCGAAGGGCTCTGAAGAACCCACGTGTGTCGAGGTGCTTCTCTGCGGATCCTCGTGGACAGGTTCTGTTGGAGGTTTGGGTTTTGCGGAGGCTGTGGTTTGCAGGGGAATCCTCCCCGCGGAGGAAGTGGCAGGATGAAAGCACAAGCCAGACATGTGAGCGTTCCTCGTGGTGCTGGGCCAAGCCAGAGCACGTCGCCGAGGCTTGCGGAGAGCAGCGGCCAGGTAGAGTCCGTGCTGACCAGAATCCTTGCCTCCTGCTGCGTTTTCTGGTTTGCTCTAATCTGGGAGCTGGAACTTGGGATAGCAAAAACCAGAATGGTTCAACCCCGTGGTGGAGATGTGGGATGGAGGCAGGGAAGGTTCTGACGGTTTAAATGATGAGCGTTCCTGCCTGAGCTGATGGGGAAGCATTTGTCTGTTAAGACAAACTTAACTATGAACCATCCTGCTGCATAACGAAGGTCTCGTTAGGAAAGGCTTTGTCAGGGCAAAGAGAGGGTGGGTGAGATGGTGTCAAAATAGCCAATGGTGCAGCCACCCCGGTGATGGGAACGCAGCTCGGATCCCTATCCCGCCTGCCTTTTTACAAACACTTCTTTAATGCAACTCTTGATTGAATCTAAATACAAATCTGGAATGTTTCTGCAAATGTCCAGATCTGCTTTTTCATCTTCTAAGTTGATTATATGGATTCTGCCAGAGCTGTTGGACATTGAAAGCTGTTAACCCCATGAGTGCTGATGGGCAGAGACCCACATTTCTGCAAAAAAACCCCATGGGTTCTCCTGTGCGTAGGGTAGGTGTTATGTTGTGGGGCTTAGGGACACGGGGATCCCTGGGAAAGGGTTGTTGGGGAGCATGAGCTTGGTGCTGGAGCTCCCAGTAGAGCCGGGAAGTGGCAGTTGTTGGCTCGCTGCGTATCTCCTGCTCTCTCCGTACCCCCAAAACGGTGCCAAAGACGCGAGGATGTTACAAAAGGTTCTAATGCTTTGCTCGAGCGTTTTGTTTTCTAGGGGCTGAGGCAGACATCCAAACGCTCAGCACACACACTGCAATCCTCGAACTGGCAGAGGAATCTTGGCAGGATCACGCTGACATGAGCACTGCTCGTATCGCTGCCGAAAATGCAAGGAAACCTCTATTCCTCCAGTCTTCCTGCCTGAATGTGGCCAAAAGTAGTAAGGAAACATCGTTCCCCTCCAGTTCCCTGACAGGCTGCTGAACTAGTTTGTGTAACAAAATTATTCCAACCCTCTCTGAAGTTTTCCGTATGGAGACAGATGCAGTCAAACCCCGACTCCCTCCTTTTTCCTGCTCTGTGGTTGACCTGGCGATGCAGCGAACATGGTGATTTGTTCTGACCGTTTCGGAGCGTGCATTCCCCGGCCCTGCTGAATCATCTGAACTTGTGCCTGGGCATAATCGCTCACTGTCAGCTGCGTCCTGGGATCAGCGCAGCGTGGCTGCTGCCCAGGATATTTTGCTAAGGTCTATGAAATCGGTAACGCTTTTCTGGGACTCCGTAACAAAGTTTATGGGCTGGTGCATTTTTATTTTTCTTTTCCTGGTTAACCCATGGGATCTAAAACCTCTGTCTCCACAAAGAGAAGGCTTGCTACTGGTTTTGTGGGTGTTTGCCTGGATCTGGGGGCACTGGCAGCCCAGCAATAAAATGTACTGGCCTGGTGGGTATTTGGCTCCAGACAGCAGCCTGCACGCACGTGTTTTTGTAGGATCCAGATCCGATGCATTGGCTTGCTGCTCCTTTTCTACCCCTTATTGGTTTTTTTAGGGAGCTGATTGCCCCGTCCATAGCAGGGGTGACACTTGCTGGTGTCCCAGTGACATTGAGGCTTTGGGAAAAACTCATCTGGATCCCGGTGTGCGCAGCGCTGCCTCGCTGCCAGCGACAGCGTGTTCCACTCGCTGCTTTCTTGGTTTTCCATTTAAACGCTGCTGGGAGTCTGTAACACCCTGTGCCCGCTGGCTGCCTTGGGAGATGTTGTTGCTGTTCCCGCGAGCTCCTCCCTGGCCAGCCCTGTTCTATAATTACTGATGTTCCTGAAACCAGATCCTTCCACGTGTCCGCGCTCAGGTTTGGGAGGGCGAGGGGTCTGTAAGCAAACCAAGTGCCCTGGAGTGAAGCGCGAGAGGGCTGCCGGAGTTTGGGACCAGCGGCACGGTGGGTTCTCGAAGCTGCCAACCTCCTCGCCTTTGGGGTGGTAAAGGAAAGGGGAATGTTTCCCCGAGAAGAAGCAGGGATGTGGGAGCTGGCACTCATGGAGCAGCAGTGGGAGCTGCTGGAGGAGCAGCGATAGGAGATGCTAGGCTGGGAGCTGGGTCCCTACCAGGAGATGGGAGCAAGCCGGTGGGTTCAGAGCCCCTGCGGACACTTCACCCTCTCTGCAGCCCCACACAAGCTGCCCCCGTCCCAGCAGCATGGGCTGGCCTTGCAGCCGTGTCCCCAAAGCATTGCCACGGCTCCACGGCCACTTCTGTGTCCTGGGGCGCGGTGGATGATCCTCTCTCCTTACCAGCCTTAATGATCTTCTCAAATAGCAGCGCTTCTGTGCCATTTCCAGCTCTGAGAAGTCCCATGGTGTCACCTTTCTGGTACCTGCCTGTTTCCTGGCTGTGGTCCTCGTCGCAGCGGCTCAGACCCACGTGTCCCTCCTGCCCCTGGGTGCTCCAGGCTGTCCTGAGTTGACAGCAAGACGCAAATATCGGTCAGCGATTGCCAGGACGAGACACGCCGGTTTATTTGCTGAAAGTAATCCTGGAAACGCTTCGGATAGGAATGTACAACGGGAGAAGACGATCACAAGCAGCGTGGCGTGCTGACCTGGGGCCGGGGAGGCCAGACTTGCGAGCGTGACTGCAAACAGGTGTGAAAATCCGTAATCCGGGAATAAACAATGACGCCTGGCGCCGATGGAGTCCTCTGCGCTTCCAAAACATGCCGTCTCCGTGAGCTAATGCTGCGAGGAAAGGAGCAGGAAGGAAGCACTGTAAAAGTGCTGGGTTTCATTTTTTTTGGGTGGCTTTTGTGTTTGGTTGGGGGTTGTTTTGGGATGATGGAGGAAGCGGAGGTATGGGGGTTGACAGGATTTGCTGAAGGTCGTGAAGCAGGACTTGGATAAGAGCTAACGCCTGCTCTGCCCTTCGCTGCCGCCCTGCTCTTGCCCCTCTGCCACGGGCTCATCGGAGAAAGGTGCGGAGGGATGATTCCTGCAGAAGCATTAACCCTCTCCCAGTATCTGCTGTCTCGAGATTTCGGAGCACAACCCGTGCGTGCCTGGAGCTGCTGGAGCCAGGGATGTCTGCAGCTCCTGGAGGATGCATTGGAAGAGAAGAGCAGCCCGGCAGAACCCCCTGCAGGTTGTGTTCATTGCCCAAAGTCTGATTTTTCTTTTCTTTCTGCAACACCTTTTGCTCTCTGAAGAAACCCAGCACAGGCGAGAAAGCAGGAAGTTCTTTTGGAGCAAAATACCATGACCTGGTTTTGGGGACAGCGTCAATTGTGGTACAAAAAAGAGAAGAATTTGGCGAGTTTTGTAACTTTTTCAATTTTTTTTTCCCCCCCCCTTAGTGTCCCGGAAGTGGGTAAGTTAAAACACGCACTATGATTCATTCTGGCGAGCCCAGCTGCCCAAGGCAAGCGAGGGAATCTCTTGCACCTTCTGTCCCATGTTCCTGAGTAATTAGTAGCAACAGGGTAATAACAGCTCCGCCAGCACCCTGCTGCTTACGCTGGCGCTTGGTGAAACACTGATAACCCACGCGGGCTGCTCTGGGGCACGGTACAATGTCTGAGCAGGTGCTTCAAGGGGAAAAGCGTGGAAGGGCTCTTTCTTACTACCTCTAGTAGCTTATTTCTGCGTGTAGCCTGCCTTGTGGCCGAGACTTGGAGTAAGGAAGGAAGCACTTGGGTCGTAAGTGCTGCCGAGATCTCATTAGCTAATGAGGGGTGTGCTGGTCTTTCAGGAACACAACCAAACATGTTTTCAGTGTTTGTCTCTCTTGTTCTGTGCACTTAGTTACCTTTCCTGTGTTGCAGCATCTGCTTAGCTCTTCTTCGGCTTTTATTAGTGAGAGCTGACGTGTGGGAGGAGGAACAGAAACTGGTACTTGATCAGCAGATATAGGAAGCGGTGACACAACCCAAGGGACATCTGCAGAGGGTGGCCAACAAGCGACAATCATTTTTTTTTTTTTTAATGGATTCGGTTCAGTTTTTGTGGATTCAGTCACAAAGCACTGCTGCACAGAGGGCTGAGTTCTCATCTCGCCCCTTCCAGGAGGATTTACTTCTCTTGACTGTGAATTTGGCGAATATTTTCGTGCGGAGGAGTAAAAAACGCAAGCCAGTAAATTGGTTTCCTTTCGCAATTCCTGGCGACCTCTTTTACGGTCACTTGAACAACCGCTTTGAACCCATCAACTCTGATTTGGCCCTTGGGAGGTCTGGACTTTCTTTGGCACTTTGCTTTGCCTGGAAACTCCTGGCTTCCAGGGAGGAATCTAGAGTGCAGACACTCCAGATTACAATGGGGACTTGGTCAATCCTGTCTCTATAAATATATTAGAAACAAAGGTATGTTCTCCTGGAGGGAAATGGGATCAGGCATCCTCTCTCCTTCCCCGTGATCACGCCAAAATTCCCTCTTGTTTGAGCTCACCACCAGTGAAATGACACCTAACGACGAGGTCCTCCTGATTGCGAGCACTTCCTTGCTCCTGTTCTGTGCCTGTCTGGCTGCCAGCACCCGGGTGTCTGTGTCGAAACGCACGTCCCCACGTCCCCTTCTTGTGACACTTCGCTCTGCATGTGGGACTCCAGCACTGGTGAGAAACTGGGCTTCTCCGTCACATCGCCCCACCGCCCTCCTGCGCACAGCCTGCGGGGAAACGGGCACTTCCCGGCAGTTTGTCAGCTCCTGCTTCTCTGAGCTGGGCTCCGCGGTTGACACGCTCATCGGCGGAGAGGAGCTCTCGAGCCAAAGGGGTGCAAGCTGCAGGTTGATGAACTGAGGCTTGGATCATGGTCAGCCCCAGAGAAGTACGAACCTTCATAGAATTGCAGGTTTGGGTTGGAAGGGACCTTAAAGCCCATCCAGTGCCACCCCCTGCCACGGGCAGGGACACCTCCCACTAGCCCAGGTTGCCCAAAGCCTCATCCAGCCTTCTTCCAGGGGGTCCACGCTGAGGATTTGTCTTCTTTTATCTTTCATTCCTGGTTTTTTTTTTCCTCTTCTTGTGCCATGTCTCTTCCCTCCATTCCCAGGGTAGGGTTTAGCTTGGCATGGATGCCAGCTCCTGCTTCTAGGAAGGATAAACCTGTTGCGGAGCAGCCAGCGGGCATCTGCCCAAGCCTGGAGCCAGCGAACAAACCCACCTTCCACCGGCTGCAGGCTCTTGGGGAAGAACCAGGGTCCTGGCTGGGATCACCAAAACTCCTTGGAACAGGGAGTGCGGCAAGGGCGGAGCAAGTCCTGAGGTGCTTGGCCTCTTGGTCAATCCCATCCTGCAGGAAGAGGAAGGGAAATGGCTTTGCTGGAGAAGCTAAGGAAGGAATTCGCGGTCCCCATCCTTGTTTCCATTCTCTCTTTCCATCGCTGCCCTGCGACAGCTGTTGAACGGAAAAAGGGGGTGGCTGCGCCAGGCAGGAATCTGCCCTTCTCCTGCCGCTCCAAGCTGTGCTCCGGCCGCTGGCTTTTCAGCCAAGGGGAGGAGACGGAGATATCCCTCCAATCTGCCTGCTCCGCAGCGGGACGTGGAGGCACTGGGAGGTCCTGGGGCTGAGAAAGGTCCGTTGGCCACCCTCTGCCATCCCAGTGCCATCTCACGAAGATGCAGGGCTGTGACAACCCTGCCCGTGGCCAAAGCAACCTCTGGGGAGTTTGGACAAGCCTCTGGGGAGCTCCATCTTCCCGGGATGCCCCGCTCTGAACCATGGGCTCACACGGGAACAGAGGAGCGTGTCTGAGACCTTGGCACATCTCCGCAGCCTGTGTGCGGTTGGGTTTGGCTGCCAGGCTGCTGGCCCGGAGGGGAGGGCTGGGGGTCCACGTTTCTCTGGGGGGTCCCTCGGGGGTGCACAGGCACAGCCCCTGCCCTGCCTTTCATCCGACGGCGGCTGCCCTGGCCATTCATCTGCCGAAAGCAGGGGGTGCAGCCTCCCATACGAAACCAATCGCTTTTCCCCCTCCTCTCCCTCTCTCTGTTGTTTGGAAAACGGGGACGGCGAGGGGAAAGGCAGGTGTGCAAACAGCCCTCGCAGCTTCCCTCTGCCCAGGCCCCTGTGCTCTTGGCCTGCCAGGAGATATGCAAACAATGCATTCAGAGCTTTCTGGTAAAAGCTTTTTCTCTCTCTGGCTCTCCAGCCGCTCTTGGAGGATGGGATCCAAATCCTTATCCTTACCCTAATGTCTGCATCCTCATGGGAGCCTTCGCTGGAGCCTGGCTTTGCTGTCTGTGCACATCACCCTCTGCTTTCCCCCCTCCCAGCCAGCCTGACTCTGAGCACGGTTTTGGGGTTGTTTTGATGGGTTTTTGGGGAACAAGCTGAGTGCCACAAGCTCGCTGCCACCCCAGGAGCACAGAGCCCTGAGCAGACCCGGAGGACGGAGGGATGCTGCTGGAGGGATGTACCCACGTTATCCCGACAGCGACGCGCCGTGGGGCTGCTGGGGCGAAGCGAAGGGCAGCGTCTGCGCTGGGTTGGAAGCAAGAGACCTGTGCTGAATGCCAGAGACAAAGGAGAGCTAATGAGAAGCTCATTAAATTGCTGTTGGATGTATTTTCCACCGTAGACTAGTTTCTCGTGCCCCAAGCTTCCCCCGCTAACTGCCGTTCCAGGCAAAAGCGTTTTCCTGATGTTTGTCCGTCCGTTTATATATAGCCTGCAAAACGACCGCGCTCGTTACCCTCCATCTCCGATGAATGGGTTTTCCTGCCCGTGTGCCATGTCCCAGCGCGCGGGATGGGGGAGAGGAGGCCAAGGATAACACGGCCCCTGAATGGTCCCTCAGTGCTCCGGCGGAGGCGCGGGAAGGGAGCGCTCTGCCCTGCCCAGCACCCCTCCGCCTGCTCCCGCTGCAGAGGAAAGCGGGGCGGCCGTGCTTGCTCATTGCCTCGAACGTACCTCTCCTTGAAACAAAGTCCTGTGGTCTGAATTCCCAGCGTGGAGGGGAAAGCAAAGCCCCCTCGCCCGTGGGAGCCCCAGGCTCTGGTGCAGCCCCTGGGGTCCTGGCTTTGCAGCGTGTTTGCACCGTGTTTGCGTTAAACCTCCCGCTTGCAGGTTTTGTCCTCCCTCTCGGCTGCTTGCTTGATCTCGCACCGAGCTCTGACCTTGCACAGCACTCGCAGCTTTCTGGCGAATCCAGGGAGCTGGCTGCAGCTCAGGTTTGAAGTGCGTGGGAGGGAAAATGAGCCCAGGGTGTCCTGGGTCACTGGTGCCCTCCCCAGCAAACCCCGTTCTTGGGGCTTGGGCAGGAGGCACAGACCGTCCTGGTGCTTGGGGACACCCTGGTGTGAGTCCCCTGTGAGCAGCCTTCACTCGAGCGTGGGATGGAAGAAGTTTTATCAGTTTAACTTCTGCCTGCACATTGAGGCTGGAAGCTGGATTTCAGGGGCTCTCTGATGGATGTTTCTCTGTTTAAAAATAACTCCTTTAAGGAAGGAGATGCAACTCCACGTAAACGGGGCTTGAGGTGTTGATGACTCAAGCAAAAGTCAGTTCAGGAATCAAGATCTGGAGGTACGTGAGTGCTGGGGTGTTGCAGACACTTGGACGAGATCCAGCACGGTTCGGAGGGAGGCGAGACCAGCTCTGCGATGGTCCCGGTACCGGCGATGCATCACTTGCATGGCGTGAGCGTCGGGTGAGCTGTTTGGGATGGATGAAAGCAAACAAGAGCGGAGGCGTGCGAGGCGAGGACGGGGCCGTTCCTCCCACAGGAAGCCCAGGATCCAGACACTGGCGGGATTGTGCGGCCGTCGCCATCGTGCTGCCGGACCCCGGGGCCGAGCACAGCCCGGCAGCTGCGCCGAGCAGCAGCGAGGCGTTCAACCCCGCGGCTCTTGGCAGAGGAGCCAGGGCCGGTTACAACACGAGGAGTGAAAATAAACACAAACGCTGGAACTGGCAGCGCTGTAATGGGAACGAGCGTGAGCGCAGGGGCCAGCAGGAAGCCATCAGTCTTGCAGATGGATCGCACGGGCCAGGGGCTTTCGGCCACCGCCTGCTGCTGCGCTGAGCCCGGCTCCCCCGGCATCTCCCACCCACGGGCACCGAGCTGCTGATGGGCTGCTGCCCCGTCCCTGAGCTCTGCCTGGGCTGGGCGGGGATGAGGGTGAAGCTGGTGCTATCTTACTCTTTCTGGTGGCGTTGGCTCTGTCAAACCCTTGGCTACTGCCGTGACATCCCAGGGCGATGGCGTTCTGGGGGACGTTGTCTGGGGCCGTGTTTCTGCCATGGGGCGTTCAAGCTTGGGACCCCAAGCACGTAGTGACAGGATATGGGGTAATGGATTTAAACTGCAAGAGGGGAGATGGAGATGAGATGTGAGGAAGAAATGTTTCCCTGTGCGGGGGGTGAGGCAGTGGCCCAGGTTGCCCAGAGAAGCTGTGGATGCCCCATCCCTGGAGGGGTTCAAGGCCAGGCTGGATGAGGCTTTGGGCAACCTGGGCTAGTGGGAGCCCATGGCAGGGGGTGGCACTGGATGGGCTTTAAGCTCCCTTCTCACCCAAACCGTTCAGTGATTCTATGACCCCAGGTTCCCGGGTGGTGTCTGGGCTGGTTTGTGATCTGGGTTCTATCTGCTGGGCTGTAGATACAATCTCAGCAAGGTTCTGCTTCCTTAAGTCTATAGCCAAGTGCAGAGTGACGTTTAGAAGGGCCCAGGTTCCGCTTGTCTGCCTGGATAAGGAGAGAAGGCAGAGGAGGACCGGCGTGGTTACCCACCGCCCTGCTGCCGCGGGTGCTGGGCGCTGACCCCGCGCGTTTCTCCCTCTGTCCCGCAGGCTAGCAGGAACAGCCTGGTAGGGTCCATCTCGGATAGACGCGGATGATGCCAGAGCTATGACAGGGGTTGCAGTCCTGGCACTGAGCGGTGATCAATTATGGAACAACTACAGGAGGAAGTACCTGAGGTCAAGGAGGAGGAGGAGGAAGAGGAAGAGACAGTGATGGTGGCAAGCGGAGCCTCGGACCCAACTGGAGGACCAGACAGCTCGCTGCCTTCGAGCAGCTACACAGGTGAGTGGAGCCACGGGAGCATCCAGGGATCCGCGTCCTCCGGGCAGCACAGCTGCAAGGGCACAGGACCTGCCTGTGAGCAGAGTTTGCTTTGGTTTAACCTCTTCCTTTTGTGAAATAATGGACTGAGAGCCAGGCTGTGGAGAGGGTTATTTCTTCCTCTGCAGTCACCGCATGGCCGTTGGCAGCGGGTTGGGAGATGGGAATTAAAAGGAGAGACGGGTAACGATGTGCCCCGGATGGGGAGAACTCCCAGGATGCCTGAGAACACTTCCCTGGCCACGGCTTGAAGTCCTCGGTGCAGACTGATTGAGCTGGGGGGGAAGGTTTGTTGCTGCTAAAGAGCCTTTTCCAGAGCCCCGGGCGTTCCAGCTGGGCAGCGCTGTTCCAGCCGCCTGCCAACTGGGGATTAGAAAATCTGCTGGTTGGGTTTCATTGCCTAGACATCAATGCCAGGGGGAAGAAATCAGCGTTGGTGGGGAGTCTCTCAGCTGCTGGGCACGCTGGGGGCACTTTTGGCTCTGGGCATGGCATCAGCGCCTGAGCTCGGAGGTTCGCTGCCCAGATGCAATACCAGTGACCAGCTGGGACAGTGCTGCAAATCCCTCGTCAGCCCCATGGCTGGAGGAGTTAGACACAACGCTGGGCTCGTGGCTGTGACATGAAAGGACATGTCCTTTATGTTTGCAGACCTTTCGCAGAGCTCCTCTCCTTCCCTGTCGGACCAACTGCAGACGGGCTGCGAGGACGCGGCTTTGGGAGCGCTGAACGTGGAGTGCAGGGTCTGCGGAGACAAAGCCTCGGGGTTTCACTACGGCGTGCACGCCTGCGAGGGCTGCAAGGTACGTACGCCCTGGGGAGGGCTGGGTTCAGCAGCACCAAGCGGAGATTAGACCCCAGGGATCGCGCCAGCTCTTCAGACAAGCAGGTTTGCAGCAAAGCAGGGATGCAGGATTGAGTGATTCTAAAAAAAAAATCATTTGCAACCTGTCCAGAGAGCGAGGGGTGTAGAGGCAGGCACACAAATACTGTCCTGGGGAAGGCAGCTGAGGTGCGTACGGCCCAAATCTTGCTCCGTTATGATTTACTTTTTAAGGGAAATCCATCTACCCCCACGGGGACCCTGGCTTTGCTTTTAAAGATGCTTTCAGTGCTGCACATCAGCAGCGAGCTGTGTATTTATCCCCCTGGGATCTCTAGCTGCAGCTTGGATGCGTCTGTGAAATTCTTTCCCCCCCAGCAGACGCCAGCGGGGCCGGGATAGTGGCCCAGGTCCTGCCAGACATTCCTGCAGGCTGGGGCTGGCCGCAGCTTGTTCCTCCATCCCTCCCTGCTGGCTGCTGCCAGAATCACACGCTCAGTACCAGCACCGGACCGCAGGCTGCCCTCCGGATCCTCCCCTGCAGCCCCCTTCTCCCACCCCTCAACCTCTCCTTGAGACAGAGGAAAAAACCCAGGGCTCCTCCTCCGCACCCGGCTGAACCTCCTGGGGATAATAAACCCTCCTCGTCCCCAAACACAGGTGCTAACGCTGCTGTTCCCTTGTCCCCGTGCTCCCTGTCCACCCTGCCCGCAGGGTTTCTTCCGCCGGACGATCCGCATGAAGCTGGAGTACGAGAAGTGTGAGCGGAGCTGCAAGATTCAGAAAAAGAATCGGAACAAGTGCCAGTACTGCCGCTTCCAGAAATGCCTCTCGCTGGGCATGTCACATAACGGTGAGTGTCACCGCTGTCTGCAGGCCTGCCCGTGGTGCCGTGGGGACATCTGCCTGGCTGGAAAGGGTTGGCTTTATCTCGTGGCTCTCTTCTTGCAAGGGGATCCACTTTCAAACCCAAAGCTTTGGCTCTTTGACTCTTCAGCCTTTTCTTTTGCACAAGAAGGGGCTGTTCGCTCCCACTGTGCAGGCTGGTGGCACAGGGCTGTCCCTTACGGGTTGACCCGGTGGGAACTGGACACACAGATTGCTCTTCTGTGCTGGGATTTTTGCTCCCGGCCAAGCCAAGGTGTTCTTGTGGGAATTAGGGCTCGTGCGAGAGCCCAGAGGAACGGGGATGGGAGCTTGGCGTGGGGTTGTGCTGGTGGGGGTGGCAGAAATGGCTGGTTCTTGGAGGTGTGGATGCTCAAGGAGCTGCAGTGCTGCAGGAGCATCATCTTGCATCTCCAGCAGTCATTCCCGGTGTCCTGACCCACCGCTCTTGTCCCCCTCCAGCAATCCGCTTCGGCCGCATGCCGGAGGCAGAGAAGAGGAAGCTGGTGGCGGGGCTGACGGCGAGTGAGATCAGCTGCCAGAACCCGCAGGTGGCCGACCTGAAAGCTTTCTCCAAGCACATTTACAACGCCTACCTGAAGAATTTCAACATGACCAAAAAGAAGGCGAGAGGTATCTTGACCGGGAAGGCCAGCGGCACCCCAGTAAGTTCCCTCCGGGTGGGGGTTGGCCATGACCAACGTGGGGGGGCTGTTCTCTGGGAGGGGCTGCACATCCCCCTCTTGCTGTAGCTGTTCCACATCCGCCAGTTCCCAGCTGCAACTGGGGGGGCTCTACGTGTCCTGTGCCTTACTGGGAAAATTCCTGCAGACTGGTGTGGTTGTGGGTGGGATGAGAAGAGCAAAGGGACAGGCAGACAAACAAGAGTGTCCTTGGCAGAGCTGGTATCTCGAGTCCTCGCAGCGGGTTCCTAACTGCTGGTTTCTTTTTCAAGCAGCCTTTTGTGATCCATGACATCGACACCTTGTGGCAGGCGGAGAAGGGGCTGGTGTGGAAGCAGCTCGTGAACGGCATTCCTCCCTACAAGGAGATCGGGGTGCACGTCTTCTACCGCTGCCAGTGCACCACGGTGGAGACCGTGCGGGAGCTCACCGAGTTCGCCAAGAGCATCCCCAGCTTCATCGGCCTCTACTTGAACGACCAAGTGACTCTGCTCAAGTACGGGGTGCACGAGGCCATCTTCACCATGCTGGCCTCCATCATGAACAAAGATGGGCTGCTGGTGGCCAACGGGAACGGCTTCGTGACCCGTGAGTTCCTGCGTAGCCTGCGCAAGCCCTTCAACGAGATCATGGAGCCCAAATTTGAGTTTGCTGTGAAGTTCAACGCGCTGGAGCTGGATGACAGTGACCTGTCTCTGTTCGTGGCTGCCATCATCCTGTGCGGAGGTGAGCTGTCGCTCTGGGCCGTGCGGGTGTCAGGAGGAGTGCCCCCATCCTTAGAGGTGGTTTGGGGTGGGCTGGGGGAGCTGAGCTGCAGCTGGCCCTGAGATCAGCCAGGGGTGTCTTAGGGGGACGAGAGAAGTGAGAACAAAGCTTCTCTGTGGCGGTGACACCTAGCTTGGACCAAGGACAAGTGGCATCTCCTCCTTGTACACTGCTGTGGGATACGTTGTCCAAGGGCACGCTTCTCCCTTTGTCCAGTTGATGACGTTGGAGTCCCGGTGGGTGGGTTACAGCCCCCGTCTCCCTTTCCCCAGGAGGAGCGTGTCCTTTGGAGAGCTCCACCATAACCCTCCAGCTACCGTCCTTCCTCCCCACAGACCGTCCTGGCCTGATGAACGTGAAGCAGGTGGAGGAGATCCAAGACAACATCCTGCGAGCGCTGGAGTTCCACCTGCAGTCCAACCACCCCGACGCCCAGTACCTCTTCCCCAAGCTGCTGCAGAAGATGGCAGACCTGCGGCAGCTGGTGACGGAGCACACGCAGCTGGTGCAGAAGATCAAGAAGACGGAGACGGAGACATCTCTGCACCCGCTCCTGCAGGAGATCTACAAGGACATGTACTAAGGACCTGTTATTTATGAGAATGAAGCCATGGATTCCCATCAAGACTTTTTGTACAGAAACAAAGGAAAATCCCCATGTCTTCCATTTCTTCTACTGGAAACTGTTTTCTACGTGACCCTGACGTACGGTACATAGGGCAAGATGCCGTCAGAGGTTGCAGCCACCACCTGCTAGGCCAGGGCTTCCGTTAACACACACTAACACATTTATTTACAAAGGCAAACCATAAGCTGCTGTTTCCGTTACTACAGCCCAGCTCTTTGGCTGCTCCCCAGGGCCTCCGGAGCGGCCGGCGGGTTTCCATGGCCCGGCCGGTGGGGTTCCTGCAGCAGCGTGGGGATGGTGGGGGATGCTCTGGTCGTTAGGAGACCCCAGCGCAGTGCGGGGATCCGGCGGGGCCAGCAACAGCGCTTACAGCGTGTCTTTATTTTCTTTTTTCTATTGCACTCCGAAGACGTCGTCCTGAGCTGTGAAGCCTGGGACAGTGTAACGAAAGGATGTTTCTCTCTTTCCCAAAGAAGAATATTTGCAGACAGGTAGGGCTGTCCTAGCAGAGACCCTGGGCTGCAGCCCCCATCCCTGTGCGGGTGTTCCCAGAGGGATTCTGGGATCTCTGCCTTCCCCTGAACGCCGCATGGGACCCCGTGCTCCTGGGACCCCCGTTTCAGAGGGAGCCTGCCCCTCGGCACCTCTCTATGAGAGAGGGAGGGAACGGGTTTGACTCAGAAAAATTCACCTGCCGAGCAGAGGCCAGCATCTCGGCTTCCCCTGGCTTTTGGGTGCAGACGTGAGTTACCAAAAGCTCTGTGCAGGGCCAGGGGCAGCCGGGGACTGGCCAGGGTTTAGGTGGCAGGGCTCGCAGCTTGTCCTGCAGCTCCCTTCCCAAGCCCCGGGGGCTCAGGGGGTTTGTAGGGCGGTGTGGGGCCCCAGCAGCCTGGCTCCTGTGAGCACCAGAGCAAACGAAGCCTTTAGCAACACCAGCAAGGGGAAAGCAGAGCTACGGCCAGCCCACGGAGCTCATGATGCTGAAGGGGCATTGAGCTGTTAGCTGCCCTGCCTCAGTTTCCCCTCTGTGAAAGGCAGCGGGGTGGGCATCTGCTCTCTGCTCAGCGGGGAAGCACGAGGATTAGTTCCTGCGTTGGCTGCAAAGAGCTTTGCAGCTGTACAGCACAGCTCGGAAAAGGGGAGGGAGAGGGTGTGATGCTCACAATGAGCAGGAGCTTCTTGGCGAGCGTGGCTGGGTTGGGGACGCTGCCTTGTCCCCCTCTGCTGTTGTCCCGATTGTGGGGACAGCTCCAGGCTTCAGGGTCTGCTTAAACCCAGAACCGTTCTGGGACTTTACCTCGCAACTTCTCGCAGCTGTAGTGAAACGCCACGGTGCTGCCTGCGTGGGGGGCTGCCTCACCGGGGGTCTGGGGGAGAAGACGGACCCGGAACGGGCTCGGTTCCCTCTCGGGATGATGGTGTGTGACCTAAGAAGCGACACTTACCCATCCGCAGCTCGTGGTCCCGTGCGTCCCGAGCAGCCTTATTAAAATATTCCCAAGGAGGGGTTGTGGGAGCAAACGAGTCAGTTTTGGTTTATTTTCCTCCTCTTCAGGGTAGCGGATTTCCCTGGTGCAATAATTCCTTTAAACCCCCAAGGGGAAGAGCGCTGGGCTTCCCCTCCATGTCCCAGGGCTGGCCGGTCCCAAGCCGGCCCCTGCTGCCGCCCTCCAGCTCCTCGCTGTGCCTCAGTTTCCCCACCCTCGGAGCCCAGCCCCTTCCCCTCCCTACCTCGCCGGGTGGTATGATTTTACCGTTTCTAAAGCACTTTGAAGCCCTCTCGGGGAAGGCACCGGAGACGTGTGTGGGCTGCACGGAGCCTGGAGGGATTTGTCCTTCCAGAAGCCCCCGGTGGCATCCCCAGCCATGGCTGGCATACGGGACTCACGTGCTCATCACCTGGGGAACTTTTTGCTCTTCCCTCCTCGACAGTGTAACAACCCTCAAACTGAAATGTATATTTTTGCTAGAAGTACAAACCTCCAAGTGTTTTTAATAATATAAATAGTGTCCACAAACTGACTTGACTTTAAATAAATCTGAACTAAATATTTAAGAACCTTTTAGCACCCAGCCTTTCTTTGTGGGTTTTCTCTCGGCCCCTGGGCAGTTGCCCTTGGGAGGGTTTCCAGAAGAGGTGGTGGGATTTGCTGGATTTGCTGTGATTTCCAGGGATTTGCCACAATTCCCAGGTCTCGATGATTCCCCGGTCTCGTAGCTGCTGTGGTTTTCCTGGTTGCATTTCCCATCAAACCTCAAGGCAGCAAGAAGAGGGTCCCAGCCTCAGAGCCGGGCGCTCCCTGCCCCAAATCTTTGCTGTGGGGCGAAGGTGGGCAATGAGCCGAGTGTCGTGGTTTAACCCAGCCAGTGACGAAAACATGCAGCCGCTCACTCACCATCCCGTCCACAGGGAATGGGGGAGAGACGTGGAGGGATAAAGGGAAAAGGGGCTCGTGGGTTGAGACAAGAACAATTTAATTTTCAATTTTATTGTGTTTCAATTATTATAATAATGATAATAACATACAAATGAGGGATACATGGTGGCCAAGGCCCAGCCCGTTTGCCGTTAACGATCCCGGAGCAGGGAGAGTCCTGAAACTACAATTCCAGGAGAGAGCAAGCATTTCCCGGCAGATCCTTCTAAAATCCTGAGTATGACATGGGACGATATGGAATAGACGTTGTCCAGTTTGGGCCTCAGTGCTGAAGCTGAGCTCAAATCCTAAGCCAATAATCATGCGTCCAGTGCTCCGGCCGTGCTCCCTCCCAGCCTCTCGTGCACCTGCAGACCAGCGGAGGAGGGAAGCTGGAAAGTCCTTGACGGTCTCAGCCCAACAGAAAACATCAGCCTGTTATCAGCATTCTTCTCATACCGAATCCCGTCCTAAATCCAAAACACAGCGATACCGAGCTCCTGAAAACAGCGTTAACTCCATCCCAGCCCAAACCAGGACACCCACTGCACCTGGGGCCACAGAGAGCCCCCAAGGTCCCCCCCGGGGATGGGAGCAGCGGCAGGGAGAGAGTTAACCCCTTGTGCCCGTGGGCGGGGCCGGGTACCTGGGAGAGGGTCCATAAATAGCCCCCCCGGAGAGCACCCAGCCCTTTTGGCTGCCAGGGAGGAGATGGAGCGGGGCTCGCTGCTGGCCTCCGGAGCCATACGGGCCTGGGGGGGCTGCCCGAGACCCCTCTGCAGGTAGGGCTTGGGGGGGGGAGCAGCTTTTGGGGGAGATGGGCTGTGAGCCCCCTTGCTATGGGGACAGGGGGGAATTTGTGGTGCCCTTGGACCCCTCCCCACCCCTTTCCTCTGGAGGGTGGGTGGCTGGAGGGGACAGAGCTGGGGGACCCCAGCAGCACCCCAGTCAGGCACCCCCTCTCCCTTACCAGCCCCAAGCCCAGGGCTCCTGCCCCTCCCCAGCCTCGGGGGGAGCCCCCAG
>WKFP01014491.1:8616-26245 GCA_011057875.1 Pterocles orientalis | reverse complement strand
GAGAAGGCTCCGGGGAGACCTTCCAGCACCTTCCAGTGCTGAAAGGGGGCTACAGGAGAGCTGGGGGGGCTCTGGGTCAGGGGGTGCAGGGACAGGACGAGGGGGAACGGTTTGAAGCTGAAAAAGAGGAAATTTGGATGAGAAATGAGGAAGATTTTTTTTGATGCTGAGGGGGGTGAGGCAGTGGCCCAGGGTGCCCAGAGAAGCTGTGGATGCCCCATCCCTGGAGGGGTTCAAGGCCAGGCTGGATGAGGCTTTGGGCAACCTGGGCTAGTGGGAGCCCATGGCAGGGGGTGGCACTGGGTGGGCTTTAAGCTCCCTTCCCACCCAAACCGTTCTGGATTCCCCGCAGTGCAACAGTCTGTACATGAGGTCAGGATCGTAGCAGGGACCCACCGTTCCTGCAGCTGCTGTCTGCAAAACCTGCCGGAGGCATTCGCCGTCTTCTCTCGCATCCTCGTCCCGTTAGACCCTGCTCCGCGGGGCAGGTTGGCAATAAGGACCCGGGGCTTTGCTCTGACGTGTCACCTCTCCCTTTTCTCCCATTTTCCAGCAAACCCCGGCTGCTGCTGCTCCCCGTCGTGTGCCAGAGAAACCTCTTCTCCCTGCTCCTCGTGGTGCGAGCTGTGGTGCCCGGGGGCTGCCTCCGCCGGCTGCTCCGGGCCGTGGGGAAGGATTCCCACACGGATCCCTGGGTGCGGGCGCTGGGGGATCTTCTCCTGCAGGATTTGAGGGAAGAGGAGCGCTCCCCACCTCCCACCGCCTTGTCTGCCGTGTGCCAGGAGCAGCTTAGGTCTCTGTGCCGGAAAATTGCCCCGAACAAACCAGAGGGACGAAGAAAACTGAACTGGTGTTTCAGCAAGCAGACTGGTGCCACTGGGGATGTGGCTGACTCCACGCTTCAAGGTGGGAAGCGCGAGAAGGTGTCGGAGGAGAGCCTGGACGAGGAGAGAGCGGGGAAGAGGCTGCTGCTGGAGGAGACGGCGTTTGACCCCCCCGGAGCCCAGGAGAGTGGGGATGTGGCAGGGGTGGAAGAGGAGATGCCAGAGGAGATTTTGGGGGACGGATCTGTTCAGAGCCCGGCCGGAGCTGCTCCGGAAAGCTCCCAGCAGGATGCAGCTGGGGAGCCCAGGAAGATGTCGCAGGCAGAGCCGGCAGCGGAGGTCCAGTCCTTTCTCCAGGTACTGGGCAGTGTGCTTTCCCTCTCCAGGCAGTGAGCATTTGCAGTCTGGTTTCTGTTTCTTCACCTTGTTTTCATCAGGTGCACGGACAGAGGCTGAAGATGCTGCTGCAGAAGGAGTCCAGCGTAAGTCTCTTCTGTCTCTCCCCTGGAGCTGATGGGGCTCATGCCAGGGGCTCGGGAAGGGACGGGAGAGGAGGTGGGTTGCACAGGGGAGACTGGAGGGGGATAAAGCCCTGCTGCCCCTCCTCTGGGCGCGGGTACCAATCCCTGCCTCCAGCTCGCAGCCTGTGGGGTCAGCACTGGCCGAAGCGGGGATGATGGGGAAGAGAAGAGTCCCGGAGCTGTATTTTGGGGGTTGCTTCGTTTGGTGCATCACTCAAGGGCTGTGTTTCCCTGCAGCACCCAGAGCTGAGCATCCCACCCGAGCTGCACATCCTGAACAACTGCTCTCCCGCCCAGGTGAGCCTCAGCATCCTTGCTGCAACCACCATGGAGGTCATGCTGCTGTCCCTAACGTCCCTGTCCCCTCTGCCGTCCCCAGCTCCAGGGGCTGTGCTCCTTCCTCCAGCTCTCCACGTGCCCGGAGCACCTCTTGGTGTGTTTCTGCAGCTGGCTGCTGGCTCTCAGCCCCGACCTCAGCTACACCAGCGCGGCCATCCTGGCGGAGCAGCTCTTCCTCCAGCGAGTAAGTGTGGGGACGGAGGTGTCCTGCACCCCGTTTCCCTCGCTGCCATCCCCATCTCCTGCCTCCGCTGTCCCTAGGTGCTGTCCCTCTGCCAGCCGCCCTCCCGCCACCTCATGGCTGCTCTGGCTTCCTTTTGCTCCAAGTATTCGCAGCCCTTCTGCCGAGTCCTGGTGGCTGCGGTCCTGCGGGAGCCGGGAGAAGGTGCGATGGGCTCGCAGGAGGCAGCGGCTGCTGCTGGGGGAGCTGGAGAGGGGCTGTGGGCTGCAGCCAGCGGGAAGGGAAGCCCCAGCGGCAGAGTTGTGTCTCCTGGAAGGCATTTGTCACCCCAAATGTGTGTTAGGAACCGTGGAGGGATGGTGCTGGTTTTATTGGGGCAGGTGAATGCTTGGAAGGCAGGATGGGAGATGGGTCTAGAGGTGGCTGAGCGGGAGGGGAGGCCAGGCTGGTTTCCAGCATCTGTTCTTCCAAAGGACGGTCCCCATCCCTCCGTGAACTTTCCAAAGAGCTCGAGATGCTGGGGCCAAAACTGCCCCGGGGTGGCTCTGCTGGCATGAGAAGAGGGTCCCCTGGCACAGTCGCGTCCCCTTTTCCCAGGGACTGGTGCTAATAAAGCCTCGCTGCAGAGGGGCAGCAGGAGCTGCATCATCCCGACAGCCGAGGGGGCACGACGTGGTTTCTGGGTGTCCTGAGTGGGGTGTACCCCAGGAAGGGTCAGACACATCCCCGTGGATTTGGCAGCCTCTGGAGGCTCTTCCCCTTGGGTTTTGCCCTTGCAGGTGCTGAGCAGACCAAGCTGGTGTGTGAGCTCGTGGAGGAGTGCCTGGAGCCCGACTGCGTGCGCCTGGTGCTCAGGTCAGAGATTCCTGGGGTGACAGCTCCGCTGCGACCCTTGCTCCTGCCCCGATGGGTCTGCCCGGCTCCGGAGCAGCGAGGCCGCGCGAGCGTTGCATCTCCCCTTCCCCATCCTTGCAGCCAAGTCCTGGAGGTGCCTTTGGCGGAGAAGCTCCTGCCGGTGGTGCAGGCGGTGCTGGGGCGGCAGGTGAGGGGACCCCCCCGTGTCCCCCGGGGTTTCTGTGCCGGTGCTGGGCACGGACCCAGCTCTCCTCCCCGATGGTGCCTCTCTTCCAGGAGGTGCTGCCGCCCGATCTCTTCGATCTCCTGGTCCTGACGCTGTGCCGGCAAGCCCCCGCCTTCGCCGCGTCGCTGAGTTACGCCAAGCTGCTGACGGCCGTGCTCACCATGTACCAGAGCCAGGTTAGACCGGGCGGGACCGCAGCCGCCCGGGGGGTCTCGGGTGGGCTCCTGGCCGTGCAGCTCTCTGAGCCCCTCGCTCCTCTCCATCCCAGCTCACCCCAGCCCACCGCAGCCGGCTGGCTGCCGCTCTGGATCACAGCAATGCGGCTCTGAAGAAATCGCTGCGGGCTGTGCTGGAGGGAGCCAGGTGAGAGGGGTGCGGGGGTCTCTTGGGGGGGGGATGGCATCTCCATACCCTTGGTCTGCTCTGGGGAAACCGCGGTTGGCGATGGGTTTCCCTTTTCTTCGTTTCTCTCCTCTTCCTCCCTCCTCCTCCCAGGTAAGCGCCCAGGGGAAGCGCAGGGCGATGGCTGCCTTGGGCGGAGGGGGTCCGTGGGGTGGTTGCACCTGCAGCCCAGACCCTCGCTGGGGTTCACCACTGGCAGGATGGAGACCCTGCAAGCACCTCGAGGAGCACCCACGGCTCTGCCCGGGGCCTGGCAGTGCCACCGTGTGCGCTGGGTGACACCATTCCAGCCACAAGGCTGAAGATGAGGGTTTCCTTGGTTGAACAATGAATGTTTCCAGTCATCTCTGTGTCTGGTGTGTTTCTGGGCTGCCTTGGACCTTGTCACACTCAGGATGTCACCTCCCGCCTTCCCGCCCAGCCACGCTCGGGATGACAGCCCCTTCCTCACCTCTCCCAAGGTGGTGGCAGAGGAGGAACGGCGGAGGGGCTGGGCTGCAGGATGGGTCAGGGCACCCCAAAGCCCTGGATTGCCCCACGCCCGCACTGAGTCCATGGGTGCGAGGGGGGGCTGGGCTTTGCCTCCCCTGGAGGGGGGTGATGGTGTAAAGGTGACTCTTTGGGAGATGGTTTGTGCCCCAAGAGTGGCTCTCTTTCGTCAGAAAAACACTAAATCCCATTATTTTTATTGACGAAGTCGTGTTGGCACCCAAGTCCTTGACCCACTCCTGAAGGTAGGTGGGGGGATGCTGCAGTGACAGTGGGGCCAAGGTGGTGGGACGATTCCGCAGTGCTGGTGGGACGGTGCTGCAGCAATGGTGGGACCAAGGCAGGTGGGGCGATGCCGCAGCAACGGTGGGACTGAGGTGGTGGGGCGATGCTGCAGCAACGGTGGGACCGAGGCGGGGGGGTGATGCCGCAGCCACAGTGGGACTGAGGCTGGCTGCTGTTTTCCCTCGGAGAGGAAACGTTGCCCGTTTTCCCTGTTTCTGGTTTTCCATGTGGCGATGGTGACACTTCCCATCGCAAGGTATTAGTGATACACTAATAAAAAGTGCCTCTGTAGCATGACTGTTCCCAAATTTCTCTCCTGTATCCTTGAAAACACCCCCTGGGAGCCTGCTCCGGGCACCTTCTGGTCCGAGGACGGGGAGGACACGGCCGGGAGAGCGGATGGCCGCTGAGGGAGGTAGTGCTAGCGTTTTAATGGAGGGTTTGAAGCATTGCATGCTTCAGGAACTATTTAAAAACGCATAAACATTTACATCTCCGAAGGGAGAAGAGGGTTTAAAGCACAGAGGTGTGACATGTTACTGCTTCAAGTTTGCTCATTAACGATGTTCGGACCCAGGCAGAGGAATGAAGCTCTGAAGCACTAAGTGATGCTCTTAGCGCCGAGAGCAGGGATTTCTTTATAGTAAGAGTCTCTTCAGCTATTTTAGGTGACGATAGACTGATGAGGCTTCAAAGTCTACATTAGCTGGAGAAAAGAAACCTCCAGGGAGCCAGAGTGTTGATGTATTTGCATACCAGCCCGTCAGGGGCTGGGTATATTGAAGCTATTGTAGGGCTGCCCAAAATCCGACATAAATAGAAGTTGTGCCCTGATCATCAAGGTCCCAGCCTGCTGCTCTGGCTTTATTAGGTAGCAGGCTGCGGTCTTTGCCGTTTCCCTGCAAAGCTTCTCCCAAGTGACCTTGGTGTCATTGTCCCCAGTGCTCTGCCTGGCTGTGCCATGGAGGTGACCGAGGACATCATCTCCAAAATCCTCCTGGGTGTCAGCTCCCCGGTGTCCTTGCTGAAGAAGAAAGGGGAGAACGCGCGTGCTGTGTACATCTAGAGCACCGTGGGGAAGCCCCAGCATCTCTAGGGATGGGCAGCAAATGGTTTGAAATCTCCTGGCCGGGGTGCGCGTCTCCTCCCAGCGGGGCGGTTGGTTTTGTAACCTCTTACTGGTTTCTTTGGGCAACGGTCTCGTTTTGACAGGCTGCTGCGTGCCACGTGCAGCTTGCGCTCCCACCTCACCTGGAGATACTGGGAGCTGCGCTTTGGGCCAGCCTGCGTGGTTTTTGCAAGCAACAGTAGTCCAGCAGGGATGGGCTGTGCAAACTGGGAGGGGGGCTCCTGTTCTGCTGGGATGCACGATGCTGGCTGGCGGGATGATGCTGCTTCGCCCTGTTTCCTGCCTGCAGCTTATCGCCTACCGAGGATTCCTCCGGGCTGTGCGTGCGAGATAACAGTCGTGTGATGAGAACTGGAAGCAAACCCTGGAGACACCAGCCGTGCTGGGGGAAAAATCCTTTTTTATACGGCAGTTGGTAGCACCCACGCGGAAAACTGTCCTTTCGACTCTTCTTGACCCTCTCAAGAGCTTTAAAATCCAGCCTGAGCGGTGCAAAGCGGTGGACGTGCTGTAAAACATCCGTCAGGTTTTAAAGTTCAATGTAACCTTGTCCAGGAGCAGAGGGAGAGCCAGGCTGGGTCCATCCTGCTCCTGATTTCCGAGCAGCGGTGGCGCAGAGCGAGGTTCTGAGCTTTGTCCTGGAGGGTTCCTCGGCTGCAGGAGGCAGGGGGTAATTTCCAGCCAATTCACTCGGGATGTTCGACAGCAGTTCCTCGCCTGCTTCCTCCTCTGTAGAGATTTACTTCCTTGATGGCACAGAGGGGCATTCCCTTTTTTGGCTGAATAGTTATTTTTTTTTTAAAGGAAATCAATATTATGCAGTTGCATGGGTTGTCCGTCCGCTCTGCTGCCTCCCCACCCTCCCAGGGTGGTTTCTGAACCGGTTTCACGACAAGATGCTCTCTCCCTGCAGGTAACGGGGTTTCGGTAACGACCTGTTGATCCCACGCACGTAATCCCCAAGATGCTGACGCAGTTTCACCTGGTGGCTGTGACCCCCAGATGTGAGACCGAACTGCCCAGGGGAAGGCTTCTGTGTTCAACCTGGAATTCAAAAATTAATCAAAAAAAGCAAAAACCCCCTTTCTCATCTGTTTGTTGGTTGTTTTTTGGTTTTTTTTTTTTCACCAATGACATTTTAATCGTAAGAAGAGAATCGTGTTCTCCCTTGGGTAGCCTGGTGGCTGCCAGGTCCCCGTCAGCTGGAGCCACCGGGGTGACACGAAGATGAATTTGCCGGAGGGCTGGGGTGCTGCTTTCTGCTTCTCGCAGGACCGGACCGCTGCCCAGCCCTCATCAATCCCGTTTGCCGCATCAGCAGGAGCAGCCCGCGTCGGCCTGAGCAGCTTTCCCCCGCCGGGTGGATAATCCAGATGACCGCGGGCTGTAAGATCTGCTCCGCGTCGGGAGGAGCCCTGGGAAGGTGCCGTCGTGACAAACGGCTGCAGCGCTGGTGGGACCTCGCTGGAAGGAGACACGAGGGGTGAAGCTGGAGCCCCCCCCCCGGCCCCTCGCTGGGCTGGGATCTCCCAGCGGGGTCTTGTCCTCGCTGAACAGGTCTGTGGGTGGGGAGCGGGGCTGCTTGGGCTTGTTCGAGCGCTGCGACACCTGGATTGTCGTCACACCCAGGCTGAAAATTAAGAATGCACAGGATCTTTTAGGATGCTTTTAGGAAATTTTGGGGAGGCTCTTTGAATGGGTTTGCACAGGGGGGCAGTGCCTCCTATCGAACCCCCCAGCACGGGCGGGTGGGAGGGAATAGAGCAGGTTTTGAGCAAAAAAAAAATCTCTATTCCAGTGTGGGGAACCGATGCGATGGTGTCCTTAGGCTTGTGTCCCCAACAGTGACCTGCTGTGGATGCTCGAGGAGAGGCTCCGGAGCCTGATCTGCCGCCTGCCCGGGGCCAGGCTGCTGCTCGCGGGGGGACCCAGGGGCTGTGGGGGGACGGGACCAGCAGGACCAGGCTGTGCTGGTGGTGAGCGCTGGTGTATGCAAAGGTGTCCGTCCTCCAGAGGGTTTGTGCCCTCTGCCTGCTCGGCATCGTGCTTTGAAGGTGTTTTTATTTCCATGAGCTGCTACGAGCCTGGGCTGCAGGCTCCGTCGGGGAGTGACCTTGTGCTTGGCTGGAAAAAACACTCAGCAAGAAAATACAGAGATAACACTGGGGATAAGGGGTGGGGGGAAGTTCTGCTGCTCGGCGGGGTTATCGCTGCTGCACAGCACCCAGGCTCAGCTGCGTGGATGTACTCGGCTGCAGGATGGATCCAGCCCTGCCCTGAGCATCCTTCCGCAGCTTGGGGACCTGCTCGCTCTGGGATGTGTGTCTTGGCAAATCCTTCTCTAAAAAAGAAGCAGGAGTGGTCAGCCCTCGTGCCTGGGAACTCCCGGTGGTGGGCAGGAAGCTCAGAGGGCTGGAGATGAGAGGAAATGCTGGGGGAGATATTTTTAAGGAAAGGCAGAGGGTGACAGTGCCAGTCTGCCTTTCAGCGTGTCCGTGTCCTCCTGGTGCTGGTGGGGTGAATTCAGGATGTGTTCATGGTCATTCATTGGCGTTAATCATGCCATCCTTCCCCTGAGATGTCTCTCAAATCCTCAGCAGCTCTGCTGTTGGGGCAGGTCCGAGCAGGAGGTGTTTGCCCCAAGAGGGGAAACCCATCCCTGAAGCTTCAGGGATGTCTGAAACCCTGAGCAGGTGGGGAGCATCACTGGTGACCGTTGCCAAAGCCTCATCCCACTGTGGAGCTCCTGCTCCAGAGCTGCGAAGGGGCTCTCAGCCCCCCCATGCTGCTCCCTGGCCCTGGGGCCGCATCCTGCACTCAGTATGGGGCTGGACCGGTCCTGCTCTGATGCGGGGGAGATGCCGTTTGCTGGCTGACCTCCCTGGGTTTATGAGATTTGCAGATCCCAAGGACCTGCCCTGTTCCTCAACGGTACATCGGGGTCCCTGGGTGTGGAGGGGGGGCCACCAGCGGCTGCCAGCCTGCGGCCAGGTCCTGTGTCATCGAATCTGACTCCGTGTAAGCTCATTAGGGGAAGAAAGCGGCTTTGGAGGATGTGACGGATTGAGCGAAGGGGTCGAGGAGGGGAAGGGGCAGCGAGGGTGATGGCTGGGGAGGGGGGTAAGTGGGGGTCCGACATGCAGGAGGGGTCCTGGGCAGAGTGGCTTCCCTGCATCGTCTAATGCAATGTTGCAGGGGATTCTTGTCACCCAGCCTGGCTTATCCTGGTGCTGTGCCCCCCATGGGGGGGATCCCGCATCTCAGCGGGGGTCCTGAGTGCCACCGCCCTGCCAGGGAGATGCTGATGCTCGGATCCGTTCTGCGCACACCGGGCACGGAGGGAGCCGCCGTGGTTTCTCCCAGCGCTGGGTAACCGCTCTCACCTCCAAAGAGCGGGTGGGTGCAGGATCCGGCCCCCCAGCGAAAGCAGAGGTCTCCCGGCCACCTGCAGCCGCTCAGCCCTCCCCGGCCCCGCGCAGGGAGCTCCCAGCCGCTCTCGGGCATGTCCTTTAAAGGCCTTTTTGCATCCAGCCCTTCCCTGGCAGCTCCTGCTGCTGCAGATACGGTCGCTCTCTCCTCCGGGGAGAATCTGCTGCCGGCAGCTTGCACCGTGTGGGGGCCCCAGCACCCCCCGACCCACTGTCTGCCGGCTGCGTCACATCCCCTGGCACCCTCCGGGGTCTGCTGGGGACCCGCCAGCACCGGCTCCGAGCTGGGTGGCCTCAGCATCCTCCTTCGGCTGCTGGAGACAAGTTCAGGCAGGTAACGACCCGGGAGCGGTTGGTAAAGTCTCCGAGCCCGGGGAAAGCGCTCGGTCTGGCTTCCCGGGGGGTTATTTACACCATGCTGGGCAAACAAGCTGCGTTCTTCTGTATTTCCATCCATCAAAAAAAAAAAAAGGGGTGAGTGTCTGTGAGGCTGCCTGATGAGCTGCAGTAAATCAGGCGGCTGCTGGGTCGCTGGGGCGGTTTTGGAGCGAGTGCTTTGCAGCCGGGTCCAGCCTCGGGAAAAGTGATGCTCACTGATGGGATGAGTTTGGCGGATCTCTGGCGGCTGCGGCTCCTGAGCCCCTGGGTGAAGGTATCAGGGACAAAGTTCCGTGTACAGGCATGAAATGGGCTTGTTCTGGCAGATACCGAGTGTTCTGTGCTTTTCCACCTCCGTCGGGGCTGAGCGGGTGCTGGGAGATGGGTGATGGCCCCGCTCGGCATGGGGACATGGTGGGGGACGGCCCCGCTCGGTGCTGGGGTGACTGCGCTTGGCTGAGGCTTTGCACAGGCTTGGGGGGCTCCAACCAGTCCCTGCTCTCTGTCCCCTTAAATCTCTGCGGTATTTCATGTCCTGGACAAAAAAAAAAAAAAATCTTCTGCCCCATCTGTGTGGCCATGGGCACAGCTCCCGAGGGGACACATCCTGCACGAGAGTCCCTTCTGCACCGTGACTTTACCCTGGGCTGGGAGAAGGACTCTCGGGACTTTCTGTCGGCTTTCTCTGATTTTTAAATATTGCCAAACAATTTAAACGAGATGCCCGAGCTCTCCCGGACCCACATCACGAGCCCCGAGCGAGGATCGCCCTGTGGGAGGGGAACGGGGGCGGCGAACGGGAAAATCCACCCTCGGCGCTGCGCAGAAACGGGGCTTGTGATAAATTCCTCGTTCGCCCCGCTCCGCGCCCGCCCGAATCCCAGCAGCATCCTCCAGGATTGCAGTGGGTCTCCCCACCTCTTTTCCCACAGATGCCTCCACGCTGAGCAGAGGAGCTTGGAGCTTACTGCTGGGTGAGAAAATGCTTTAAAAATATAACATTTAGAGGCGTTCTCCCATCTGCGCGCAGCTAATACGCGGCTCTCGTGATAGGTGTGCCGGTCCTGGAGCCTCTGCGCCTCGCAAATGAAGCCGCTCGCGGGGACCTCGCTGGGAGAGGGCGAAGAGGAGGTGCAGGGGCTCGGGCAGGGGCGCCGACGGCGGCAGCGGCAGAGGACGAGCTGCCGACCCTCGTCTCGGAGGTATGTGCACGAAGGGATGCTAGCAAGGATGGGACGGGGGCAGCAGTGCCAGGCAGGGAGGATGCTGGCTGGAGCATCACCCTGCTCGGAGGCAGTGAGCATCATTTTGGTACCCAGCATCATTTTGGTACCCAGCATCATTTTGGTACCCAGCATCATTTTGGTACCCAGCATCATTCTGGCACCCAGCATCATTTTGGCTCTGAGCATCATTTCGGCACAGCAGCCCCTTCTCCTGCAGCCACTGCTCCTGGGGAACGACCCCCCCAGGCTCGCAGGGAGGAAAGGGAAAAGCCCAGTTGTAGCCGTTTCCAGAGCCAGGAGCAAAGTTTGGGGGTTCAAACCCTTTCCCAGTTAGGTGCTGAGCTCCAGCACGAGGCTGTTTGCACAGCACCCCCCTTTCCCCACGCACAGCTGAATTGCCATCCCGGTGAGCTCCAGCATCCTCAGTCTGAGTGAGCAGGAACATTATGGAGCTACCAGACTTCCTTGCACCCAGGACAGGTTTTTGGGGTGCTGAGGCCATCCTGGTGCAGTTTTCGGGTGCAGGAGCGTGTGCCAAGGCCTGGCGTCCCTGTGGCCATCACGTGAGATGGTGTCGGGGGCTCTGCTGGCAGTGAAGAGGCTGGCTCGCAGCGAGATCTGCTTGGCAGCCAGGGCAGAAAAAAAAAAAAAAAAGAAAAAAAAAAAGGAAAATAATGTGCTGAGGAGAAGCAGGGCCGTGGGCCGGTGACTCATTGCTGGCTGGAAAGGGCTTCGGCGGGCTCCTCGGTGGCGGCTCTGCAGCGGGGGCAGAGGGGACGCTGTGCCAGGGAGAGCAGGGACGGGGACAGGGACGGAGCAGGCTGCAGAGGATGCTCGGGCAGGACCCAGGTCCGGAGCAGCATCCCACAAAGGGGTGCTGTGGGGGGGCAGAGGAGGGGGGATGCTGGAGTTTCCTGGGGGTTTACCCCCGTGTCTCTCTGCAGGGAGCAGCAGGCAGAGCTGGCCGTGCTCCCCACGGCTCCGGATGAAGGTAAGGACAGCCCGGCGTGGGGACGGGGGGACAGGGATGGGGTTCTGCACCCTCCCTCCCACAGCAGCATTGCTGGGGTCCAGCAGGAGGGTGTCCCCTGGCCTGGCAGCACCTGCCTGCACCCCCGTACCCCTTCCAGCCCGGGGACCCGACCCCATCCCCTGCGGCTCCTCCTGGATGTGCCCCACCAGCTGTAACCCCTCCAGGGCACCAGCCCCTTCGCCCTCCTCCCCCTGCCCTGGCTGCAGCTCCCTGAACCCCACAGGGGTATTTTGGGGGGGCACCTGCCAGCCCGTGCCCCCCTGGGAGGCTACAGAAGGGACACCCCCAGCGGTGTTTTTGGGGGTGTCCCTTCAAGTGGTGCCAGGCTGGGGAGGGGACGCTGCTCTTGCTGCCCTTTCTGTCCCCAGGGAGGATGAGCACCCCCCAGGGACACCCCAGCGGGGTTCTGGACGGGAGCCAGCAAAGCGTGGAGCACGGCAGCGAGGTGAGAGGGAGGGGAGGGCAACAGGTTGGGGGGACCCTTCCCTCCCCAGCCCCTCGGGCTCGGCTGCTCCCCCAGCTCTCGGTGCTGCTCTTTTTGGGGTGTCATCCAGCGCTGGGGGGGGGGGGTTGCTCCAATTGTCCTTGTGTCCCCCCCCCAGGTGCTGGGCACAGAGAGGCAGGAGCTGGCTGCACACCCCAGGGACAGTGACGGGACCGAGGAAGGTGGGCGAGTCCCCATCCCGCATCCCAGCTGGGTCCCCTTGGGGACAGCAGCTGGGGACAGGCGTGGGAGCCACGTGGTCCTACGGGAGTCATCGCCCTCGGTGGGGACATGGGGAAGGGGGGGACTCGCCTGGGGGGACCCCAAGTCCTGCTGGGGGAAGGGTTGGGGTGGTCCCACACCAGGGATACCTGCTGCTTCTCCTGGAGGGCAAAGGAGGGAGGAAAAACCGAGGAAAAGCCTTCACGTGTGGTCTCTCCTGTGGCAGATGCAGAAACCCCGGAGGAGCCGCTGCTGAGCTTCCCCAGTGAGCTCTCAGTGCTGGAGAGACTGGGCTTGCACAGGTAAGACCCCAGTGAGCGTTTGCATCCCTCTGGGGGCTATGGGACAGGGGGATCCCAGAGCCCTGTGTCATCCAGGGACTGGACTTTCCTCCTTTTCCATGGTTGAGCTGCTCCCCAGGCAAGGGACACTTGTGTCCCCACTTCTGGTGGTGGCTGGCACCCACGGGGGTGGACCGAGGGCATCTTCAGCATTGCCTCCACCTCTGACAGCACTTCTCTCATTTCACAGCGTGGCTTTGACAGAGCAGGACGTGGAGGTGAGGGCTGCTGGGGACCACAGTGGGCTGGGGACAGAGGGACGGATGGAGGGACACCTTGCTGGCTCGCAGTGCCCTGCTCCTGGCCACTCTCCCGGCACCGCAGTCCCTTGGCAGCAGCCGTCCAAATCCCTTTCCTGGTGATGCTGTTGGCATTGGGAGGCAGCTGCGTTTCCATGGCAGGACCAGCCCGTCCCCTGCGCACCCGGCAATCCCACAAAGTGGTCTGCAGCTCGCCCAGCGCGCCCTTGGCCAGGGAGGTGGCGGAAGCTGCGCTAATAATTCTCCTGCCAGTGCCACGGCTGAGTCAGGCTCCGCTGTCAGCCGGGACCTGCAGCGAGAGCTGGCGTCTGCCTGGCGCGTGCTCTTGCCAGGAGGGTTTGGGATTTCCATGCGTTATCAGCTGCCTGGGGGACACGTCCCCATCAGGCTGGCATCTCGTGGGGACTGTCCCCAGCGTGCAGCGGGCTAACGGGTGCTGGGGCAAGGCAAACGCTAAGGATCCTTAGTGCTGCCCTGCTTGGTGGCATGCTGGAGAGGGTCTGTCCCTGCCTTGGGGACAGCAGCATGTGGTCCTGGTGGCTTCGCCTTTGCCCTGTGTCCCATCTCTCGCCCCGCAGGCAGCCTTCGCCCACCTCGCCCTGGCTTTTCGTTGCGACGTCTTCACCCTGCGGCAACGCGTGCAGGTGGAGAAACGGGCGCGGGATGCGGCGGAGGAAAACATCCAGGAGGAGCTGGGGCAGTGCCGGGCGGCCCTGGAGGTAGGTGGGCACCGGGACAGGGGGCTGGCACCTGCTGGGGACATCCAGCCCTGGAGGGGTTTGGATAATTCCAGGTCTGGCAGCTCCATCCTCTCCATCCACAGCGGCTGGGCTCATCCTGCACGGACGCGGGATGCAGGGAGACGCTGGAGCAGCTGCAGCGCAGCCTGGCTGTGCTGGCGGCCGCCGTCGAGCGAGCGACCAACGCTGCCGAGAAGCTGGGGGCTGTGCACCAGGTCTGTGCATCGCTCGGGGCTGCCCGCCGGGGTGGTGCTGTGCCTGGGCTGGGGACACAGCCCTGGGCTTGCTGGGGTTTGTCCCTTGTGCTGGTGCTGAGCTCGTGTTTGCAAAGGCTCTGCTGCCCTCGGGAACAGGAAGGGGGTGGAATTGCACCCCCTGAGTGGAGGCACCATGGGGTGAGCTGGCAATGTGCGCCGGCAGCCCAGAAACCACCCGTGTCCCGGGCTGCAGCAAAACATGAGCAGCAGGTCGAGGGGGGGGATTGTCCCCCTCTGAGCCCCCCCTGGGGTGCTGTCCCCAGCTCTGGGGTCCTCAGCACAGGACAGACACGGAGCTGCTGGAGCGGGGCCAGAGGAGCCCCGGAGATGGTCCGAGGCTGGAGCAGCTCCCGTGCGAGGACAGGCTGAGAGAGTTGGGGGTGTGCAGCCTGGAGAAGAGAAGGCTCCGGGGAGACCTTCTGGGAGAACTTCTGGGGGGTCTCCAGGAAAAATGGGGAGACCCTGGCCCAGGGTGCCCAGGGAAGCTGTGGATGCTCCATCTCTGGAGGGGTTCAAGGCCAGGCTGGATGAGGCTTTGGGCAACCTGGGCTAGTGGGAGGTGTCCCTGCCCATGACAGGGGGTGGCACTGGATGGGCTTTAAGGTCCCTTCCAACCCAAACCATTCCCTGATTCTATGATTCCATGATTTTATGCCCAGTGAGGGACTGGCAGGGACGTTGGTCCTTAGGGACCGGGTGACGGGGGGTCCTGATCCCCCACCCTGCCCGCCTGCAGGAGGCCCGGATGAGCCGAGCGGTGGAGGTGATGGTCCAGCACGTGGAGAACCTGAAGCGACACCACCTGCGGGAACACGCGGAGCTGGAGGAGATGAAGCGCCTGATCCAGCAGAACTCCCGCAACCGGCAGCTGGCGGAGACCCAGGGTGAGGTGGGCTCTGCCGCCAGCACCGCGCGGGGTGGGCATGGTCCCGAACCCCCCCGGGGCTCAGTGTGACCCCACGCCGCAGAGCCAGCGGGTTGTGCGAGCTGGGGGCGGGCAGTGGGTGACAGCTGGGACCCGATGACAGATGCGAGGGGCCGGTGTGACAGCAGCCACAGGGTGGGAGCAGGTGCTGGTGGGCAGAGAGCATCGTCCCATGGTCCAGCTGGGAATGTGGGGCGGGGGGGGGCACACAAAGGATGCTCTGTCCCTGCACACCAAACCCCCCACACATCGTCACCGTGCATGCAAGCGAGGTCCCCCCCGGCTGGGACACTCCCGTGACTTGTGCCAAGCATGTGGCCAGGACAGCTTTCCATGGGGGGGGACGTTTGCAATGTGCATCGGCCCCGTCTGAACTTTTGGGGATGATGTCAGGCTGCTTCTCTTTGCTCCCAGATGACACGGAGCCACGGCTGAGACCTCACCCCCTGATGAGAACATTCCAGCAGGTAACTGGTCCCAGTTTGGCCGCCCTGGAGCCATCACCACCCCGTGCCCTGCCGCTCTCCCTTGCCCGGTGGTCCCCACGCACCCGCTAGTCCCTGGGCAACGCCGCTCCTGCCAGCCGCTTGCTGTGGGCAACCTCTGCTAGAAATGCTGGGGACGAGGGAAAATTTAGGGGCAGCCTTGGAGGGCTGCAGGGAGCCAGGATGCCCGTGTTTGGGGAGCCAGGATGCCCGTGTTTGGGGAGCCAGGGTGCCCAGGTTTGGGGAGCCAGGGTGCCCGGGTTTGGGGAGCCAGGGTGCCCAGGGCTGGGGGCTGCTTGTCCAGGAGAATCTCAGGCAGGTCCCTCTGCGTTGCAGGGTGATAGCGTGGGAGCCGCAGGCTTGGCTGTTGTCTAGCACCAGCTCGAATTCGGAACTGGTCCCCCTCCAGCTGCAGAGGTAGGGGAGCGCTCGGGGAGGGGGGCAGGGACTCCTGCCCGCACGGCTTGGAGCAGTAAGGACAGGCGCAAACCTCCTGGCTTTGACCGTCCCTCATCCCACCAGCTCTCTGGCTTCGTCCCTTAGTGCCAGGGCCAGCAGGGAGCTGGCAGCATCCCCGTCCCTTCCTGTCCTCGGTGTCCCCTGCTTGTGCTGGGGGGGGGGTGATGGGGAGGGAAGGGGATGGGGAGTGTGGGGAGGCAGCCGGCGGTGCTCACCCCAAGCCCCTCTGTTGCAGGGGTCTGCCCGCCGCAGGGTCAGCATCGCCGTCATCCCCAAGCAGCTCTTGGTAAGGACACATGCCGGGGGGGGGACACTATCAGACATGTCCCCAAGCTCGGTGCTACAGGGGGGTCTGGGTCTGACACCACCCTCGGCGCCCAGCCAGGTGCCAGCCCGGAGAGCGGAGCAGCTGTGGCTGGTGAGCCGGAGAGGGAAGGAGCCCAGCGCCGGCACAGCACCCACAGGTAACCGTGACGGGTGCCAGCTCCCCGGCCATGGCACCAGCTGCTGCTGGCCCAGGGGGGACAGCACAGCACCCTGTCCTCTCCCTCCCCAGGAGCAAGGCGCAGGGCCAGGGCAGCGCTGTGACCGGGGAGCTGGTGGCCGAGGCGGCCAGCAGAGGATCCACTGCAGGGGACGAGGAGTCGGAGCAGCTTGGGCTGATGTGAGCAGCACCCTGCGTGTCCCCAGCATCCCCCCCCACGGCTGCTGGGCTCTCTGTAGTCCCACAGGGGCCAGGACGTGGGAAATGAGCTGGGATGGAAGCTGGGAATGTCACCCAGCTGCCCCAGCTCAACCCTGCTCTGCCTCAGTTTCCCCTGTTCATTGCGGGTCACCTGTGCCCTCCCGGGACTCGGTGCATTTGGGTTTGCAAAAGGGCCAGGGAGGTTTGGGGTTGTGTTAAACACCCTCCTCATCCGCAGCTGGGGTCGAGGTGGGATTTGCTGTCCCCTCCCCAGACGATGAGCATCCCCCGGTCACCTTCTCCCCAGGTCCAAGGGGTCCGCGGCAGAGCTGTGGCGGCCGTGGCTCTTCCTCCCGCAGCACTACTGGCTTTTCTTCTGGCTGCTTCTCCTCAGCATCGCCTTCCTCCTCCTCATCCGCGCCCTGGAGCTGCAGCGCCTGCAGCCTGCGCCGTCGCCCAAGGCGTAGCTGCTCCTTCCCCGTGCTGCAAAACGCCAGAACCCTAGAATAATAAAATTGGAGGAAAAAAATGGGGGATTGTTAGTGCTGGAGCCAGGGGGGGAGCATCCTGTGCTGGGATCTGAGCTGCAGCAGCCCTCACTGATGCGATGAGTTTGCTCGTTCTCCTGGCACACCGAGGGATGCAGGGATGTCCCCCTTGGGGACAGAGACGGGGCCACCAGTGGGTTTGCATCAGAGCAGCATCCCCCTGTGCCGGCCGGTCACCCTCCACCACCGCACATCCCCACTCCCCGCTGCCTGGGGAGCTGTAATTAAGATTTAATTCTCGTTTGCTGCTGCCTGGGGCTGGAAGGAGCAGCGGAGCACTCAGGCTTCCCCATGGCACCACAAAAGGCTGACAAACAGAGGGAGCTGTTTCCGACCGCTCCGACACTCGGGAAAATCGCCTGGTTTGACGCAGACACCCCGTTTCCGTGTCCGCCCTGGCCTCTCGCAGCCCCAAAACACGGGTGGGCTCCACCGTACCCACACCCAGCAGCTTTGCAGGGCACTGGTGGGCTTCAAACATCCCAGCCGACCTCGGGGGGGGTTGTGAGGACCCCCAGGATGAGGCCAGAGTGGTCCACGGGAAGCAGGATGGCGGTGGTGCGATGTCTGGCCCCACTCGCCGCAGCTGCCAGCAGTGCCACCAGTGACTCACGGGCGGCCGACGGAACCCCCGCCCCGTGTGGCACCTCGCCCCGTGTCCCTGAGTCACCGTCCCCCAGCCTCGTGGCAGGTTGTCCCCGTGCGTCACCAGCCCGCGAGCCCCTTGGCTGTGACACCCTCCCTGGCACGTGGCAGGCGGCCAGCAGCACCCCGAGGACAGCGCCACCCGAAAACCCCAAAAACCACCGGGCCAGCAGCGACCTCCGGGGACCCCGACGGCTCCATCCTCTGCCCCAAGGTACCGTCACCCCACTGGGGACATTCCCACCCGGGGGGATCCAGGGGG
>WKFP01014482.1:222393-257611 GCA_011057875.1 Pterocles orientalis | reverse complement strand
TATCACTGTGTATCACATTGCATCTTTGTATATAGTATTATTTCTAATATTATTGTAGTTTAGTTATTAAATTGTCCTTATCTCAACCCACGAGTCCTCTTTGCCATTTACCTCTTTAATTTTCTCCCCTATAATTGGGTGGGGGCAGGGACTGTGTGAGCGGGTGTGTGTGGTTTGGCCCCCAGCCAAGGGCCAACCCATCACAAAAACCCAAACCCCAAACCTCCACCCCCCATCACAATAACCAGTGCCTCTTATTTATAGAAGTGCAGACTTCCAGTGAAGATGTCTTAAGTCCTTCTCTTGACTTTTGTCTGAATGCTGTCTTTTACGTGTTTGTGAATTAAAATACTGCTCTTAAAATAGTAATGATTCATGATTAATTTTTAAAATAAAGCCAACACTTTTGTTGGAGTTATTTTATTGAAAGTCTATTATTTCAAAAAGCATCTAAAGCAATGCTAACAGCGATGGCAAAAGCTGAATATCTGCAACTAGCCTGAAGTGTTTATACTGAATTAATTAAAGTGTTCTAATCTGAGAAATGCTTGACCTTTTTTTTCTTCCTTTTTTCTTCCCACCCCTCCAGAGTTCACAAGGAAATACAATGAAGCAATTCATGGATATATTTTCCTTGCCAGAAATGACACTCCTTTCTTGTGTGAATGAATATTTTCTGAAAAACAACATAGATTATGAGCCTGTTCATCTGTACAAAGATGTCAAGGTACTAGCTTTGAAGATTTAGGTAAACCTCTGTATTTGTGCGTCTTCTCTGTGAGCACTTCAGGAAGCTTCAACCTGTTGTGTCAGCTCCGGCGAAATACTTCAACTTTAGGTTTTGTATAGAGTACTTATTGCTATACAACCATAAAAACATAAGTAAAATGAAGGTAGACCTTGAAAAAGAAACATAGAATAATTTGAAAGTTTGTTTTACATCTGATGTGCTAGGGCTGCTGTTCTTCCTGTAGGTTGGGGGGGTGGATATGGTGAAAGTGAACGAGCTCTTATACATTGATAAAACTTTTTTGGATTGTTATTAAAGCTATAGTTTTCTCACTAGCAGGAATTGTAAGAGGCTATAGGGAATTCCAGTTAGGATCTTTCAGTTGTACCGCCTCTGTGTCTTTGCTAGTATATGATCGTTTGCTGTCTCTTGCTTTTGGCATATCTGTTTTGCCTGCTTTCCTCTCTTCCTCCTCCAAAACAATCTAGTAATAATGTCTAGAGTAATTTGACACTCTTGGTTCCTCAGGATGTATCCTTCAGAGGAGATAATTTTATGTCATGGTTATTTAAGAGCAGAAGAGATCATGTTCAAGTTGATGGTATTTGTCTGCTCAAGCATTCCATCCAAAACCTTTTCCTGGCCCCTTGTTGATATATATGAAGCTTGTGTAGTTGTTCAGCATAAGTAATGCACCTGAATGTTGAATTTCTCACTTTCCCAAGTAGATCAGATAAGTTTTAAGAAACTTCTGACCTCCAGAGTACTTTTCCCCTCTGCCTATGGTTACATAGAGTCAGAAGGCTACTTCTTGTGGTTTCTGCTGAAGTGTTTGTAGAAACTTCTGTACTGCTCAGTGTTACCAACATTTTGTAAGTCCTGTAGTGACATTTTTTGAGGATTTTTAGGACATACCCCATGTAAGTATCAAAATGGCAGTGCCACTATCCTAAACAAATCAGTGTGGTGCAGAGCTGGCTCAGGAGATCCGCTGAATGCCTTCAGATCTCCTTATGGGTACTTTGCTTAAGTGTTTAGCCTCTTTCATCTGTTCATAAATTTATTTTTCTTAAATACCAAGGGGATTTGGGAGTAAAATCTAAATCTAAAATCTGATTTAAAGCTTCCCCTGCCAAGAATAAAGGAATGTGTTTTGCTCCAAAGGTCATTAGAAATCTGTGATGACTGCTTCTGCAGAGGGCTTTCACCCCACTTCACCCTAGTGAGCGCCCTTTCACAGCTGTTATGTAAAACAGCCCCTGTGCTGTACAGTTTTGTACTTCCTAAAAGTATGAAGTGTGTCTGCTTGGAGGACAGCCTTACTCTGTCTAGTGATGACATGCACATAATGAACATTGCTTGGCATTTCTGCAAAGTTAAATGTGTAATTCAGAGAAAGGAATGGTTTTAAAAACAAATTACTACTGCTATGCAGTCAGCTCAGTTTTCACACTTGAGAAGATTTTTCAGTTCTTTAGTGTTCTCTTGCTTTCCTGACAGGATTCAATCAGGGATGTCCACATCAAAGGAATAATGTACAGAGCAATTGAAGCAGATATTGGTAAGTACTAAAAAGATCATCTGTCAAAACTTTTTTCACTGATAGTGTAATGATTTTTCTGGCTGCCTTATTTAAGATTACAAATTCTAAATTTTAAAGCTTGAAAGATTTATTTGCATATATCTGAAGGGCCTTTGTTAAGTATAACCTCATGTTCTGAACCCTTGATAGAATGCAGAGAAAATTCTTGAGAAAAACTTTTTCAATTAATATTTTATTTTCCCCAATCCCCACAGAGAAATACATCTGCTATGCTGAACAAACTCGTGCCGTGTTAGCAAAGCTAGCTGATCATGGCAAGAAGATGTTTCTCATCACAAACAGTCCCAGCAGCTTTGTGTAAGTGGACAGTTCTTTGCTGTTCAACTACACATTTCTAAAGGATGGGGAGGATGAGGTTCTTTAATGTAATTCATTATATTGCACAGATAACTGCACTTCTGTTATGCTTCACTGTTAATATCCCGCTGTCCTTTTTAGGGACAAAGGCATGAAGTTCATAGTTGGCAAGGACTGGAGGGATCTCTTTGATGTGGTCATTGTACAGGCTGATAAGCCAAACTTTTTCAATGATAAGCGAAGGTGGGTATTTAGTCAGTAAAGAATAATTCAAGCAGCTTATTCCATATAAGGTGTAGAGAGCACTTTATGAAATATTTTAATTTGGATGCAATGTGAAATAAAATAATATTTGATAAAATCCTATTTAAGGTCATTACAGAATGCAGCAACACCCAATTCTGAAGTCCAAATATTTACCATTTCTTCCTAAGAAAGTTCCAGTAGCTATTACAGGTCTACTAGACTGAGTTAGAGTCACAGGAGCTATTTTTAACAAGTTGATGATGTGTGTTCCTTTCCCAATAAACCTGAGAAATTTTGGTGCCTTCCAGAATCAGCCCCTTATCTGGAAATATCTTTCATTGCTTCTGGTATTGTTTAGTCACACATGATATTTAAAGGGCAGACTGGCTGACAGACTGGAGTATTTGGACTAGTTCAATTAAGAAAATACATTTGCAATGCGTATGCACTGCTCTCTTGAAAAAGAACCTATTCCTTTATGTGTACTTCGGATTTCGAAGTGCGATAGAGGGAGGTGGAATGTTTTTTCTTTTACTTTTTTTTTCATTTCAATTTAAAAAGAACTTTGCTGTACCTCTTTCCCCCAGTCCTCTGCCCCCTTTTTCAGTTGTTCAGTTGTACAAAATGAGGTATTGGACAAGATTTTTACACATCTTCAATTCTTTTGTGTTCTCTTCTTTCCTTCTTAATGGCAGACAGTTCACATGGTTTCTTCCCCTCTGTCTGGGATCTCTGCCTTAGTTCTCAACAGTTGTTGTTAAACTCTGTTATAAATGTCAGGTTTAATGGATAGATACATTGCATTTCCAAGCTGAAGTTTCGGAGCTTTGCTTTTTCTGTTAGATGGTTAGATGCTAGAGAGCACGTGTTCCTTTAAAAAGATGAATATTTTTAATATTAAAATTTTACCCTCATAAAAAGTGACACAGTTTCTACAGCAATGTAATGATTATATTAATTCTATTCTAGACCGTTTCGGAAGGTGAATGAAAGGGGAGTGTTGCTTTGGGACAAAATTCACAAGCTGCAGAAAGGTCAGATTTACAAACAGGTATGCTTTCAATAAACTCTTTCAGTTCAAATTTAATACCCGTTTCCTAGAATCCCAAGCTTCTTTAGATATCGTAAAAGCTTCTAAAAAGTAGATACTTTTTTAAGAATCATAGAATCATAGAATGGCCTGGGTTGAAAAGGACCATAGTGATAATCTGGTTTCAACCCCCCCACCATATGCAGGGCCACCAACCACTAGACCAGGCTGCTCAGAGCCACATCCAGCCTGGCCTTGAATGCCTCCAGGGATGGAGGCATTCAAGAGAACTATTTTAATTATTGAAATTGTACAAATTCATTGTTGGTATTGTATGTCTGCAGTTTACTTGCCTCTTGAAGTGATTGTATTACTGAAATCACCTGTAAAATTTGGGATTCATAATATATAAACTGAGGACAAGAATCTTGATATGAAAATATTTTTAGGGATGTACTAAATTATTTTTTCATGCAAGTTGCATGCTGCTATGATGTACACGTCATTGTTTCCGCAGGGTAACCTGTATGAATTTCTGAAGCTTACTGGCTGGAGGGGCTCTAAAGTTCTCTACTTTGGTGATCACATTTACAGTGACTTGGCAGTAAGTAGTTAACTTTCACAAAATAGGATAAAAGTTGAGGCTTTTTGTTAGTTTTCCTCTTTCTCTCCAGTTATTCAATGTAACACACTTTCATTGGGTATTTCTACATACAACAAAATTGGAATTGATAGTTAAGCCATATTGTTTTTCTTGCAGTGAAGGAAATTGGTGCTGTAAAAGGCTGACCATATTTTCCACCTGACTTGTAGCATTTAACTTGTTTACAAATGCTGCTCAGGAATGTGTGAGTTCGTATTCCTGAGCCAGATGCTGATTGTGTCAGATGTAACAGAGAGTTCACACAGATACCCAAACGTACAGGATGTGGCTGATTTAGATGACATTTACTACTAAGTGTAATAAGAGCTGAATGAACTTCTGTTCTGAATGGCAGGAGACAATCTTCCTGTTGCTTTCTTTCTTCCTGAGGTCTTGCTAAGGTTTGTAGCCCCTCTATCCAGTTGTTTTCTTACTACCTGACGAACAAATCTACTGTTAACTGTTACTTTAGAGTAAGCGACCACCACTTAACTTTTTTGTATTTGATTGTGTATGAATGCCTGAGTATGACTTTCCACTGCCAATCGGTGGTAACATGTTTCACCAGCAGATGATGTTAACATTTTTGTCCCAATCTGCTTTTAAAAAGAAAAGTCAGTTTGGTTTCTTCAGAAGGTTGAGGGCCAAAGGAAGGAGGATGCAGCTCTGTTCTCCACTGGCACAGTGGAGGAAAGAGCACAGGTGGCAGATGTCTCATCCTGTGCTGGTCAGGAAGAGCTTGAGTAGCTGGGTAACCCAAAAGAACCCTTCTGTCAGCTGAGTATATAGGTAAATATCACAAAACCAACACATGGTTTCCTCCAGATACTTGTGACAGCAGCAAAGGTCTCGTCTACAAGAGGAATTTCCTACTGTTTGTTTTAAACCTAATGAATTAGTGCTTATTTGCAAGTGCTTATGTGTTCTTTATCTCTCTCTCTCTCTCTAAAAATGTGGGATTTGAAGCTTAATTTCAAATTAAATTATATTGCTTATTGGCACAGTTAAGTCCCAATGTTTAGTATTTCTGCTTATACATACGAAGCAATTAAATTAGTGCCCCTTTGGGATAAACAGTGGTCAAATTCTTCATTTATTTTAAGTAGTTCTTTTTAAGACTAATACTTGTATTTTGTAATTCTTGTTAAATAGGATTTGACCCTGAAGCATGGCTGGCGCACTGGTGCAATTATTCCAGAGTTACGATCAGAGATTAAAATCATGAACACAGAGAAGTATATTCAAACCATGACCTGGCTGCAAACCTTGACAGGATTACTGGAACACATGCAGGTTTGTTTTGTGTGTGTGTGTGTGTGTGTGTGTAATCGGCTCTGCATAGCAGAAGGGATCCAGCCAAGTTTCTAAATGCTGGATGTTGATGTTGCAAGTGCTTTTTGTTTCATTAGAGTTCACCAGTTTGACTGTAGATAAATAAATGCAATTATTTGTGTGGCTAGCTAATAAGAGTTTTCCCAAAATCTTGTCCCCTTCTTCCACCGGTCAGCCTGGATTGCTTCCTGCTTTTGGTTGCTTAAAATGTGTGTGGATCTCTTCTGTATACTAATCTCTGAAGCATGCTCTTGTGCTCTTAGCTAATAGGAGTTTATTAATGGGAAGACTCATTTACGAGGGCTTCCTTAGTTACCTGTCATCCATGCTTTACGTTCCAGGTTCACCGTGATCCTGATTCACAGATGATTTTAGAAGAATGGAAGAAGGAAAGAAAAGAACTGAGGTAAGACACAGGAGAAGAATTTGCTTCATGGTAGCCAAGTGTTCTATGTGATGTCCACAGGTTTCTTCAGAATTTCTCTCCATCCCTGATCTATATTCCCTGGTAGTTACACACCTTCTAAAATTATCTGCATAAAGCAATATTCTACCTGTCCTGGTCTTCTTCCCTCTGACCCTTTTCCCTGTTCCCCTTCTTTGGAACAGATGTTGGTTTTCTACCTGAAAGAGTAACACCAGGTCAAATACTTTTCCTTCTCATCTTGGCTCTTGCATCCCTCTGTGTTCAGCTGTCACTATTGCCATTGAGTGCAGAGCATTACTTCTGCATGATTTAAAAATGTGTTTCTGTATTAAGACTTACATAATTTCATAGTTTTTTTAGATGATTTCTTCAGATTACATGTAATAGATTTTAGAATATGCAGAAACTGGGCTCTGCACTAGACTGGATTTGGAAGTGGACTCATCACAGAGATAGGTATAGGGCTAAAATTCCTAAAAACCTGCTGTCGTGAAGGATCAGTCCCTAAATACAGGGTGTGTGAAGTGCACAGTTGGCAAGGCCAGCAGCTGTACCACCAGCAACTTTCCCCAGAAATACTGAAGTAAATGAAACGAGAAAGATACTTGGCAGTGACTAATAATGGAAGTTAATTCCAAGGTGTGTTTAGGCTTCTTGTGTGCATTAAGCCAAATCTTTACTTTTTTTAAAAGGTCTTTTATCGTTGGAACAGGTGGATGACATTAGGATTTAGATTAAGGCAAAAGTCTTCTCTCACAGTCTCTAGAAAGGAAAGCTTGAGATGTTGTGTTTCTGAAGTCAGAAGCAACCTATCACTAGTTTTAGTGGGAGAAGTGTGAAGCTCTTCTGTTTGCTGCTATGAGTGCTAGGACTGGGCGATATATGTGCAAGAGGTGCAAAAATTTCTTATGTGGTGCATTTGAGTGGTTTGAAGTGCAATGGCAAGAGGATATTGCATAGGACAGATTACGGGAACTGCTTGCTTCAGGTTCTGGATGCCAGGCGGTAAAGAGATATGTGCAGGTATGCTCACTTCATTCTTTGTTTTCTTTTTTTGGGGCATAGGGAGATGAACAGGAATTTCTTCAACGCACAGTTTGGAAGCTTATTCAGAACTGATGAGAATCCAACTTATTTCCTAAGACGTCTCTCTAGATTTGCGGATATCTACATGGCATCGTTGAGTTGTCTCTTGAACTATGAGCCTGATTACACATTTTATCCAAGAAGGACTCCTTTGCAGCATGAACTTCCTGGCTGGTCAGACCAGCTGTGCACTGGTACATTCAGAATACCTTTCCTACAAGAGACAGTTCAGGTCAAGTAAGCACTGGGCTTCTCTCCAAAATGGGCAATTTTTTTTTTTTATGTACATGTATTTTATTTAAGTCAGTTAAATCTGTTATCTCCTCGTTTTAGATGTAATTCATACTTGTTCTCGTAAGTGTTGTACTTATTTTTCCCTCTCCTGCTCGGAGATGTGGAAACTCCTCTTACACATTGAAGAGATGATGGACTGCCAACATAGTAGTGGGCTGGGAGGGAGGGAAAATTGGAGGGGAAGGACTGGTGGTGTTCTGGGGTAGTTGTTTTTGTTTGTTCATTGGAAATTTTCATCTGCAGCCTTGTGGTTTACACAGAAATACCTATACTCTTTGTTCTGGCCTTGTTCAGCACTCCAGCTGGAGCCTATAATGGATCTTGGCACTGAAAAGCTTAAATCCAGTATTAATATTTCAGTGATAACACAGTAGCCAGTTTATGGTGAGACTGAGAGGAATGGTGCCTGCAGTTTAACTGTCCTTGCTGCTGTAGCTGGAGCCTTACCTGTGGCTGAGCTCCCTGCTGTGGTGTTGGTGTGGCTCTGCTGCAGTGCGGTAGGTACAGCACAGGCAGGCTGGGGCTGGTGGGCTTTGTCTCCAGTCTGTGCAGTTTCTGTTCTTGTAACGTCTGTGCTTGGATCTGAGCCTAAAACTGAATGTGGCAGTAACTTGGGCTGCTTCAGCTTCCTTTTTTTAACTTTTTAGGCACCTTTCTTTTTAAGTTTCATAACACATTAAATATCCACTCTCTGATGATAAAGCCATTTCAAAGCTCTGGCATTTTACATTTCGAAGTGGAGACAGAAGGCTTTAGATTGATCCTAAATGCTGCTTTTAAAATTTTTAAGTGTCTTACAGTGGTATGCAATGTGGTTTTGCTGTTCCCTAGGAGAGAATGTATTTCATATAGCCTTCAGTAATGGACTTTTACAGTCAAAAGTAAACACGCACAATGGGCAAATGAGTTGAAAGAAAAATTAAGAAATAAGAAAATGAAACCCAGAGTTTTCTGATGACATTTTGTTTTAGCTCAAGCCATGAAAGCTGAATTGGGGGTGATTGACAGTTTGCGTCAAGCAAAATAATTTTGGTGGTGCAGATTAGAAGTTTTATTGAATTACTGAAAGTGCAGGTAATGCATGAACACAAACTCTGGGTAGCATATACGTTCCAAAGATTTGAGCTGAAAAATGTCTATTTTGCACAAGGAAAACATCTGTTGGTGTGTTTCCTCAAACAGGCACTTTATAGAACTGCTGTATAGTTGTTTTTAAATAAGGATGCTTTCCTTTCTCTGCACCCAAAGGAAATTTTTTTTTCAACTGGTGCTTCCCACCCCAGCCATTTAGAGGGCATAATATGATTAGTATTTTTCAAATTTTAGTTATTAAAGGCTCTGTTTTTAAAAGCATATAATTAACAAATTATATAGCATTTGGTATTTTTCATTTTGGGATATCACTTGCTTCCTACCATGATTGTCAGGTAGACAAACTTTTGGTGACCAAAAGTTTTCTTGTTTGTTTTTCTTTTTTAACCCGTCTGTATTTTGTGCAAGTACCTATATTGCATTTCATATGCAGTATCTTTCATGTTTTTAAAAGCATGTTTGCAAAGTAAGAATGTATTCTAATCTAGCCTACACAATTTCATAAGTAGTTTTCCTGAAAGCTTGAAATCAGTCTGAAGTCCTCAGAGGACATTGTAGATTTTTTTTTTTTTTCTTTTTCATGTTCATTGTTTTCTTGTGGTCTTGTTTCAAACTTGATGTACAACTCTCCTGAAGTGTGTGTGCGTGTATTTGAACAGATGAATATACTTGAAATGAGTAAATTCATCTGACAGTCCTGCTGTTTTGCTGGAAGAAAAAGATAAGTTTTGCAGGAAGTTACTTTGGCTTTATCAGGAGACTTGGTGGGGCTGTATGAGAAATACTTAGCATAACTTGATAATGAAATGCGGGGATGGAAATATCCCTGAGTAGCCTTCAGTTGTTTATCCTAATGCTCAGCTAGAACTGAACATTGGTGTTACATGTGTGTAGCACCTCTCATGCTCTAGAGATTTCAATGCACTGTTTAAAAAAACCCAAACAAACCCCAAAACCACTGCACATTCTCTGTCTTACTACCAGCAAATAATAATATTGTGTTACTCAGTTCTGCATTATTGAGTTTGTTAATGTTTTGTCAGTTATAACTCTATGATGCTGCTTCTTTTAAAGCTGGCTAGGAGTCAGTTTGCCTAATTTTCCTGTGTTAAGCAGAAACAGTTTAATTGGGTTGGATTATGTTATCCACAGAATACACATTTTGTTTCAAGATGATTTCCTCCTCTCCCCCTTCCTGTCTGTTAACTTACAAATCAAAGTTCTGTACAAAGCTATGTTACAACAGCCAGCTGAAGTAAAATCTTGTTTATATTGCATGACTTCTTGAAATAAACAACATTGCATGAAGAAAAAAAAATATTGAGGGCTATGTTCCTTTAAAACAACCCAACTGAATATAACATAAATTTAAGTGAGAATTTTACAGTGTATTATTTATTTTTCAGTGCTAGAATACTCTTCTTTAACTTTTAAAAATGTCTTGCATTTTTGTAATGATTTCACCTTGCTGTTCTCCACATTACTTACTTTAACCTTTTTATGTTACTGACTTCGAAGAGATTTTTTTTGAGCATGTTTAAAGGGCAGTGTCTCTGTATTCATTTTGGGAGTGTACTTCATTTGAACGCCAAAGGAAGAAAAAATTTTCATTCTGTTCTGTCAAAAACAGGAAAGAGAATAGTCTGTCACTAAAAGAAGTTTAATGAACTGTGGAACTTTTTTGTGATAAAAATATTTAATGATTGTTACAAAAATAAATGCTTGGACTTTATCTCTGGTCCCGATGAGCCTTCATATTTTGGGTGATGGGCAAGAAGAAAAGAACATGAATTGTATGAATTGTAAAACTCTGTGGGGAAAACTCCCCTAAATATATGTGTGCGCTTAAGTGCGTTTGTGTTCTAAATTTTTGAATATCTTATAGGTAAAAAGAAGCAGACATGTCTGGGGGGCAAGGGAAGGAGTTAGGGAAATTACCTCTCTCTGTCTCTTTCATCCAGGCATATTAGATTCCTTTGGTTGTGCTTGATAGCTGCATCAGCAACCCTGGATTTGCCTACATACCTTGTTTGGATAGGAGGTATCCTGGGGGTGCTTTCAGAGGTAACTAACGCTTTCCTGCAGTGACACCTTCTTTCCTGTCCCTGATGTGTGGTAGACACCAAGAAGCATGTCATAGGGGAATGTTACTGCTGCCAGCAAGAAAAATCTTCATTTTCTTCATGTTTTGTGTTTTCTATATAGTGTTCTCACAGTTTGTTATGATGTTAAGATTTGGAGGTAAGGAAACAAAAGTGAATCAAGCTCAAGTTTGATTCACTTCTAATAGTATGGTGAAAACCGCAGCTGTTATTGCTGTGCGTTGGTTGAGAGGCAATGTTAACGTGCTTGCTAAAAATACAGTATGTAAACGAGCAGGTAGCCTCTGCTCCTCTCAAAGCTAAAAAACTGAATGTGGATGTGACATGGCAAGGGTATGTTCATCGTCATTGTCCACTTCTCACAAAAATGACTCAGGTAAAAATGGATTACAATTTGAATGCTATGATATCACCTGTATTTCTGGCTAAAGCTGCTACAATTACTATTTCCCTTTGTACAGTGAGGTGAGATGTAAACAAAACACAGTCAAGGTTGAGGAAAGACAAAACAGCTAGAGGAGGCAAGTGGGGCAGACAGGATGCTCATGTTTCCTGCTGCTGAAATTCTTACAGGAAAGTATACTAGCAAAAAATCCCTTAAATTTAAAAATACAGGTTTTACATACATTCTGCTTCACACTTGCTGGTTGTAGTTGTAACTGAGCCAAAATGAAAGCATGGCGTTGGAGTACTAGCAAGTTAGCATATTTGCCAAGTTAGCAGTGTGTTTGAGGCCATTTTAAAGTCTGTGCAGAAGAATAAACACAGTTGAATAGCAGGCTAGTGAAAGTTGTACTTTTCAGAGAACTCTGTTTGCTTCTGGGTAGGTTAGTTGAGAATCAGTTTTGCATTTGGCACTCTTTGTATTGCTTAGATAGAGCCACTGCTTCTGAGGTTGGTAACCCTGTGAACTCTATACACTGCATCTTAAACAAAGCTGTGCTCTTTTGGGTTTTTATTTGTAATGAGATTTTATTCCCTGAAAAGTGTAGGTGCTGTTTTTTCACAGTAAGTGTAAATAGAAATGTGTTTTATAATTGTCTAATGCTCAATTCAGTCTTTAATTCTGATCATGAGGACCACTTATCACAAGCTGCTGGTCATCTGAATCCTATAAAACAGAAGAAAATCAGATTTGAACATTGCATTAAGAATTGAAACTAACTTTTTGGCAACTTTATCCGTACAGATGGCAGAGCTTCCACCTGATATTTTTGCACCAAACAAGTCTTTTTACTAGATGCAAAACAGCTTATTTTGATTTTAGACTCTGCACGTACAAGAGAATGTTGCTAAACCGGACCATCGAGGCTATTCATATATTCTGGCTTTACTCTGTTCTTCCTCCCCTGGCTTCCCAGCCCACTTCCCTTTGCATTTCAGATTCTTTCTAGAGTGCTGACATGGCACTCAGCTGCATTTGGAGCAGAGAGAAGGGAAGACAAAGTTGGAAGGCTTTAAAAGTTTGTGTAGACATGTCACTGGCCTCCAGCAGCACTTGAAGTCCAATTTAATTCAGCTCTGTTTGAAGGTAGACTAGAGATAGAGCTGTAGACAGCAGCCTCAATTTTGCTACAAGTGAGGCTACTCAGTTTCTAGCAGTGGTGATACCAGAAAGCCAGGAATTTGAATGGTATTTTCCCAAATTAATTTTCCTTTTCTTCCAGCTAGACATTTTCCTTTCATAAAGTTATTCCCTCTTACCATGATTTCAGTTGTGTCTCAGTCTCAAATCAAAATGGACACTTACTGAGAAGAGATCGTAAGCAGGTTCTGGTGGAGTCAGTGCAGAAGGACTTTCGTATGAGGGGTTGGTGATGTCTGAAGGCTGTGACTTGTCCAGTGGTGTTACGTCAGTGTCATCTTTCGACTACACAAAATCACACAAACCTACTTAAAATCCATCCTCCTCTCACAGTGCATTAAGCGGGGCACTTAAGCTCCACTACCAACTGGTGCCATGTTGTGACTGAACTGGCTTTAGCATCTCAAGCAGTGTCTCTGGGCATGAACTGTGTTCTGGGTTGTGGTATTATCTTGGGTCACTTAACACCAGTATCTTTTTTTTTCTCCCTTATTATTTTTTAAGCCTCAGCTTAAAGATTGGGAGAGGAAGTGTTGCCCTGACATTGTGCTTTGGGTAAAAAAACCTCAGGTTGGTCCTGAGTGCTCTCATTGCAACTATATAAAAATACAAATGTTTCCCCTGGCTTGTGGCTCCTGTTTTTAGTTTCTAGAAGACTATTTGCATTACATGCAGGGGTTAAATAGAAAGGGATTTCTTGATACTTCTAGGTAGACTTCCTTTTGGATTGATTCTTGTGTATTTTGTAACTTTTCTTTTTTGTCGTTCCCTTGTCTCTGTACTGCTTGGCTGTTGCTGGCTGGTTTCAGGTCATCGTTAACTACGTGAGGCTAGCAAAGTTAGTTGAGAGAAAGCAAGCATGAGAGTTCATCGGTATAAAAATTTGCACTTTTCAATCGCAACAATGATTTCAGTTTGCTTGTCTTTTAATCTGGCCTTTTTCCTATCACACATTTCAACCTCCAGAGCAGCAAAATTATTATCAGTGCCATGGAGGAGGGGGAAAAGAATGTGTGTCCTTTCAGTGGTTGTAATTACCTGCTTCCGTAAGGGTGAGCTTTCTGGTGAGGCAAAGGCTCCTGCACTGGTGCTGTGCAGTTGAATAAACATTTGGCCAATCCTTCGTATTGGAAGGGTCTGTGACAGCAGGAGCCCGTTGGGCACCCTGGAGGGAGAGGTCTGGGGGAGTAGTAGGCAAATGTATCATGCCCAAGACAAGTGCGTGAGCTTTCCCCACTTTCTCCATGTCTTAGTCTGAATGGTTCAAGTGGGCAGCTATTGAGAATGTTTCTAGCTTAATAAAATGCAAGGAAAAATTGGAAGCTGTGAGTTTGGGAGGTGTGGTGGGTCTGAGGTAGTGCTGCCCCCCTGCTTCACATTCCTGTCTGCTGCCTACCTTGAAGTGCTGGAAGCCTGTGTTTCTTTTCCTGAACCTGAGGTAAGAATATCCCATAAAAGCCACAATTCCAGCAACCACGCAGATGCCAAAGAATATTCCTGTCCCAGCACTGGCATGGGGAGGAGCCTGGAAGCAAGAGAGAGTGTGAGAGGTACGGCATGGGCACTGGTCACCTTCCAGCAACTGAACACATGCAGTAACCCTTTGAGATATGCTCTAGTCCCTGAACTGCTTTTGTACTTGAGTTCCCTAGAGACAATTAAATGTGGCCTTTTATTGTAATTGCAATTTAATTTTTTTTCAGGGTACTGTATGCTGGCTGTAGAACAGCTTCATTGTGTTCACGTTTTTGAAGTTACAGAGCATGCCCAAGTGATCTTTTCTGGTCAGGTTTTTCAAAGTAGCAATAGAGACTACGATGAGGCTGAAAGCTCACTGGCCTGAGGAGGAGAAGTGGGCACCATATTCCCTTAAGCAGCCTTGGAAACCTGTGCCACAAACCCTAGAGGGCTCTGTTTGGGTTCAAGCTTATTCCCCGCCATTTTGTGCACTGGGGAGGTGTTGGTTACCACCAGCTATCGGCAGCCATATCATCCTCTGCACCCTGTTACCAGGGCTTAAATCAAACCACATCGGAGATGAGACCCATCTCCTCACCGGTCAGAGGGACTGCCAGCCCCTGTTGAGGGTGTGCAGGGCTGGGCTCTGCCAGCAGACCAACACCTGTCTTATTTAGGTAATTTTACCCCAAAATGTGCAATGTAATGCTTTTAACCTGAAATCATTCTTCAGTCAAGCAGGTAAAGTGCCAATCCAAGTAACTGTGTATAATATTTTATAAATATTTTAATATGTAGGTGAAGGACTGAAAGCAATTCATACATCATCTGGATTTAATCTAAAGGGGAGAAATGCCTCCAGTCTGAGACTTTGGTTTGTCTTCTGTAGCTCTGTGGCCTGATGGACTGATATCATGGAGGTGACCCAGTCTTTTGGGGGGCTGATAAGTTTGAGGGATCCCAGGGCACACAGCCGTTCAAGCTGCAGTCTCCCCAAAACACTGTGCTCTTTGCTGGCAATTTAGGAGGTGAGGAGGCATCTGGAAAGCAGGAGGAGATTCATATGCTCTTATTCTTTTCCATGTGATGCCCTAGCTCCATGGCCTCCTGCCTAGAAAGCTAATTATTAAACTTAGCCTGGCAAAAATAATCACATTGCTGTATTGATAGATATGCTCTCTTATTTTTTTAGAAAAGAAAAGTAATATATATGGTGCAGCTGGACAGCTAAATATTAGAAAACATTTAGTTGCCCTCTAGCATGTGGAAGGTATTATCAAGACGGTAATATTGTGCTGCCGTGGACTGACAGAAATTGCCTATTATTTTGAATGATTTTTGGGCAGTAATTTACGTTTTTACCCAAGTGTGTCATTTCCTACTTGTGCGACTTGCAGGCTGTAAGGTATTTCTGTGAACTGAAGTTGTGCAGGCATATTACTGAGCTTCTAGGAACAAGAAGGCTGGTTCATAAAGGGGAAAGGGTTGCTCAGAACAAAATGAAGGTGAGAATCTATTGATAAGATTAATCTTGTGGGCCAAGGAGGCAGCTAGTTAGCCACTTCCAAAATCAGAGCTGGGATGGATGGGTGATAAACATAAGTGAGGCCCCTCCAGCACATGGTGAGAAGGATCAGAATGAGTTACCCTGATGGAAGGGAAGTTCTTCAGATTAAATAAGTGGTGGGCCTTCATGCAAGGTCAGCGTGAGCCTGTGTTGGGCTGTCACAGGGTACCCTGCATGGAGCAGAGCTGGGGAGTGCTAACGCTGCACAGCTGAACCCTTACTTCATTAAGGAAAACATTTTGTACTGAAAAAAAGGTGCTTGCTGCACACCTCTCCCAGGGGCAGCAGAGATCACTTTTGTGAAACATCCCAGTTGCGTTGCAGGTTAACACAATGTTTTTCCTCCCTTTCATGCAAAGCAGTAAACTTTGGTGCTGGGAAACAAATAGAATGATGTTCCTGCCTCCGTGCTGCTGGGTCATGTACCATTTTGATTCCAGCTTGAAGCGGTGCAGCTGCTAATTTGATTTGCCTCCACGGAAAGGACAGCACTCCTTTCTGAACTGAGCTGTTCTACCATGCACTGTTTGCTTTGGTCTTTCTAATGGGGGAGATAACTGGATAACTAGGACCATTGCAGGGATTCATGTAGGCAAAAAATATCTATATTCAAAACATCTTGTTGTTTTGGATAGGAATGAATACAAAGCCAAGAGTAAAAAATTTTCCTTAGAGGCTTGAAAGATCTTTTTGGAGGAACTTAAATGGAGCTTTATAAAACTTCCATTACAAAAATGAGCTCTATTATAAAATGGAGCTTTTATTCATATAAAGTAAATGTGGGAAGAACTAGTTCAGAAAGAAACATTTTGAACAAGCTTCACTCGCACCTTGTTCTCAACTTCTAATTTTCTTTCAAAGTGACCTTTTAAACTGAAACTGCATGTATGTGATGGAAACTGGTAATATTTGAATGTAAGCAGTGAGTTTGGGATGACAGAAGCCACAGCCACCCCCCATCACCCAAAAATAAAAAAAGCCACTATGTACTTACAGGTGCAGGCGGAGCCTTTAAAGGCTCTGAAATGATGTGGATTATCCCATTGGAAGCGATTATATCCCACTCAACAATAGCACTTCCCTCCACGTATCTTATCTCACTCTGCCAGGAGAAAGAGCAATGAGAGCTGAACTTTGACTCTTCTCCCTTTGAGACCGAAATAACTTTGAGACTATTTCCCTACTTCAGTTACTGACACACCTCTGCCTCCCTGGACATTAGAAGTAGCCATCATCATTGCCTGCATCTTGTCTTCAGGCTTTTTAAAAAAAACCAAACAAAAACAAACCAAAAAACAACAGAAAAGCTTTTTTGTGATGTTTGTGCAATTGCCAAGCGCTGCCTAGAAGTGCTGTTACTCCTGAGGCAGCCTGCAGCCTGCCTTCGCTACAGCTGCTTTCTGTGCTGAGGCTGCCCCTTGCACTGAGTTTGCTGGCTCGAGAGAGCTGGGTCAGCACTGATGTGGAGCCCCTGCAGTTGGCTGAGCATCTGTGAGCTGGAAGGTGGTCCCATTTGGCAGCTTATCAGGAAAGGAGAGGGATGGGATCAGTCATTGCCACCCGAACACTTCTCTAAACTCTGCTGATAATGGGAGCCCTTGACTGCTTTGTTCAGTTCCCAAGTTTCTCGAGCCTGTTTTCAGGGGCATCAAACTCTGCTTTAAATTGCATCCTAGCAAAATGGTTTCTGTTTCTCCTCAGTGAGCAGAACCAGGAGCTCCTGCCTGCTCTTGCCCCTGGCATGAGGTGGTATGCCACTGCTGGAGCACACTGTGACTTTCTGTGCCCAGGGATGAAGTGGCTCAGCTGTGGTGGCACTGCAGAGTGATGTGGGAGTGACGCCATGTCCTCCTCCCTCTCCCTCACCCCTGACAGGTTCCTGGGGAAAGCTCATGGGCTCCGACCTGGCATGCTGGGACAGGGGGGTGCTTGGCTGCCTGGAGCATGTGTGGAAAGCAGCTACCACCTCTGCTTCCCACCTGGGCACTCTTCAGAGCATCACTGCAGCCAGAGGAACCAGGGGCTTGCTCAGGTCCTCCAGGGAGGAAGAAAAGCTACAAATTCCCAACCAGCTTTGAAAGGCAGGAGCATGATTTGTGTTAATGGGCTCAGGGCCCTTGCCAGCTTTTGAAGAAAGGCCCTTGGCAGCTTTTGAAGAAAGGAAGGAGATTTTTTTTTTTTTTAAGGAGATTCTCTTCTAACTCAAATTCGACTATACCACATCATCCACAGCGAAGTTCCAGCCTTGGTCTCAAGGGGCTGTTGTCACAGAAGTCACCTGAAATGCCTGGGTAGCAAGTATTTTCTTAATAAAAAATGAGAAATTGGGTGTGTTTTCAAATGCTGTGTTCCCTTAAAGTGCCAGAGGATACTTTCCATTTTCAAAAAGAATATGAATTTTTGCATTTTAAAAAAACCCACTGAAATAACAATAAAATATGCAAACTTATGTTTTGTCTGCTTTTGCACAGGGCAAGGCCATCTCTTCCAGAAAGCTACCTTTAAATTTAACTTTACAAATGCCAGCACCTTTCTTTAATGATAAGCTGATGCTCTCATCTCTGTTCCTGTTGTACTGCTATCTCCTATAATCCTGCCAGGCTGAGAGAAGGGTTGAATCAAGCCCATATCCTTACCCCGCCATTCCTGCAGGCCACCTGAACAGGTTCCCTTGAGTTTTGCAGGTCAGAGATTGGCCATTTGCAAACCTGTGAATTTGCAGTTTGCCAGCTGCTATCCTACAATCCCTGGGCAGGAAAGAGCCTTCTGAAGTCAGCCTCTCGTTGCTTCCCTTACTGAATTGCTCTCTGGATCAGTGTGTCATCTGATTACAGGGTATAGCATAAGGGGAGGAAAGCACAAAAATGGGAGATTTATTAAAAAGGTACCTGTTCAGTAGCAGGGGCTTGATGTTCCTGGCCCCTGGTGTTGCTAATGAGGAGTTTTTCCCCAAGACGAGTTATAAGAGTGGTTCCGTTGGTCAAGTCCTCATAAAACATTATGCTGGCATTAGATAAATGATACTCAATGTCTCGCCCAGAAAGCGTCTGCAAATGAAAGCAAAATAAAAAGAGCATTAACTGATCTCACTAATCCTCTGTATTTACCAGCAGGCTAAGTGCCTGTAACCTTTTCCCCTCTTTGCTGTTCATGCTGCAGCAAGTGCGATATGGGGTAGAGGCACCTGGGAAATCTGGATGCAAACAGAGCGATCTTCTGTCCCTGCTGGCCTCTGATAGCTGCCTGCAGCAGGCAGTACCTTGATTCTAGCAGGACAAAGGATTTTACTCTTCTGTATCAAGACCTGAAGTGATGAGCCACAGAGATATTCCAAACGGCTTGAAGATGCAAGCCAGGGCATAAACCCATGTGAATTGTTTGAGACAATGTTTGGTTGAAGGAAGGAAGGAAAAAAGGGACAAGCATGGACATGAAGCTAGGAACAGATGCCTTTAATATATTTGTGGGAAATACGAAAGCTGTGCACTGCTTTCTTCAAACAACTGTGCTTGATGCTAATGAGCCAGAACAGACTTCATCTCAGGCAGACTTCTTTATAACTGGGTGACTAAAATCCCTGACAGGAAAACCTCTGTAGTGACTCGAAGGCTCAATAACCCTGCACTCCTAACTGTGGAAGAGAAATGAAAAATTATGAACTCACCTCTTTGAGAAGCACAGTTTAAACTATGTGGGGTTACACAGAAGTCATGTCATACTAAGATTTTTTTTTTTTTTAAAGCTTAAATTTCACTGGGATACAGAAATCCATAAAGGCTCTTTATAAAGTGGTATTAAAATGAGGACGGAAAAAAGAAAAAAAACCCTGACCTCATTTTCCTTTAACCCACTGTCGTTTGGAGCAAAAAGAGTGGCATGCACTGACAGGTCTGTGAGGTACCGCAGGAACTCTCTCCCCTTCCGAGAGCTGTTGGAGTAAGCCATGATGTCCTAGGCAGAAACAAAAATCCAGTCTTACCAAAGAGCAACTGTGCGCTCCTGTGCAGGGAGCTGAAAAGATGAGACTGTATAAATAATGACAAAGAAGTTTTCTGTTCATAGCCATGAAACAGCTCTGGAGTGACATTACAAAATAAGTTTGTATTCAAAATCCAGTTTTAGCTGCTGATTTGATGAGCACATCTCAAACTGACTTGCAAGAGTTGAGCCCTTTTTGTCTGTGAGGCTACTTATACGTATAATGCCTTTATGAGTAGTGGCAAGAAAAGGACCTTTTTAATGTTTTGCCTTTCCCCAGCAGCAATTCAATAAAATTACAAAGTGCCACTCCCTGCGATGCTTAAAAAGCCAGAGGCAGTTGTGAACAGAATCCTCTTTAAGCTAAAGCTGCAGTAGCATTTCATTCCCAAATGAGTTTTAGAAACCCAAAACCTCTTTGGAACAAGTAATTAAAAAAATAGTAACTAAGTTCTGATTTTGCTGGTGCAGACTTGGACCGCTCCACCTTGCTTTGCTGGGGTGGTGGTGTTACCTGCTAGTAAAGCAAACATTGAGACACAACCCGGTGGCAGAGCCTGCTTTGGTCCGCTCACCCGACTGAGCAGCGTGCCAGCTGTGGGCCCTACCGAAAAGAAGTTTGTCAGCGTTGGGAAGGACATCAGCACTTGCAGCAAGTTCCCACTGCAGGACAAGCCGTCACCCACGTAGCCAGCCTTGCAGGTGCAGTTCACCTCTGGAAGGTACAAACACAGCTGTGTGGGCAAATGCCCTTTGCTGGAAGGCTTTAGGCTGTCCTGTGCCTGAAAAACAACTTGCAGCCAACAGATTTTTTTTCCCTAAAGTTAAAAAGAGGCAGAGTCTTTTGCAGCGTTATCTAGCAGCCTGGGGACAAAGGAACTGAAATCCAGGCTGCTGCTCCCCTCTGCACAGAGGGATGCAGCAAAGGACTCTCTTACCTTTCTCCCTGTAGCAGAAGACATCCCACATTTCACTCAGGTTGACTCGTCTCCCATAGTCCACGATGCCAACGTGCCCAGAGCCGCAGTTTGGGGAGGAGAAGGCAGTTGGGTAGCCCACTCTTTCGCCATCTAGCCAGCCAGCAGCACACAGGTGGTACCTTGCCTGCAGCCAGCACAGCCGTAAGGGAAAAAAAAGCTGGGAAAGAGCTGGGTGGTGGGGCTGGGATGCTGCAGGTGAAATGGACCCCAGGGTGCTCAGGCTGCACCCAACCCACCAGAAAGAGGGTCTGAGGGGGCTCTGTCCATCCATCCACCCTGCAGCCTGTCCTGGGCTGAGCTCTAGGCTGAGGGGCTGCGGAGGCGGAGCCCCTCTAAAAGTCAGTGGCTCCTCATACAGGCCCAAGGGGGCCTTTCCTGGGAAAAGCTTCCGAGCCCAAAGCCTGTCAGCATCAGAGATGGGTGTGAAAGCCAAAGGCTAGGTCATCTAGCCTAGCTCTGGGGATCCCCTCCTGCAGTGAGGTTACCTCACCTTCTGCGCATACAGCAGCTGGTTGTACGTAGCGATGGTGGCTGACTCATTAGCACAGGCCTCCTTTGCCTTCTCATACGTCATTCTGTACTGCCCCTGTGGGGACCGCAAGTGGAAAACCCCAACCGTGGTATCTGCAAAGAGAGAGAAGAACCAGCTCTTCCTGAGGGGGTTTCCATGGCTGGATGCAGTGTCAGTTGTGCCATACAAATACTCATGAAACATAGTTAGGACAGATTGATCCCATAGGGGTAACATCCCTACCTGGAATACTCTCATCTGTTGTTTCATAAATCTGCTATCACAAAGTATGTAAGCACACGTTCTGACTTTAATCTTCTGATTGTTTCAAGGGGACATAGGTAGAGGACTGAGTGAGCTTACAGACAGAAGGATCCTGGCCACTGACTTCAGTGCAGTGGCACACGACGAGGATGTCCCTGTCCCCTGGTGTGCATGGTGTGCCATCCTCACCTTGGAAGTGGAGATCGGCACAGTCAGCGTCAGCGTGGCACTGCCCGTTGTCTTGCAGGCAGCGGTCAAAAGGAAGCTGCATCACTGAGCAGTTCAGCCCGTCTCCAATGTAGTTATTTTTACATTCACACTTGCGTTTGCCCTGGTCAGAAAGAGAATAAAAAAGGCCAAGCCAAGTACTTAGCTGACACTAAAGTGGTATTTCAAGCAACATTCTGAACTGTTGGAAAAATTTCACTTGATAGAGCCAGGAATGGACAAACAGGAAAGTTGCTACTAACAACTGTAATTCAACAGACCACAAACTCTGATGCTGACATCTATTCTTCTAAGCAAAACATTTACACATGCACTTGGGTGCTTTGCTGAATTAATATCAAAGCACAATTCCATCCACGAAGCTAATAACATGTATTGGAGAATTATATGACACATAATTAAGAAATTAGATGGCAAACCTATCAAAATTATATTTAAATGACCGGGCATGTGAGCATGAAAGGAATTCAGCAACCCACTGATAGTAATAAATTGAGAACTATAAACCAAGCAGGAGTTGGTGACATGCAGGGATTGTGATGGTTGGCAGCTGGAACAGATTAGTGACAAGCCTTTTCTAGATACCTCCTGGAAGACACATCAAGCAAGCCACCAAAATGGAACAGACAGGTGATCCTGAAAGCACCAGGACAAATGCTGGATCAGGTCACCAGCACAAGTTTTCCTCAACAACATTGACTGTGTGGGCCAAGGAATTTCTGTCATGTGGCTGCAGAACTTTTTAAGCTGAAGCCAGCCAGCCAACAAGTGACATGATTCTTCCAGCTGTCCCTAGGTTTGGCTACCAAAAAATATTCCATTTCAGTCCAACAAACTCCTATCGCAAACAGATATATGCAGTTAGGGAGTGCTAAGAAGCAGACAGAAAAATTACACATGGAAAATATCCCATCTGTTGTAATACCCCTTTCCCCAAAGGAAAGATTTCAAAGTGTTTCTCACCCCTCAGCTGAAAGGATACCAAAGTGATGTGCAAAGTAGGCTGGAGCTATGTAAAGGTTGTTTTGGAAAACAGGGACTTTGAGAGGTACAGGGTGTGATCCAGCCAGGGAAAACACTTCTGCTGGCACTAGGAAGGAATGCCTCAGGCTTCCCTGCTGGTGACTGAAATCATTCAACTTACAGGTCCTATGACAGTGCAAATGGCATGCTCATGGCAGCCTCCGTTGAACCCATCGGCGCAAGGATTTATTGGAAGGCATGTAAAGCCATCGCCTTTGTATCCTTTCTGGCAGGTACAGAATACTTTCACCCCAAGTTGTGTGCATTCAGCTGCCTTGTGGCACCCGCCGTTGTTTTGTTTGCAGAGGTCCGCAGCTGCATGGGGGAAAAGAAAACAGGTGAGTCAAGTCTGCTTTAAAAGGGGATGTTCTTCACAAAGACAACCCACCTCTAGATTTTTAAGGCACACTAAAAATACTAGAACACTTATTTGGGGGAAAAAACTGTTGGAGTTTTCTGAGGCATTCCTGAAGTTATGCAAAGGCTATCCTTTAGGGCTCAAGCCCTCATCAGGATATCCTCGATTTAAGAGACATGGGATCACCCCCCAGAGATTGTGCTTTGACTTTTGGCAGCCCAAGAGAGCTCTTTTTTGGAGGCTCTGCTCTGGCCAGAGTGACCTCAGGGAACATGAGACTCTTGGCTCAGAAAGAATGACTGTTTCTGCAGTGGTGTCACTGGGGAACTGCCTTGCCTAAGGTCATCAAAGAAAATCCTGTGAGTGAAACACTGCTGAAAACCTTGCTGTCTCCAGAACCTGGCTGAAGTGCACTACTCAAAGGGGGCCTACTGGAGAGGTGGGGAGGCACTCTTTATCAGGGAGTGTAGTGACAGGATGAGGAATAATGGTTTTAAGCTGAAAGAGGGTAGATTTAGATTAGATATTAGGAAGAATTTTTTTACTGTGAGGGTGGTGAGGCACTGGAACAGGTTTCCCACAGAAGTTGTGGATGCCCCATCCCTGGAGGTGTTCAAGGCCAGGCTGGGTGAGTGGAATGTATCCCTGCCCATGCCAGGGGGTCTGGAACTAGATGATCTCTAAGGTCCCTTCCAACCCAAACCATTCTATGATTCTTGCTCATACTCCTGCTCAGTAAAGCCTGGTGAAGCCAGGCACTTGCTTCAGAAAAAAATGGATCGCTATATACCCTAAATTAGTTTCACTTGCTGTACTGTGGAAGCTTTTTAGTTTGATAGCCAACATTTCATACCAGACAGTAACTACAGGCAAGTGCATGTGCAAGGATGGAGAACCCGTTTTCTTGTAGCAGGCTGTGAAAGAGGGTGCTCACCTGTGCATGTGATCCCATCCCCGTTGTAAAATGGCTTGCACTGACACGTGTTGTTCTCCGTGCAGATGGCATTGGCTGAGCAGCTGGGGGAACACACTGGCTGTAGAGCTGTGAGGAAGGCAGAACACCCGGGATGAAGATGCTATTTATATTATATTATAATGCCCTTGTTTCACACATAAATAAAAGCCTTCATACCAGTTTTCCTAACTGGAAAACCTGTAAGAATTTTTCTTTGACTGCTTAGGTCTCAGGTGATATCTTCCCTCACGTAGCCCAAAGCGCCTCCACAGGGGAGGTAAATACTGTATTCCCATTTCACAAAGGAGGAGACAGGAAAGTAAAGGGATATGTTCAGAGTCCAGAGTAGCATCCCTCAGCCTCCAGTGAGGGCTTCTGATGTTATTAACCCTTTCTCTCTCTTCTCTATGCAAGCCCTCTGTTGAATTGCAAGTGCTATCAACCCATGGCTCCATTCGAGGAGACAGAGACCTAGCTTGGTTTCACATAGCCGGCCAGTCCATCCTGTTTCACAGAAACATCGTCCTGTTCCTGAATATCCTTCGTCACACTGCCCGTTGGTCTTGCATTCACAGGCTGCAAAAGGAACACAGAGAGAGCTGCCTTTAGGAAAGGTTAAAATCTTTCCCTAGAGAAACATCACCAAGGCTGTCAGTTTAGATGCAGTATTATTTAGCAATTATTTAGATAAATTTAACCTCATGTTTTTTCACCACGAGGCTGGTCAAGCAGTGGGCCAGACCATCCAGAGTGGTTGTGCAGTTTCCATTCTTGTAGGTTTGCAAACCCCAACAGGACAGACCCTGAACAACCTGGTTTGAAGTCAGAGCTGACCCTGCTTTGAGCAGGGGTGGGACTAGAGACCTCCTCAGGTCCCTTCCAACCTGAATTATCCTATGATCCTGTGATTGTATAACTGGCATTCATTCAATGTGCCTCTGAAAATGAAAATGAATATTGATCTGCATTGTGGCAGAGTAGCAAGCTTCCCAAAGAACTGTGGTGGGAAGAAACTCATGGCTGAGCTGAAGATCCAGCCTTATCCTGTCCTGATGTGCAGCAGCTGCTGGTTGTGGGGAAGCCTTTTAGCCAGAGTGAAATAAGGTGTGCAGAAATTGTCTTTGGCTGCTGTGTGGCATAAGGTCTCTCTGAAGAAGGAAACCAAATATGAGGTTAATTACCTTTGCTGTAAAACATAGATAAATTAGCTGCAATTTTTTTGTTTGTTTTTTAGGTTTTAGACATTTTTGTGACTAAAAGCTTCTGAATTCCTTTTGTTCCTTTTGTACGTGGGGTACTACCTCTTATGGACTGCAAACTGAAACATGAGTGACTGGTTCAGCCTATAGGTGGTGTTTTTCCCCCCAGTCTTTGGGCTCTGCAATAGCTTATATGCTGAGTCCTTCTTAAGGAATTATTGGTAGTTCTCTGTTTTATAATGTAATGAAGTACTGTCCTTTCTTGCTTTATTCCTCTTCTTGAAATATTGTTTAAAGATTAAAATGATGTGGGGTTGGGGAAACTGATTCTGTGAAGACCTGGTCCTGCTGAAAATGAGTTTCACTCTCTGGTTATCTAATTTTTGGCTGACATAAACATGCATTAAAGAGAAGGAGCTATAAAACATTTTTTCTGTTTAAATACCACAATCTGGGTCAGACTGCCAGCTTACACAGTTTATGTTGCATTGTGCTATAAAACTGATAAATTGCAGGTAAGCATATTCTTGAGCATTGGTGTCCAAGCCTAGGGTCTTGTGTCCACCCCAGGGATATCTAGTTTATAAACCCCACAGTATGTGCATCATGAGCATGGCTAGGATGGAAGGGTTAACATTGCAACTTCCCTTCTGAAGGCTTTATGTTAGGAAAACATTTAAGTTTAAATAGTTATATTGATCCTGGTTTCACCTAGCTTACATTTAAAACCACAGCAAAATGGATTATGTGAGCAGTTTCTGAGCTGCTGTCCCTCTTCACAGACTGTGTTCATCTTAGTGTCCTTTTTCTTCTCTTCCGCAAAAGCAGCATGCGGCCTTGGTCTCCTGCAATGCTTGAGGAATCACACTGCTAAAATGCTGTCTTGCAGCATTTGCTGCAGTGGGGATGGGGGTGAAGGCTGTGCTGTAGTTAAAAATGATTGTTGATAGATGCTTTGTCTCCATTCCCTGTTACCTATGTACTCTATAAGAATAGGAGGAGTCTTGCAGAGAAACCTAAGTAAGCCTCTGCCTTCTCCCCTTCCCTTTGGAGACCTTGTGCCACCCATCCCTGTGAAGAGGCACTCAGGAAAAATGTTGGTGTTGAAAGGGGGAAGCATTTCTTGGTTTACATAACCTATCACTGACAAAATCATTTAGGTGTGACATGGGCAACAGCATGGAAAGGAAACTTAATCTTACGCCTGCAGCTGGAGCCATATCTGCCTGGCAAGCACAGCTCACATGAAGTCCCATTGAAGCCGCTGTTGCAGTGGCACTCTCCTGTCCCAGTGTAGCCATCGTCACAGGAGCCGTGGTTATTGCAGGGGCTCTCTGGGCCGCCTGGGCAAGCTGAAAGTTTTTTAAAAAAAAAGTGTCTGTTTAGCTCAAGCACATGTTCATTGTCACTATTCATTATTCATTGCTCTGTAAAAATCCTTGAACAGGGAAAGACCTGTAAATGCATCTCTGCTGGGACATGTAAAAGAAGCTGTGACACTTGCAACTGCAAGCCTCGTACTGCAGATTCCTGGACACACTTTTACAGCTCCTGTCAGAATGGTATTGTGGACTCTTCCAGCTCTTGGTCTGGCTGCTGTTACCTGGGTACCTTGCTCATTCAGACCCATCTGTGAATAGCACTGCCCAGCTCCTGCCCAAATCCAGCCTTGCTTGTGCACCCCCACGTGCCTGTGTGCTGCTGGGGTGAGTCTAAAGGGCAGCTGAAGCTGGGCTTGCCAAAATTGCTCAGGACTCCCCTGTATCTGTTTGTGAAATCTGGACAACAGAATGGGCTGGCAGGGCTATGTGTCCCCGGACTTGTCTGCCAGCAGAAATCCTAACCTGGATCCTGACCCTATCTATGTGCCCTGGTGAGAGCCTCAGTGCTGTTCCCCATGGGGCTGGCAGGTGAAGGAGCATGCAGTTCGTTAGTGTCTACTAACAGCCAGCTGGAGATACAGGTTCACAAACTGTCTCACATCTGGTAAAGCTACAATTTCTGAGCTCACACCAGTGGTGTGGGTGCTTGCAGGTAGCAGAGGAATTGTACACCGTATCTCTGGTGTATCCTGGTATTGCTGCCACAAAGACAATTTCTGGTTTTGTGTTGAAAGGACTTTCACCTGGTGACTGATTTAGACTCTCTAGGTTTGTTTACAGCAGAGCAGTCTTTAGTCTCCGTAGCATTCACTTAGTTTGCTACTACCATGGAATTTACATCTTGCTGTAAATGTGAAGAAGAGATTGTATGGAGTGGAAAAGCAACAATGCTTTCTGTGTACTTCAGCTCTTGCAACAGAGTTCTCCCATCTCGCGGCTGGTCTCTCCTCATGCCCCCTGCCCCAGCTCTCACAGCTCAGTCTGCTGGGTGCCACGTGGTTGTGCTCAGACAGGCCACAGCTGGTGATGGGGAGGGGGGTCCTACCTTGGCAGTCTGGCCCGAAGTAGCCCTTGCAGCACTTGGGCGTGTGGATGACCATGGAGCAGTTCATACGGCAGCCGTCCCTCCGTAGCCCGTAAAACTCGTATGTGCACCATTGGATCCCTTCCTGGGCATTGCACATTCCAGCGCATAGAGGGGGAAAAACCACAAGAAAATGAGTGCTATGTGGAGGTTTGGGTTTTTTCCCCTCTTTAAATCACAGTTTCTGATGTACATTGAATCCAAATGTGATGTGTGAAGAGTGCAAGTGTGAGGCCCCCACCACCTCTTTGAATCCCGACTTGCTAAGCACCATTATTGAGGACAGAGGGGCGGCTCCAAAGTCAACCAAAGCACTTGCTAGAGTGGATGCTGCATGAGACCAACAAGCAGCCCCCACCACCAGTGTCTGGTTGTTTGCCCAGGGACAGCTTTGTCCTGGTGGCTTTATGCCATCACTTAATAGTGTGGCTTCACTGTTGAAGGTTCTCTCTTTATTTTTTCAAAGCAGCTTATTCTAGTTTGCTTGTGTGAAGTACAGAGAAGAGCAGGTTAGATTGCTTAAAAGCAAGATTTTACTGTATTACCTTTGGTTTTGTCCCCGGAGGGCATTTAGAATTACTGAAACAGCTAACACAATGTCCCTGTTGTAAAAAATGGAAAAGTAAAAAAAAAAAGTATATTAAAATAATGGCAAAAAAAGGCTATCTGAAAAGGTCTTTTATGAGAGCAGCAAATATGAGCAGATTGTAGGCTTATTATGCTTGAAAAAGATTATAAGAACTCTGGAGAAAGAAGAGAGGAGAATGACAACAAAATAGTTGCATTAATTTAGTGCCATGAAATGCAAGAAATTAGTTTTGATAGCAGAATATAAGTTCTAGAAGAAGAAACTTTGCTCTGTATTTAAACAAGCAGGGAAAAGATGGTGGATATTCTTCAAACAAATATGGACATGGTCTGAGTCAGATCTGGATGTTGAATTTGGAGTAGAGGTAAATGGCTATATCTTGGTAAGCACTGACCAGATCTGAGGAAATTTTATTTCATTTAATAAAATCATGAAACAAAACGTAACTTGAGCAGATGGGAAACACCCAAGTGTTGGTTTTATAACTGAGATATAAATACCAATTAGCTTTTTTAAGACTGAGTACATGATTTTTTTTCACTTCTTTACTTCTTTTTCATACATTTGAATTAAACTGAAGTAAATATGTTCTTAAAACTATTTTAAAATGGCTTTCAAAACTTCTTGTTTGTGGGACAGGTCAAAGTTCACGGACAAAACTTCCTCCATGCTGGCAGTGCCTGTTCAGGTGTGCTAAAGGGTATTTCTGTGAAAGCAAGAAATGTGAGAGATTGAGAGCCTGGCTAACAGGCCAGGTAGCTCTCTATCTCGTGTCAATACCCCGTGCAGTTGGGACAGCAGTGCTGTACCTTTGTAATTGGGAACTTCATAAATACAGTCTCTCTCACCAAATTAATAGTGAAAATATCTATTAATTTAAAAGCATGCTGGGAAAGTCCATCTTTGCTCATATTATGTGCTTGGATTTGTAAGGTACTGTTCTGGTCTGAGCAAAATTACTGAAAACAGGTCAGGGCTTGCTAAGCTGCTCTTAACTGAGACCATTTATCCTGTTTGTTGCTTAGTGCGGATGCAGGATTTCTTTTGCATACCTTTAAGGCATTTTACTGCACTTCTTAACCTCAGCTCTAACCAGTGTGGCAGATGAAGCCAGCCTGAAGTGGTGGGACTTAATCTCAGTAATGCCAAAGCTGCTGCAAGTTGCCCTGGTCTCTGTGAGCACAGGGTTTGGCCCTTGGGCTGTGTCTTTGCCAGAGTAGGTGATCAAAAAAGGGGACTGACCATGAAATCCATGGTGAAGAAGCTGTCGCAGCGTCCTCCCAGGCTGGGGTCTGTCAGCAGGCAGTCGATGCCGTAGGCAATGCCCCCATCAAACTCCAGCTGCCGCTGCACTATCTTACACTGTTTGTCGTTCAGGAAAAGTGCGCCCTGAGAGATGGGATGGGGAGAGGGCAGTGTGACAAGTAATGAGCCAGCATTCCTCGGGGCCAGGCTGAATCCAGGTCCTGCATGGGTGTTAGGGATAATCCTGCCTTTGCTCTAAACCAATCTGGGGACCTCTCTTCCTATAGCTGAAAGCTATAACATCACAGATGGGTAAATCTTTTTCCTTTCCTGAAGGTGACAGAGCATGCCAACTCAATGTCCACAATTTTACCTTATGCATATTTAGGTTTAGCTGTGTTTTCAGAGGCAGACGCTTGCCAGGGTTTATGTGGGTATGATCTGGTACATTTGCAAAGAAAAATGTGCCATTGTTCGGGTTTAACAGGCTGTGTGCATGCCTGCAATCTTAGTTTGTTAGTGCTTACAAACCAGAGTTTGCATGCAGATGCTACATTCATGGGGCTTCTGCCAAAGCCAGATTTATCTTAATAGTTTTCCGTTTGGTATTTCATTGTAGGAGAAGTTAAAATTTGCTGGTATTTCAGTTTTCAGGTAACTGAGAACTGTTTTGAACAAATAGTGTCTTACAATAGAGAAAATGGCAGCTCCAAAGAGTCTTACAAAGCATGTAGTCTGCTGAATCTGTTGGAATGGCTGCCCTGGTGTTGTGGCTGTTGGCATGGACTGGCAAAGATCAACTGAGTTCTGATGCCACTGACCCTTTCTGGGGGCTGTGCACAGGCACAGTGGGTTCTGTGTGAGCAGATCCTGCAGCAGGGGCGAGGGGTAAATGTGCTGGGAGGGTGAACACTTACAATCTCCCCATTATCCCCACAGCTGACGCTGAGGTTGGAGCCCTGCAGGGTCTTCAGTGAGGTGGAGCGGGGCAGCTGGTAGGCTAACACCTGGGAAGGAGAGAGGTGAGATGCGTGTGTCTGGGCTTCTATGTTAGGCCTTGGTAATGCTCCTAAAAAGCAAGGGCTTACCGCAGCATCACGGACAATGTGGAATTTGAGGTACTGCACCAGTTTGTCTGTGTTGGACTTCTTGAAGAGGAAGTCCTGCTGCTCCTGTGGCAGCCCACGGATAGCTGTGTCTGTGGGCCAGAAGAGCGTGACGGGTTTGTGAATAGGATCGTTGACAAGCCGAAGCAGGTTGTTTTTCTGCAACATAACAAAAGTTGAGGTGGAGGACATTGTCATGGTGACATTGACCCCATGGGGTGATTGTCCGGTATAAATGGGATGCAGTGGCTTGTGGGCTGCCTGGTTACCGGCCTGCAAACACCATGACTTTAAAAAACAGATGCCTGAGTTTAGCTGCCCAAGTTGACTTACATGATTGAATTCTCAGAAGCGCTTCGTCACCCAGGGCTGCCCACCAAAAACCAGGCTGATAGCCCAACGTTGGGCTCAAAAAGTCATACTTGGGTCAAACCCTGGCCATGTAATTTGACATATGGTAGGACAGAGCTGAGTGGGGAGGGGATGCTTGGCATTCCCCCCCTCTGTGGGAGATGGGCCACATAGTGACAAGGGTTGTGTACTGTGTTGTGAGGCCTTTGGCTCCACTGAACATCCTCCTGCCAGTGATACCATGTGCCACGTCCGTGCTCTTGTCTCTAAGTATTTAAAACCTTTGCCCAATGGCTGCTGTCTCTTGTGTCCTCACCTCTAGCAAACTGCTGAACAGGATGTATCCATGTTTGGCTGCAACCATTTTAAGGCTTTCCTACAAAGAAAAGCATATTCAGTAATTTATCTAATAAATACATTATATGGGTATTTAAAAAGCAGGTATTGGCTTGCTTTACCCTGTAAGTCACTTTTTGTTATGAAATCAATGCAATTGTAAAAGCCCTGTGCAAATGTCCTCTTACACCTTAGTGTAACTGTAATTCCTGAATGAATTTTAAATATAACATTTAACTTATTAATCAGTGTCAAACGAAGTTTGTACAAGGTCTTTTTAGTATCACTGCTTCTTTTGTGACTTACATCATTTATATATCTAACAGTAACCACTGAAAAGCCACTGGGTTGAGAATGGCAATAAGCTGCACATACCTTCTTAAGGGGGAAATCCTGCATATGCGATGGGACCAGAATTTGGTTTATGACATGGATCACACCATTTGTGCCAACAGCATCCCTGAGTATAATTTCAGCTTTGTTGTTCAAAACCAGTTTGTTCTGGAAAGGCAACAAGAACATATTTTCTGTGGAACCTTGAGGGTGGGTGAGGCCAATGCTAAATTTCTTTGGTACAGTGAGCCCAGAGTGTTCCTTCTTTGCAGCAAGCAGTAGCTTCAGTTTCAATAAACTGCCCTCTGCTTTTTCAAACTCTCATCATGCTCATAAAGTCAGAGTCTGAGGACAAAATAACTAGTGCCAAAGCAAGGGTTGTACAACTCCTCCCTTTGCGTATCAGATAAGTTCAGAACATTTCAGCTGAATGGACAACCTTCTTTTAATGCATTATTATTTATGCATATATTTAATGCATTATTTATTTTGTGCATCAGAGGAGGAAAGGGAGCCATTCAGGTTTTTAGAAAAAAATGAATGAGAGCAGACTGTTTTATTATTCTGTCTCCTGCCTCTTTATGCTCTGTTACCTGAGAGTAGCTGATGTGTATTTGGTCCCCATGGAGAGAGGTGATGTTGGTGATGGTTGTCATGTCATTGTACAATAGATTGGCACAACCCACCATATGGTACCGGAGGACCTGAGCCATCACTCCTTTAGCCATCCAGTCCTTGACCTGCAGCAGAAGGTGAAAGAGTTGAGAAGCAGTAGAGCAAAGCATCTAAATCCAAAAAACTGATGGGCAGCTCACCAAAAACTTCTGGCCTTCTTACTTACTCGTGGGTCACTGTTCAGTACATCTGTGCGAGGTACAAACAGAGTGAAAGGGCCAGGGCCTGCAATATCTCTGATAGACAAGGCCTGCCAGATTTAAGAGGACAAAGCAGTAATGAGTTGTTAATGTGCATAACATCACACAACGATGGGGACAACCCTGCTCAGTGGGAAGTGGTGCCTGCAGCCCTATTGCTGTTGCACATTGGGTTCCCTTCCCTGCTACACAAGGGTGAGAGAAACTCTTGTATGGTGTGGACTTTCCTTCCCAGCCCCATCTGTCACCACTGCCCATGGTAGCAAATGGAAGATTGCGGCTTATAGCCTAGTCTCCTTTTCCTCTGTGATAACAGGAGGAGAAGAGAGGAAGCTCTCGACAGACACCAAGTGTAGGGAGAGTGCAGAAGGGCTGTCCCCTCCTGGGCAAGGGAAGATGAATAAACCTTTTCATCTTGAGGTAGTCAAGAGCTGATATATGCATGTGTTTGTACATGCATTTAGCTGATACATGGTTGCTTGTACCTAGGAGTAGATTAGGTACTGTTAGAGGGACAAATGGACCTGGGGTATTGCAGGCACTTTGCAATGACCACTGACAAATTAAAATAAGAAGAGAGCTCTGCTAAACTGAGAGAAAGCACTACCATGGTAGTGCAATCAAAGCTAGAATCTGAGTCTTTGGACTAGCAGGCCAGTATACAGATCTGTGCTGCCCTGAGGCTTGGGATAAACAGAGAATTACATCTGCCAGTCTCTGAAAATCAGTGAGAACTAGCAGTGAGTGCATGCTGGCTCTCTAGCAACACACAGCAGCACACTGTAACACTTCTGAGGGGCAAATGAAAACAGCACCGCAGTTTGGAAATACAGCAGGGGTAGAAGAAGAGTGGTATTTGCTCATGTTGGGATTCACAAGAGAGGTGCTGGAAGATTTCAGACTGTGAATGGGTGAAAGCTTCTGTTTTATGCCTGGTCTGGGGGACCTACCTTTCCCTGGGATCTTAGTCTTTATTGTTAATTCTCTAGAGGTTTTAATGACAGTTAATAGTTTAAATTACAGCATCTCTGATATTAGTGGCTGATGATCCAAATCCACTTCCAGTTTTTCAATTAAGTTGAAGGATGTTGGTACATGTCAGATTCATGCCTGCTCCCTGTCCCCCTCCTTGAGACAAAAGACACACCCCTCCCACCCCCCCCCCCCCCCAAAAAAAAAAAAGGACTTGACCTTTTCTTACCTCTAGGTGGAAATAAAACCTAGATGTGTTGGAATCTCTGAGAAGTTCCTGCAATCAAAACCAAGACTCTGTAACAGTGTTGAAAACATGGGGCAACGTCTGTGGAGTACACACAAATGCAGCACTTGGAAAAGAAAGAGAACTTCTGTCTTGGAATAAATGCTGTCCGTCTGCATTGCTCCTGTTCTTCTCCTACCTTGATCTATCAAAGGACAGGCTTCTCTGAAATCTGAAAATACCAGTATTAACTCCCTAGTACTGCAGACATAATGATTGTCCATCAGTTGGTTTTGGTCATGCGGTGTGTTTTGGTCTTTTTCTTTTTTTGAGGCAGGTGAGGTCACCTTGCCTTGCATCATCCTGTTCCTCTTCCTGGTTTCTTGGATTAGGATTATTTCAGATTCTGGGGTAGATTTACCAATTTGTTCAAGAAAAAAAATTGGCATGTTTCAAAAGACAACCATTTTACTAAATAACTGTCTGAAGAAAAACAAGGTACAGCAAACATGTGCAGTACTTTACCTGGAAGATATTGCCTCGGCACTTAAATCCATCCCCAATGTAGTTATGTTTGCAGGTACAGGTCCTTTCTGTCAGCTCAGTGTCATTACAGATAGCAAATTCACTGCAGCCTCCATTATTCTTGTAAGATCAAAATTTAAAATATTTAATTCCTTCATTGCCCGATGTAGAGAACAATTCTACTTTACCACACTTTTCCCCAATGTACATAGCTTAGAAAGACTTTAATCCCAACAGCTTTTTGAAACCAGATCTTACTGGTACTTCTGACATTATATACTTTCTGGCAAACAGTAAAGAGAATTTAAGGTTCATAAGAAATAACTTTCCTTTTATGTAGAGGATGTAGTTTTTATTCCCTTCTTATATCCTCAGTTTACGGTACTATAAGGTTCCAAAAGATTTCCAGGCAGGTTTCATTCTGGACCTTGGGGATGAATCTTAGCTGCTCTACCGAGGCAGCATTGACTTACACTGAAGGGAACTATTTATAGCTGTAAATCACTTTTATAGTGCTAGGAGCCTGGATTTCTAGGGGAGCATTACCACAGGATAGTCTACCGTTCTTTGTCTGTCTGATGGCCCAGGCCAGCTGGAATGGGGACCTGCCTTGTGTACTCTCCTCTAAAACATCTCCTGCCTGCCCCCAGCTGCATCACCAGAATGACCTATGGCTTGGAGCAGCAATGATGCACCTCACCCACCTGCCTGCCTCTAGGCAGCTCTCTGTACTAAGGGGAGATGTTCCTCACCCAGGAGCAGTGTGCTGGCATTCAGAGCTCTGCCCAGTCAAAAGTGGGTGCTCCCCAGCTGGCACCTCATCTTGCAAATAAGCTTCTATCTTAGACTTGAAAGCAAATCAGCAAAAACTGAGAAACCATCTTGTTTTCTTTCCTTGTGCTTGTTTCACAGTGTTTCACAGTTTCTGTTGCTGGGGGTCCTTTCCTATGGGCTGTGAGTAGTAGCAGAAGCTCCTTTGGGAGCTACCAGTGGGGCCTGACTTGACAGCCCACAGTGAGTCCTGACTGTAAGCAGTGGGTTTGGGTGCACTTGCAATTTATTTGGCTAGCTTTAGGTGGATTGTTGGCAACCTTGGGCTTATCATAGTTTCCCATGAATTTTTGCTGCACAGAGGTTTGCCAAAATTGAGCCAGATTAGCCTCTGGTCTGCCAGTTACACTTCTCAAGACTATCTTTTATATATAT